>CM035437.1:107294635-107599635 GCA_020310875.1 Ceratopteris richardii
AACTCTGAACCGGTCGTACCCCTAGATCACAGACTTACTTTATTAAAATGTTCGTGTGTAGGTAATATGCATGTGTGTATGTAATATGTATGTGAGTTTGCGTATGCATATGTGTGTGTATCTATGTATGCATATTCATGTGTGTATGCCCATATGTGTTTGTATGTATATGTATGTGTGTATGTAATATGTATGTGAGTCTGTATGTAATATGCATGTGTGTGTATGTATGTATGCATAGGCATGTGTGTATGCACATATGTGTGTGTATGTATATGCATTTGTGTATGTAATATGCATGTGAGTGTCTATATAATATGCATGTGTGTATGTAATATGTATGTGAATATGTGTGTGTATGTATGTATGCATATGCGTGCGTGTATTCACATATGTGTGTCTATGTATATGCATGTGTGTAATGCAATATGTATGTGAGTGTGTATGTAATATGTATGTGAGTATATGTATGCATATGCATGTGTGTATGCACATATATGTGTGAATGTAATATGTATGTGAGTGTGTATGTAATATGCATGTGAGTATATGTATGCATATGCATGTGTGTATGTAATATGCATGTGTGTATGTAATATGCATGTGTGTATGTAATATATATGTCACTATGTATGTAATATGCATGTGGGTATGCAATATGTATGTGATTGTGTATGTAATATGCATGTGTGTATGTAATATGTATGTGAGTGTGAATGTAATATGCATGTGTGTATGTAATATGTATGTGAGTATGTGTATGCATATGTGTGTGTATGTATGTATGCATATGCATGTGTGTATGCACATATGTGTGTGTATGTATATGCATCTGTGTATGTAATATGTATGTGAGTATGTGTATGCATATGTGTGTGTATGTATGTATGCATATGCATGTGTGTATGCACATATGTGTGTGTATGTATATGTGAGTGTGTATGTATATGTGCATGTGTATTTAATATGTACATGTGTATGTAATATGTATGGGAGTAAGTGTATGCATATGTGTGTGTATGTATGCATGGATATGCATGTGTGTATGCACATATGTGTGTGTATGTATATGCATGTGTGTATGTAATATGTATGTGATTGTGTATGTAATATGCATGTGCATATGTAATATGTATGTGAGTATGTGTATGCATATGTGTGTGTATGTATGTATGCATATGCATGTGTGTATGCACATATGTGTGTGTTGTATATGTGAGTGTCTCTATACATGTGTATGTATGTAATATGCATGCATGTATGTATGTATGTGTGTGTACATGCAAATTTGTGTGTATGTATGTATGCATATGCATGTGTATATGTAAACATGTGTGTGTACATGTATGCATGGATATGTGTGTGTACATGTATGATTGTGAGTACAAGTATGCATATGTGTGTGTGTATGTATATGCGTGTGTGTATGTATATGCGTGTGTAATATGTATGTGAGTGTGTATGTAATATGCATGTGTGTATGTCATATGTATGTGAGTATGTGTACGCATATGTGTGTGTATGTATGTATGCATCTCACTCTCCCTCATTCTCTTTGTATTTCATCTCTCTCTCTCTCTCTCCTTCATCTCTCTCTCTCTTTCTCATCTCTTTCTCTCTCTCTATCTTTCTCTCTCTCTCTCTCTCTCTCTCTCTCTCTTTCTCTCTTTATGTTTCTCTAGATCTCTCTCTTTCTCTATCTTTATTTCATCTCTGTGTCTCTCTCTCTATCTCTCTCTTTCTGACTCTATGTCAATCGAAAACAAAACAATCACCTACATTGATGTAATTGTTTGGATTGTTGTCATCAATATCCACTTAATGTGGTCCTTCACCAAATTCCAAAGAACTAATGCCAAAAATCTCTTGCAAAACTAAGAAGAAGAGAAATTAGAAAAGGGAAAACACAAAGAAAGAGAAAGGGTGCTAGAGTATGTGCGACACTTAAAAAAATTCTAGATCTAGGGAAAGAGAGGGATGTATGTAGAGAAAGAGAGAGATGTGTGTAGAGAAAGAGAGAGATAGAGAGAGAGAGAGATGTTTGTCTCAATATGCTCACAATGTAGTTCGTGCATGCAAACTCGACAGTAGCAGAGCTCTGATTAAAACATTGTGCTTGTATGAGCATCGGTATGTGCATCCGTATGAGCACCAATATGAGTGACCATAATATCTAGCAAATTACCAACGCTCATATGAGTGTGCATCACAATGCTCATATGGGTGCCGTAGATTTTCAACGTGAATACCGATCACTTATTTTCAACGAGAATACCGATAATTAAATGACCTTCGGTATTGCCTCCACAAAACATCAGTATGCTCCTCATATGTTGTAGTGTGTGTGTATGATATATATATATATATATATATATATATATATATATATATATATATATATATATATATATATATATATATATATATATATATATATATATATATATATCAGTATGCTCCTCAGATGTTGTAGTGTGTGTGTATGATATATATATATATATATATATATATATATATATATATATATATATATATATATATATATATATATATATATATATATATATATATATATATATATATATATATATATATATATGTGTGTGTGTTTTTGTTTTGCAAAAAGGTGAGAGGAGAACGATATGAAGGTTGTTGTTTATTAAATGAGCTTCCTCTCTCATGAATCACTACTTGCTATTAAAAACAATATCCTCAATACTTGCTAATGAAAGAAAATGTCCACAGATAAGAACTCACTTTAATTTCCTTCTTCCCCCAACTCTGTTGGAAGCTTTGTTTCCTTATTCTTAACATTATGTTGTACTTGGACACTTTTGTGTCCTAAAAAAGAGACATTATTTGATGATTTTTTTTGGTTACTAGAAGGAACCTTTTATAAATGTAATTATGCAACATGTTAGCATAAGGATTGAATATTTCTAGAAAAATATATTTTCCACTAAAAAATAGAAAACTGAAGATTTTCTCACTAATATGATATTAATTTTAGTACTAGTGCAGAAAGTATAGTGATGTTAGTAAATGATTATTTTTGGTTAAAATCATGATCTCACAATTTTCATTGTTGCAAATTTCATAAAGTCTTTTGTTTTTTATATGTCAATACTTTTCTATTTTTAGATAGAGATTTTTTATGGTTTTTACTAATTTACAGTGTAAAATTAATCTCATATATGCAATGATAGTTTTATCATCTATGAATTATTTTGGAAAGTGATGGTATGAATATTTTTCATTTTTTATTATCAAAATACTATTTAAGTTTCTTAAGGATAGAGATATTTTTCTAACAACCTTAGGAGTCAAATTTCTATGCAGATTCTTGAACTAAAATAGGATTAAAGTTTAAGGATTAATATTAATCTATGTAATTATATATATAAAAAAACAGAGAAAGAAAGATAATGTGTGAATATTCTGTTTAAATGCATGTAACCATTAGAGAAAATATCAAAATGTATGAAATATAAAGAATTAAATATCTAAAAAATTGATCTTTAGATTTAAGGATATATATATATATATATATATCTATATATATATATATATCAAAAATACGATTTTGAGTTTCTACACATAGATACATCCTAAATAAAGTTTTACGATTAAAATCAATTTATGCAATGAAATATATATAAAAGTATCTGAGAAATAGATCTTTAGGTTTTATAGGGTTTATATATATATCCTAACACCTCCGCATGGGATCAGATGGCATCTCCATGTACACCTTGGGGAGCTTATGACCATGAAAACTCCAAGATGTATCGCATATGTGATGGAGCTCCAGTGATGGATGCGACCGGAAAGTCCATGCATTAGCACATACATTAACTTTGCTCCATACAGTTTGGACATTCTGTCATGTTGAAATGGAGCAAACATGATAAAGATTGCAAAAGTTACATCACACAATCGATATATGAAGATTACTAGCCAGCACCTGGGCATCGTATTGTTAGCTCAGAGTGGATTCAACATAGGGAACGTAAGGTGATGTCTCATCGGTGGTCCGAGGCTCTCGATGCTTTGAGAGCAAGCTTACTGAAGCTTGTATGTTCAGATACTGAGGAGTGGGAATCGATTCATGATCCGGAGCAACAAACTGTTGACCAATATCGTCAGTAGCGAGATGTAGTGATGACACATCTAGATACAATTGGAATGTCACATTTGGGTAGCAACGGATATGTCACTATGCATTACCAATTTGTACGTATCATTTTAATTATAGAATTTGTTTGTGTTAAGTACATTATGTATGTTCATGAAACATTTTGCATATTTATTATAGGAGTTGGCAGTGGATCATCCTGCGATGCGAATCGAGGAAGCTTATGGATATCTTCATGGATTGGCTGCACTATTCGACCACTTCGAGGACGTTGTGCAATCATTTCATGGGAGCATCTATGATGAGGTGAACTTATAGCTTCATTTGGTATTTTTAGTTGTTGTTTATAACTATCATGTCGATTTGTCTCATTTTACGCATATGCTTTCCTACAGGACTTAAGGTATATAAAGGTCTTGATTCCTTTGAGCATATGTATGGTAGTGCTTTGCCACAACTTTGTATTACACTCGTATATGGCAATGGTGCACCATAATTTTGTATTTGGTTCCTATATGGAAGCGCTTTGCCACATTTTGTATTTGGCTCATATATGGCAATAGTTTGCCCACTCTTGTATATGCTTCATTTATGGAATATATATCTTTTTTGTACATGGTTCATGGTTCATTCTGCTCATCTCTTTTGTGTTCGACAGTATTTTGCTATATGAAATCATGTTTTGGTTGCCATTAGAGTACACATCACATCTACTGAGTTTTCTTTGGCCAGAGTGTATTGTCTTTTGCTAGAAAACATAATGATAATGTTGCTACAACAAGAGACAAAACACTCAGCTCAAAAAAAAAAATTTCAAGAGGTCGTCCATATGCCCATTTGTATGCACGATGATTCTTTAAGGTCATCGTTGTGCCCATCGGTACTCCGAGAGGCCGCCACGTATAAGCATCAGTATAAGCATCAATCATAACGATGCTTATACTGACAGTTTGCTACCGACACCTATACCGATCCTTACACCGATGTCAGGGAAAAATGGCACTCATTGATTTTCTTCCATAGAAGCCTCTGTATACGCCTGATATGTTGTACTGACACACATACACACACACATACACAAACACACACACACACAAATATATATATATATATATATATATATATATATATATATATATATATATATATATATAGTGAAATGTTTATATCGAGTCCTTGCCATAGTTCTGAAGCAATATGTTGTCTGTGCAAGGTATGAACATTACAGCTTAAGAGTAGGAAGTTTTCTGCATGCGAAGTCTATGAAGTCTTGTAAATGTTTGCGACATCATACGAAGAGCCTATGAATTCTTCTAAATCTATGAGACTTCTAAACTAGTTAGAGATCGTGGCTTAAATATAATTAGGTCCCAAATTCTTTGGAAAACACATGATAGGAAACAAAGCACTCATGCAAATGTTTAGATGCCTTTGCCTTAATGCAGCTCTTTCTCGATTAAGATATTCACTGCGAGACATGCCTTGCGCTAAACTTCTCGTGTTATTGATAAGCGACCATTGAGATCTACTCTTCCCGATGACTTGAATTAGGGAAGAGTACAATGAAAAGAGAGCATAGAACTAATAGCATCCCCCAAATTCCGCAAAACAGAAGTTAGATTCCAAGCAACTACAAGATACATAGTTCAGAGATCCATTAAGATGAGATTGAAAGGAGACAACCTACAGCTAGATGAGATGATTGTGTTGAAACAAATTTACATAGAAATACAAAGGGAGGCCTTGCCCACGGGTTGTTACACCCACCCTCCATCTTGACAAACAAAGGGCCCAACCAACTTGCTTATGTGCGGAGATATTTTATCGCCCATTGAATCGGTATGAAAAATGACCATTAATAATTGGAAGGAATAAAGTTTTACACCTGCAGCTACGTTCTTCACTTCCTTTTCTGCAAAGTTGAAAGATTTGAAATTTTTATTCTGAGGGGCTTGGGAGTCCGGGGTGAAGCATGGGTAGGTGGTTAAGCGCATCTTTCACTACTTTAGTGGTACTGGCACACTTGGATTTTTTTATCCCAAGGGGGTTCACTACTACAGATTTGCATGGTTTTTCTGACTGTGACTTGGTTGGTTGTTATAACACTCATGTGTCCACTAGTGGTTTTTGCTTCATGCTTGGTAGCTCATGCATATCTTGTTTGAGAAAGAAGCACCCTATTGTGGCCACTTCTAGTTGTGAGGCTGAGTATAGGGCAGCTTTCATAAGGACTATTGAGTGTGTGTGGCTTAGAGGCCTTAGGGCGGATTTGGGTCTTGATCAGTCTTTTGCCACCACCATCTTCACTCACACTCAAAGTGCATTGGCAATTGTGAAGAACCCTATGTTCCATGCTTGCACTAAGCACATTGAGGTGCATTATCATTATGTCATGGAGAGGTTCTCTACTAGAGAGATCAACTTGACATATGGGCTCATGCAGGAGAACATTGCAGACCTTTTCACAAAGGCTCTACCTAAGGAAAATTTTGAAGCTTTCCGCAAAGCTATAGGCTTACTTCCTTTTGTGGATTGATTGTACATAGCTTGGCACTTCCTTATACATGAGTGCTAGCTCTTTGTTCATCGCATCACTCCTAGGTGGGAGGGGATTTGTTGATATATTTATGTAGTGATGGCACTAGGATTGTTGTCCAAATGATTTAATCCTTCGAATTGACATACAAAAAAATTAAAAAATTTTTACTTCTAGGGTGGTTATCTCTAGACTCTCAAACTCTCTTGTACTTGCAGGCGGCAAAATTATGAAGATGTAAACTCATAACACCTCATCATATGAATTCTTATGTTTATGAATATGGGAAAGAGTGTCTAGATACCTATGTGTGCGAAAATGCATGACTACTTAATTAACATGAGACCATCTGTATACCTTACTTGTGCATAAATGTATTAGGTTTTACCCTAGGTGTCTATGTATTTGTGTGATTGTGAGCATGGTACCTATTTTTGTTTGTTATCATGTATATGTGTGTATACATAGAAGAGAATTTATAAGAGTATATATGACTAGATGTGGTTATCCTATGAGGAAACTTACGAGTATATTGATAGATGTTCTTCTAAGTGTATATGTGGAGGTATGGGTATAAACCTATGTGTCTATCTATATATATGAGTATTTAAGTAAGTGTGTTTGTGCTATGAGAATGTGTTTGAGAGTTTGAGTGTGTATATGTATGTATAGTGTGTCTAAAAGTATATGTAGATATGTGTGTAACCATAAATGCTCATATGTGTACTCATAGAAATTTTATATAAGAATATTTATTAATGAGTATGAATTAATATATGAACATTTACGTATATGTGATGTGTGTGAACATTTGAGTTAATATTTATTAAATAAATATATATTTGGTTAGCATATCCTATATTATGATTTATATTCATGAATATTAAAGTATTTAATTAGATTATACTTTATTAAGCTTAAATTAAAGAATATTAACGAATTGTAAAAAAAAGAACAAATGAAATAAAACAAAATTCAAAAATGTGTGATTAATGTGTGGTGTGTGTGAGTTGTGTGATTAAAGTGTGGTGTGTGTGAGTGTGTGTTAAAGAGTGGTGTGTGTGAGTTGTGTGATTAAAGTGTGGTGTGAGTGCGTGTGTGTTAAACTGTGCTGTGTGTGATCAAAGTGTGTGATTAAAGTGCGTGTGTGATTCAAGTGTGGTGTGTGTGAAAAAGAGAAAGAGAGAGAGAGAGAGAGAGAGAGAGAGAGAGAGAGAGAGCGCAAAGAAACTCCTCGCATAGGAGCAGATGCTGACAGGAAAGTTGAGCGTAGAGGGGAGAGAGAGAGAGAGAAAGAGAGAGAGAGAGAGAGAGAGAGAGATTCTGCCACGCTAGTGATGGAGAAAATGCTGCAAAAAGCTTTGGAATCACAAAGAGAGATAGAGAGAGAGAGAGAGAAGGCCACATCGGGCATGTTGCTCTTGTATATGCGAAGGGAGAGAGCAAGATATCTGCAGAGAGAGGCCGTAACGAGAGATAAAGAGAGAGAGAGAGACATATATATATATATATATATATATATATATATATATATATATATATATATATATTTATATATATATATATATATATATATATATATATATATATATATATAGAGAGAGAGAGAGAGAGAGAGAGAGAGAGAAAGAAAAAGTGATGGGTATAGAGATGGCGCGAGAGAGAGAGAGAGGGAGGGAGGGGAGAGAGAGAGAGAGGGAGAGAGAGAGATAGAGAGAGAAAGAGAAAGAAAAGCGGCATCTATAGAGATGGCACAAGACACACATACACATACAAAAAGAAAAAGCGACAGCTAGAGAGATGATACAGGAGAGAGAGAGAGAGGGGGGAGAGAGAGGGGGAGAGAGAGAGGGGGTAGAGAGAGAGATAGAGTTAGAGAGAGAGAGAGAGAATTTTGTTTTTAATGTAAAGGAAGTTCGGCAATAGCCTACTCTTCGGGACTTGAATTAAATAAAGAAAAGTACAAGAAAAGGGGACTAGTGCCCACGGGACCCCCCAAATCCCACAAAGCAGGGGAAGCTTTTACAGAGCTTAGATGACATTACAAAGAAGGTTAATTACCCTCTCATCACCCTCGTGTGGGGCCCACTTGGGTTTAAGCTTGTTATCGATCAAAAGGAGTACTTGATGATGCCTAAAGGGGGGGGGATTTTTTACAGTTGACAATCCTTTTGCCAAGGAGGAGCAGCGATTTCTCAATTGACCACTCCTTGGGGGAGTCACCGAAGTTGAAAGCACATCTTTCCCGCCAGATTTTCCATAGAACCTCCCCTCTGATGGCGTTGCATAGAGTCGCGGAGCTGCCGATCGCTTCTCCCAGCAGGGCTTGCTGCCAACTGAGACGTTTTTGAAGTCTAATTCTCTTTCCAACCACCTGCCAGAGTCTGTTCGAGTTGGGGCAGGTAAAGAAGATGTGTGTAGCATCTTCGATAGACCGGTGGCAGCGTTTGCACCAGGGAGGGATCCCACAGATTTTGCTAGCCTTAAGGTTGGTCCAGATTCCGTGATGAAGAATTTGCCATAAGAGGACAGACTTTTTGATTTCTATGAGGGGGTGCCAGATAGCCATGAACTTCATGTCCCACCGAAGCCGCGTCCATGACAGGCACCACTTTTTGTTGAGGTTAACCTGATAGTCGATCGTTTCTTTGATGTTCGGGATTTTTGATAGACTATTCCCATTGTGCCATTTGAGACCAAGCGAGCTCGGCATGTCGTGTCCCATGAGAAGGCGAACTTTGTGTCGGTCGTAGGCGAGAAATCTGCTTTGCAAAGTGTTCCATTCTTCATGCTAAATGTTGATGCTAGGGTCAATATCCTCAAAGTTGATCCAGCGGTTGGTGTCTTGTTTCCAGAGATGTTTCCATTTTTTGAAGCCTTTGTTCCATAGCTTCTTGGCGTTTTGAATGTTCCAAGATTCCACACTCCGGATGCCATGGATCGGAAACCAGATAGAGTCGTTTTGTCTGATACCGGCAGCCCACTTCCACTCTTCACTTATTCTTGTGAAGCTTTTGACTTTATTCCAACTCTTCCAAAGGGAGCACACCAGATTAGAGCCTTTCGGGAAGACGGGGATCGGGGAAAACAGCAAGGTCAAGATGTCAAGATTCCTCCAATTTGGGAAGCCCATGAGCGCCAGCTCATTCTTGTTTCTGAAGATCAGCTTGGCCCACGAGGCCTCCCCGTTGCACCAAGCCTTAGTCATCCATTTGGCCGACAGTTTGTTAGCCATGCACCCAATGTCCAAGATACCAAGTCCCCCACTATCTCTATGGCTGTATTTATTAGTAAGAGCATGCATGTGCATGTATGCATGATAAGATGTGCATGTGCATAACTCAATTAAAGGCATGTATGAGTTTATGAGTGAATGATTGCATGAATGTATTTATTAGTAAGAGCATGCATGTGCATGTATGCATGATAAGATGTGCATGTGCATAACTCAATTAAAGGCATGTATGAGTTTATGAGTGAATGATTGCATGCATGTGAATGTGTGTTAGCATGCATATGAGTGTGTGTTAGCATGTGTGAGGATGTGTTAGCATATGTGAGTGTGTGTTAGCATGCATGTGAGTGTGTGTTGGCATGCATGTGAGAGTTTGTTAGAATGCATGCGATTGAGGATGCATGTGCATGTATGAATTAGATGCATGTGTAATCAGATGTTAGCATGTATGTAAGTTGAAATTTTCATTTGCATGACTAAAAGAGCTAGTGCATGTATGTATGCATGTGAGAGTGATTATATGCATGCATGTGTAAGCAAGTGAGGTGCATATGCATATTCATGAGTCTGCATGAATGTATAAGTAAATGAATTTATGCGTATGTGGTAGTGTTTTCATGTGCATAAGTGCATGTATATGTAAGCATCTGAGTACATGTTTATAAATGAATGTGAATGAGTGCATATGCATGTATGAATGTATGTGCATGAGTACATATGCATGTGAGTAGGTATGCATATGCATGAGCATATAGGAATGAATAATGCATATGCATAAGTATGAATGAATGAATGATATATGCATGTGTATAAGAAGGAATTGTATGCATAATGATGTGAGAATGCATATGGATATTAGATGCATGTGCCTATATGAGAGTGTGTATGTATAAGAGTTAGATGCATGTATGCATGAATAAATGAGTAGATGTATGTGTATAGATCTCTATGATAAGAATTGAAAGTAAAACATGAGGTCTTATGTTTCATAAAAAATACTTATGTTTTTTCTAATGAATTTTCTTGCAAAGAGCATTGACAAGCATTTATGAGCAGTTGAGATAGGGAGATTGGAGTTGAATATGCACTACTTCTTCCACTTTACTTATATCAATTCATTCTAGCTTAATCTTGTATTCGGATTTTGGAGAATTATTCTAACAATTGTTAATTATAGTTGTATAAGGTTACTTGATCAATCGTCAATTTATACTGTTCTATACTTGTTTTTTATATCTGTGAGTAATGAGTCTACGAATGAGTCCGTGAGTAATGATTCTACGAATGAGTCTACTATTTCTTCATCTTTTAGTTTTGAGTTTTTATTACCTCCACCTATACATAATACCAATCAATCTAAGAAGAATGTAACTAATATAGAATTAGAAGAAGAAGAATTCTTAAAAGATCCCATATTTACTAGTGAAACTTTAGTCTCTCAATCCTATGAGTATGGTCCATCTCGGTATCTAGCTGCACAGCCATATGGTCATAGTAATACCTCTATAAACTTAAACTCATCTTTGAAATAGTAACAATGAGAAAATTCTCCTTGATATAGGTCAATAGTTAAATAAGATGATCTTAGGTATTTTATAGATTAGGCCATTAGAACAAAGATAAACACTTCTCACAGCACTGAATCACGTCATACATCCAAAGGCACACTAAAAAACACCGGACGTGTAGTCACACAGTCAGGCCATAGCAAATTCAGTTCTAATTTGCACATTGCTCTAAATTCACACCCCTCAACACCGTCAAGGCACTATTTTCCATGTTTAGGAGAATTTTTCCCCCAACTTCTATATATGACTATAGCCCTAAGGGGTTACTTATCCTTGTACATGCTAGTGGTAATACATTCAGTACTGTGTGTTGTGCTCCAAGCTTCTTCCTCTACCTTGTGCTATTGATGTGCTTCCCTAGACCTCAAACCCCAACAACTATCTTTACTAAAATGTAATCAAATAAATGTACCTTTGTTGTGTATTACCTCAAGGTTAGAGTGTGTCACTCTCAAATTCACATCGATACTAGAATAGACAATTTCCCTAAAATATATGAATCATAGAGCCTATCCGCCACAAAATGCAAATGAGCATAATTGAAGGATGTTATATTCATAGATAATATTTGTAATGCATATATATATATATATCTTAAATATAATGCACGTGTGTATGTACATGCGTGTGTGTATGTAATATGTATGTGAGCATGTGTATGTATGTATGCATATGCATGTGTGTATGCACATATGTGTGTCTACATATATGCATGTGTGTATGTAATATGTATGTGAGTGTGTATGTAATACGAAAGTGTGTAACTAATATGTATGTCATTATGTATATGCATATGTGTATGTATATATGTATGCATATACATGTGTGTATGCACATATGTGTGTGTATGTAGATGCATGTGTGTATGCAATATGTATGTGAGGGTGTATGTAATATGCATGAGTGTATGTAATATGTATGTGAGTTTGTATGTAATATGCATGTGTGTATGTAATATTTATGTGAGTGTGTATGTAATATGTATGTGAGTGTGTATGTAATATGCATGTGTGTATGTAATATGTATGTGAGTATGTGTATGCATATGTGTGTGTATGTATATATGCATATGCATGTGTGTATGCACATATGTGTGTGTATGTATATGCATGTGTGTATGCAATATGTATGTGAGTATGTGTATGCATATGTGTGTGTATGTATGTATGCATACGCATGTGTGGATGCACATATGTGTGTGTATGTATATGTGTGTGTGTATGTAATATCTATGTGTATGGAATATGTATGTGAGTATGTGTATGCATATGTGCGTGTATGTATGTATGGATATGCATGTGTGTATGCACATATGAGTGTGTATGTATATGCATGTGTGTATGTAATATTTATGTGAGTGTGTATGTAATATGCATGTGCGTATGTAATATGTATGTGAGTATGTGTATGCATATGTGTGTGTATATATGTATGCATATGCATATGTCTATGCACATATGTGTATGTATGTATATGTGAGTGTGTATATATATGTGTGTGTGTGTATGTAATATGCATGTGTGTATGTATGTATGTGTGTGCACATGCAAATGTATGTGTATGTATGCATATGCATGTGTGTATGTATACATGTGTATCTGTACATGTATGTATGTATATGTGTGAACATGTATGTATGTGAGTACCAGTATGCATATGTGTGTGTATGTATATGCATGTGTGTATGTAATATGTATGTGCGTGTGTATGTCGTATGCATGTGTGTATGTAATATGTATGTGATTATGTGTGAGCATATGTGTGTGTATGTATGTATGTATCTCTCCCTCTCTATCGCTCTCTCTCTCCCTCTATTTCATATCTCTCTCTCTTTTTCATCTCTCTCTCTCTCCTCTCTCTCTCTCTCGCTCTCTCTTTATGTTTCTCTAGATCTCTCTCTTTCTCTATCTTTATTTCATCACTCTCTCTCTCTCTCTCTCTCTCTCTCTTTCTCACCCTATGTCAATTGAAAACAAAAGAATCACTTACATCGATGTAATTGTTTTGATTGTTGTCATAAAAAAGAATGTTGTCCTTCATCAAATTCGAAAGAACTGATGCCAAAAAGCTCCTACAAAACTAAGGAGAAGAGAAATTAGAAAAGTGAAAACACAAAGAAAGAGAAACTGTGCTAGAGTATGTGTGACACTTACCAAAATTTTAGATCTAGAGAAAGAGAGAGATGTTTGTAGTGAAAGAGAGAGATGTGCATAGAGAGAGAGAGAGACAGAGAGAGGGAGATAGATGTGTGTACACAATATGCTCAAAATATATTTTGTGCATGCAAACTCGAGAATAGCAAACTTTGGTTCAAAACATGAGGAAATGTTCAATTTTTGCTCTCAGGTCCGCTTAAAATGTTGTGCGGATATGAGCGTGGGTATGTGCATCGGTATGAGCACCGGTATGAGCGTCCGTAATCTCTAGCAAATTACCAACGCTCATACTGATGCACATACTGAGGCTCATACTGACATCGTAGATTTTTGGCATGCATACCAACCACTTATTTTTTATGAGTATATCGATGATTAAATGACCATCAGTATTGCCTCCATGGTTTTTCAAGCATTTTCAATAGTCATACTGATGTCGGGGGGTGATCGTTTGTATGGAAAGCATCAGTATGCCCCTCATATGTTGTAGTGTGTGTGTGTGGGAGAGAGAGAGAGATATTTATGTGGTTTTTTTTGCAAAAAGTTGAGAGGAGAACGATATGAAGGTGGTTGTTGATCAAATGAGCTCCCTCTCTCATGAATCAGTACATGCTATTCAAAACAATATCCTCAATGCTTGCTAATGAAAGAAAATCTCCACACATAAGCACACACTTTAATTTCCTTCTTCCCCCAACTCTCTTGAAGCCTTGTTTCCTTATTCTTAACACTATGTTGTACTTGGACACTTTTGTGTCCTAAGAGACATTATCTGATGAAATTTTTTTATTACTAGAAGGACCCTTTTATAAATGTAATTATGCAACATGTTAGCATAAGGATTGAATATTTCTAGGAAAATATATTTTTCACTAAAGGATAGAAAAATTAATATTTTTTCACTAATTTTATGATGTTATTTTTAGTATTGGTGCAAAAATTCTAGTGATGGTAGTTAGTGGTTATTTTTTAATTAAAATCATGACCTCACAATTTTCATTGTTGCAAATGTCATAAAGTCTTTTATCTTTTATATGTCAACACTTTTCTATTAATAGTTAGAGATTTTTGATGATTTTTACTAAGTTTACGGCGTAAAATTAATCTCATATATGCCATGATAGTCTTATAATCTATGAAGTATTTGGGAAAGAGATGGCATGAATATATCTCATTTTTATTATCAAAATACTATTTAAGTCTCTTAAACCTAGAGATATTTTTTTAGCAACCGTAGGAGTCAAATTTTTATGCAGATTCTTCAACACAAACAATGCTACTATTTTCCTATGCTAAGAAAAGGTCATTTGATAATAAAACATTGCATATGCTACATGATTAAAGTTAATATGCAAGTGTTTTCTATATAAGAAAGTTTATAATGTTTGTATAGTTATTTGGATTGATATTATAAACCCCATATCATTGAGAAAAGATAATGTTTTAGGATGGATTTCTGTTCTCGGTAGAGTGGAATATGGATATTCAATGAAATATTCAAATTTTTGTTGGTATGTGAGATAGGTATAAAACTAATTGGTTTAAATACATGTATCATATCTATATGATACTCTATGATGGTTTTTGAAATAATACACTAGCCATTTTAGTATTTTTATGCATCAATATCATATAGAAGGCTCCTAAGGTGTATAACTATATAAGGAGCACCCTATATTGTAGTAATATTCTTATTATAAAAATGCTTTTTCTAATTCCCAAGACCCATCTTAAATGATAACATGACTTTAAATAAACATTAAAAAATTATTTCAATACAAGGAAAATTTTTTTGATAGAGATATTTCTTTCCTCTCAGATACAAGTCTATAGAAAAACCATTTTTTTAACCATAATCAATGATTTCCATATTGAGTAATAAAAAGAGATTACATTTTCTAAATATTTTTTTAATATAACATTAAAGAATAGTTGTTTATGGGCCTCGAAGGTTTTTTCCAAATTTTATTTCATTAATATGCATGATTTGTTTTTACTCGTTAAGAAAAAGGACACGAAAATGTCCTCTTTTGGCACAACACTAGTGTTACGGGAACTTTAACTATGTGCGCCCATAAATAATCTCATCAGCTGATGACCTAAATATCTACAAGTCGTTCAGGAACGTAATTATCTGGTTTTGGCTACTGGGTGCAATGAAAAGAAACAAAACACTGTTAGCAACAGTATATGCCCATGTAGCTGAAAAGGAAGTTACCAAAATGACAAGCCATGTGTATTGATTTGATGGTTGCCTCTTCTCGATCTCATTTTTATTGGGTCTCTGAACTATGTATCTTGTAGTTTCTTGCAATCTAACTTATGTTTTGCGGAATTCAGGGGATGCTATGAGTGCTTATGCTCTCTTTTCATTATAATGTTCACTAATTAAATTCATCGACATGAGTAGGTCTCAATGGTCACTTATCAATACCACTAGAAGTGTACCGCAAGTCATGTCTCGCTGTGAATATCTTAGTAGAGAAAGAGTGAATATCTTAGTAAAGAAAGAGCTACATTAAGGCAAAGGCATCTAAACATTTGGATGAGTGCTTTGTTTTGTATCACGTGTTTTCCAAAGAACTCGGGACCTAATTGTATTTAAGCCAGGATCTCTAACTAGTTTAGAAGTCTCATAGATTTAAAAGAATTCATAGGCTCTTCGTATGATGTCTCAAAGGTATACAAGACTTCATAGACTTCCCATGTGGGAAACTTCCTACTCTTAATCTGCAATGTAACATACCTTGCACAGAGAACATATTGCTTCAGAACTATGGCAACGACTCGACATAAACATTTCACTCATCTATATATATATATATATATATATATATATATATATATATATATATATATATATATATATATATATATATATATATATATATATATATATATATATTGCTTTAGAACTATGGCAACGACTCGACATAAACATTTCGCTCACATACACACACACACATACATATATATATATATATATATATATATATATATATATATATATATATATATATATATATATATATATATATATATATATATATATATATATATATATATATATATATATATGTGTGTGTGTGTGTGTGTGTGTGTGTGTGTGTGTGTGTGAGTGTGTGTGTGTGCGCCTCGAAGGTTTTTCCAAATTTTATTTCATTATTATGCATGTGTGTGTGTAAGCATATGTGTGTGTATGTATCTCTCCCTCTCTATCGCTCTCTCTCTCTCTCTCTATTTCATATCTCTCTCTCTTTTTCATCTCTCTCTCTCTCCTCTCTCCTCTCTCTCTCTTGCTCTCTCTTTATGTTTCTCTAGATCTCTCTCTTTCTCTATCTTTATTTCATCACACACACTCTCTCTCGCTCTCTCTCTCTCCCTCTCTGTCTCTATCTCTCTTTCTCACCCTATGTCAATTGAAAACAAAAGAATCACTTACATCGATGTAATTGTTTTGATTGTTGTCATAAAAAAGAATGTTGTCCTTCATCAAATTCGAAAGAACTGATGCCAAAAAGCTCCTACAAAACTAAGGAGAAGAGAAATTAGAAAAGTGAAAACACAAAGAAAGAGAAAGTGTGCTTGAGTATGTGTGACACTTACCAAAATTTTAGATCTAGAGAAGGAGAGAGATGTTTGTAGTGAAAGAGAGAGATGTGCGTAGAGAAAGAGAGAGAGAGAGAGACAGAGAGAGAGGGAGATAGATGTGTGTACACAATATGCTCAAAATGTATTTTGTGCATGCAAACTCGACAATAGCAAACTTTGGTTCAAAACATGAGGAAATGTTCAATTTTTGCTCTCAGGTCTGGTTAAAATGTTGTGCCGATATGAGCGTGGGTATGTGCATCGGTATGAGCACCGGTATGAGCGTCTGTAATCTCTAGCAAATTACCAACGCTCATACTGATGCACATAGTGAGGCTCATACTGACATCGTAGATTTTCGGCATTCATACCAACCACTTATTTTTTTATGAGTATATTGACGGTTAAATGACCATCAGTATTGCCTCCATGGTTTTTCAACCATTTTCAATAGTCATACTGATGTCGGGTTGTGATCGTTTGTATGGAAAGCATCAGTATGCCCCTCATATGTTGTAGTGTGTGTGTGTGTGTGAGAGAGAGAGAGAGAGAGAGATTTATGTGTTCTTTTTTGCAAAAAGTTGAGAGGAGAATGATATGAAGGTGGTTGTTGATCAAATGAGCTCCCTCTCTCATGAATCAGTACATGCTATTCAAAACAATACCCTCAATGCTTGCTACTGAAGAAAATCTCCACACATAAGCACCCACTTTAATTTCCTTCTTCCCCCAACTCTCTTGAAGCCTTGTTTCCTTATTCTTAACACTATGTTGTACTTGGACACTTTTGTGTCCTAAGAGACATTATCTGATGAAATTTTTTTATTACTAGAAGGACCCTTTTATAAATGTAATTATGCAACATGTTAGCATAAGGATTGAATATTTCTAGGAAAATATATTTTTCACTAAAGGATACAAAAATTAAGATTTTTTCACTAATTTTATGATGCTATTTTTAGTATTGGTGCAAAAATTATAGTAATGTTAGTGAGTGGTTATTTTTTAATTAAAATCATGATCTCACCATTTTCATTGTTGCAAATGTCATAAAGTCTTTTATTTTTTATATTTTAACACTTTTCTATTCATAGTTAGAGATTTTTGATGATTTTCACTAAGTTTACGGCGTAAAATTAATCTCATATATGCCATGATAGTCTTATAATCTATGAATTATTTGGGAAAGAGATGCCATGAATATATCTCATTTCTATTATCAAAATACTATTTAAGTCTCTTAAACCTAGAGATATTTTTTTAGCAACCGTAGGAGTCAAATTTTTATGCAGATTCTTCAACACAAACAATGCTACTATTTTCCTATGCTAAGAAAAGGTCATTTGATAATAAAACATTGCATATGTTACATGATTAAAGTTAATATGCGAGTGTTTTCTACATAAGATACTTTATAATGTTTGTATAGTTATTTGGATTGATATTATAAACCCCATATCATTGAGAAAAGATAATGTTTTAGGATGGATTTCTATTCTCGGTAGAGTGGAATATGGATATTCAATGAAATATTCAAACTGTTGTTGGTATGTGAGATAGGTATAAAACTAATTCGTTCAAATACATGTATCATATCTGTATGATACTCTATGATGGGTTTTGAAATAAAACACTAGCCATTTTAGCATTTTTATGCATCAATATCATATAGAAGGCTCCTAAGGTGTATAACTGTATAAGGAGCACCCTATATTGTAGTAATATTTTTATTATAAAAATGCTTTTTCTAATTCTCAAGACCCATCTTAAATGATAACATGACTTTAAATAAACATTAAAAAATTATTTCAATACAAGGAAAAAATTTTTGATAGAGATATTTCTTTCCTCTCAGATACAAGTCTACAGAAAAACTATTTTTTTAACCATAATCAATGATTTCCATATTGAGTAATAAAAAGAGATTACATTTTCTAAATATTTTTTTAATATAACATTAAAGAATAGTTGTTTATGGGCCTCGAAGGTTTTTTCCCAATTTTATTTCATTAATATGCATGATTTGTTTTTACTCGTTCAGAAAAAGGACACGAAAATGTCCTCTTTTGGCACAACACTAGTGTTTCGGGAACTTTAACTATGTGCGCCCATAAATAATATCATCAGCTGATGACCTAAATATCTACAAGTCGTTCAGGAACGTAATTATCTGGGAACTTTAAGTATGCGCACCCATAGATAATCTCATCAGCTAATGACCTAAATATCTAGAAGTCGTTCAGTATATGCCCATGCAGTTCAAAGAGCAAGTTACCAAAATGACAAGCCTTGTGTATTGATTTGATGGATCAACATGTGCAAACCACACAATCTTCATTCACGAACGTGCTTATTATGGCATTAACTGTTCGTTTTTCAACCCCCCCCCCCCCCCCCCGGGTGTTTATTACGGCATTACCTGTTCGCTTTTCAAATTTCCATTCTGCTCCTACATTACGAAAACATCGGCAATAAAGTTCAACAATATAGAACTTTTTTAGGGAAATCATCTATTCTAGTATCTATGTGAATTTGAGAGCGACACACTCTCACCTTGAGGTAATACACAATAAAGGTACATTTATTTAATTAAATTTTAGTTAAGATAGTTGTTGGAGTTTGAGGTCTGCGAAAGCACATGGATAGCAAAAGGAAGAGGAAGAAGCTTGGAGCACAACACACAATAGTGAATGTATTACCACTAGAATGTACAAGGATAAGTAACCCATTAGGGCTATAGTTATATATACAAGATGGGGGAAAAATCTCCTAAACAGGGAAAATAGTGCCTCGACGGTCCTAGTGTGTTCACACCCATCACTACCTAAATACATCAACACATCCCCCGTGGGAGTGATGTAGTGAACAATGAGTTGGCACTCATGTATACGGAAGTGCCAAGCTACATAGAATCAATCCACAAAAGGAAGCAATCCCAAAGCTTTGCAGAAAGGATCAAACCTCTCCCTAGGTAGAGCCTTCATGAAAAGGTCTCGAATGATCTCTTGCATGAGCACATATGCCAAGCTCCAACACAGAACCTCTCCACGACATAGTGATAATGCACCTCAATGTGCTTAGTGCAAGCATGGAGCACATGATTCTTCACGATTGCCAATGCACTTTGACTGTCAGTGAAGATGGTGGTGGGAGAAGACTAACAAAGACCCAAATCAGCCATAAGACCTCTGAGCCACACGCACTCAAGAGTCCTTGTGAAAGATGCCCTATACTCAGCCTCACAACTGGAAGTGGCCACAATAGTTGCTTCTTGCTCAACCAAGATATGCATGACCTACTAAGCATGAAGTAAAAACCATTGGTGGACACATGAGTTTCATAGCAACCAGTCGAGTCAGAGTCAGGAAAAGCATGCAAATATGGCAGTAGTGATCCCCCCTTGGGATAAAACAATCCAAGTAGGTGGGTACCACACAAGTAGTGAAAGGTGCGCTTAGCTGCCTACCCATGTTTGACACCTCGGCAATGCATAAACCTGCTCATCTATGAGACAAAAAACTGAATATCTGGATGCATAATGCATAAGTAAATCAAGCATCCAATAGTCTCCTACTCGAGAACAACATCAAATGAACCTCTAATGTCATGAAGACTCAATGGTAAACCTGTCTCCATAAGAGTAGCAAAAGGTTTACAGTCTTCAAGGCCAAAGTGCTGCAATAATAAGTCAATTTATTTTGTTTGACACAAAGCTATTCTGCCATTAAATTGCATATAAAATTAAATGCCCAAATATTGATGCATATGCGTCAAATCACACATCTCAAGTGAGGCATGCATATCAGCCTTAAAATCAGCAATATGCTTCTCATGAGGACCACTGAGCAGCATGTCATCAACATACACAACAATGATCAAAAGCACCTCATTAGCATGCTTAACATATAAGGTGCTCTCAATGCGATTGTTCTCAAAACCATGTGCAATCAGATAGGCATAATCTTTTCATACCAAGCACATGGTGCTTGCTTTAAACCATATAATGCCTTCTTTAACCTACACACCTGGTTTTCATGCCCTTTCTACAGAAAGCCATGGGGTTGAAAAACATACAATTCTTCATGCAAATCACCATTCAAAAATGTAGTTTTAATGTCCAACTGATGTATATTCCAACCACAATGAGTTGCAGGTTCACAGATGCTATGAACAATAGTCATTTCACAAGCAAAAGCAAAGGTTTCATAAAAATCAATTCCTCTTTCCTGAGCATAACCCTTTGCAACAAGCTTAGCCTTCCACCTATCAAGTGTTCCATCAGGCTTATGCTTCATCCCATAAAAGGCTTTATTAAGTTTACACACATAATCATGATATATGTGATTCTCAAAATTAGGTGGTTGTGCCATATATACCTCTTCTATTATCCATCCATTAAGAAATGCATTTTTTACATCCAATTGAAGGTCTTACAATTCTTGAAAGAGGCAATACTAAGAAAAACCCTAATACTCAGGGAATTGAAGTATCTTACAATTCTTGGAAGAGGCAATACTAAGCAAAACCCTAATAGTAGGAATCTCTGCCACAGGAGAGAAGGTCTCCTCATAATCAATTCCCTGAATTTGTGCAAAGCGTTTTGCCACAAGCCTTGCCTTATACCTGTTAATGGAGCCATCTGAATTCTTCTTCAATTCGTAGATCCACCTTGAGCCTATCACTTTCATTGATGGAGACTTGGGAACCAACTCGCAAGTGTTATTCTCCTCAAGAGCTTCAATTTCTTCTTCCATTGCATGCCTCCATTCTGATTTCTTCTTTGCTTCCTCAAATGCTGGAGGCTCATCTTGATTTATGTCCTCTACTAGATAGATTGAATGTTTAGTGACTAGAGAAGTATGGAATCCATACCTTTCTGGCTTTCTTTTCTCCCTCATGGACCTTCTTAGGCCATGATGTGATGATTCTACCTCTTGTCCAAGTTCTTACATTTTTTCTTTACCTTTAGACTTCCACATTTTTATTCTTTCATAATGAGTTGCTTCATCATCTTCTAAGGTATCCTCCTCTTGAACTTTAGAAGAATTATCCTTAACAAGTTTTGGAAAATCTTCTTCAAGATCAAAAGGTAGGTTGACGTTTCTACATGAATCTTCATACCAAGAACTATTCTCATCAAATACTACATCTCTTATCACCAAGAATCCTTTGGTTGTTGGGTTGTAGCATCCTTGCTAGGTCCCCATATATCTGTATGAACCAACTCTAAGAGATCTCCATGCATATATCCTTTCTTCATGAATGGTAACCTCTGAGACTTTCCAAATTGACATGCACTACACCTATAGATCATGTGTTGTTTTGACAAGTTAGGGAGTCCAAGTACAGTTTGGTCCCTGCTAATTTGCTTTAATGATCTTTCACCAATATGTGCTAACCTTTTGTGCCGTACTTCCAAATATGTGAGTGTCTGACTACCATAGTTAAAGAGAGCAATGTTTCTAGTGTCTTGTAATTCAAATGTAAACAATCTACTTGTCTTTTCACCTTTTGCAATTATCTTGAATCCATGACTTGGATCTTCAACAAATGCTCCTCCTTTTGTGAACCGAACTTGCAACCCTTTCTCAACTATCTATTCAACACTTATCAAATTCTTTATAATGGTAGCGACATAGAGTACCTTATTGCGTAAGTTGATGTTTCCATCAGGGGCTTTGACATTTCCTATTTTCTCCACAAGGTGTCTTGTATCATCTCCAATTCGTACCTCATGCTTGTTCCTTGATCTTCTAAATATGATAGGAGGGCCACATTTCGTGCTATATGATTTGAACAACCTGAATCTATGTAGAGAACATGCTCACTAGATTTACCTTGTGGCATGGCCATATCCATGATTAGCAATGAGTCCTCTTGATTTGAGTCTTGTTGTTGATATATTTAGTTAGTGATGTGCGTGAACATTCTAGAACCACCGGGGCACTTTTTTCCCTCTTTAGGAGGTTTTTCTCCCCCGTCTTGTATATACGCCTATTGCCCTAATGGGCTACTTATCTTTGTACATTTTCTAGTAATACATTCAGTATTGTGTGTTGTGCTCCAAGCTTCTTCTTCTTCTTCCTTGTGTTGTCCGCATGCTTCCGTAGACCTCTAACTCCAACAATTGGTATCAGAGCAGGTGGTTGCTTCATCTAGGGCACCGTCGACACTCCTTCATTTGTAGTCTCACATTCGCAAAAAATTTGGTGAGCATACTCATGGTGTTTCAGAGCTCGTTTCCACCTATGAACTCACTATCACAGCACTTGTGCAGGCTATTTCATCTTTTTGTGCCAAACGTATATACCCGTTTCTGTTCGCCAATATAAGCGTCTCAAAGTCTGCTATAGGTTTAGCAGAATTTGTCTGGGTAGTTCTGTTCAACGTTTTGAGATACAATCAATTTTTCTGCATCAAGGTATTTTAGTCATCGTCCATGGCTCAAAGCAGTGATGTATTCCGTATGTTGACTGTTGAGGATAAGTTGGATGGTACCAACTACCCATTATGGGCTTATATGATGCGACATGTGTTGGTTGCAAAAGAACTGTGGAACATTGTGCAGGGTGTCAAAGAACGTCCTATCACACCTGCAACTGTTACAACTGCAAGTAGTGAAGCTGATGTAGAAGGTGTCGAGGATGATGATATTCTGCATATTCCTATTCGTGCTACAGTTTTTGTTGCAACTACTGCAGAGCTGATTCGTTGGGATGGCAGAGATGCCCAGGCACATGCATTGAAAAGAAATAAAACACTGTTAGCAACAGTATATGCTCATGCAGTTGAAAGAGCAAGTTACCAAAATGACAAGCCTTGTGTATTGATTTCTTCTTTGCTTCCTCAAATTTTGGAGGCTCCTCTTGATTTATGTCCTGTGCTAGATTGATTGAATGTTTCGTGACTAGAGAAGCATCAAATCCATACCTTTCTGGCTTTCTTTTCTCCCTCATGGACCTTCTTAGGCCATGATGTGATGATTCTACCTCTTGTCCAAGTTCTTGCATTTTTGCTTTACCTTTAGACTTCCACATTATGATGTTTTCATAATGAGTTGCTTCATCATCTTCTGAGGTATCCTCCTCTTGAACTTTAGAAGAATTATCCTTAACAAGTTTTGGAAAATCTTCTTCAAGATCATAAGGTAGGTTGACCTTTCTACATGAATCTTCATACCAAGAACTATTCTCATCAAATACTACATCTCTTATCACCAAGAATCCTTTGGTTGTTGGGTTGTATAATCTCTAGCCCTTTTGATTGTTGTCATATCCAATGAATACACACCTTTGCTTTGGGATCCATCTTACCTCTAACCTATGAAGAAACATGAGCAAAAGCAACACATCCAAAAATCTTACAATGATCCAAGCTTGTTCTTCTTCCATTCCAAGCCTCATATGGTGTCCTGCCATCAAGTGATTTTGAAGGTAACCTATTAATCAAATACGTGGATGTGGATACAGCCTCACACCATATGTAATTAGGTAAGTGGTTTTCATTTCGCATAGACCTTGCAGCTTCAACAATTGTCCTATTCCTTCTTTCTGCCACTCCATTTTGCTCACGAGTATACCTTGTAGTGATTTCTCTTTTGATTCCTCTTTCTTGAAGAAAGGAGTCAAATTCATGGTACAAGTACTCTCCCCCTCCATCTGACCTTAGTCTCTTTAGTGTTTTACCTGTTTGATTCTCCAGAAGAGCCAAATATCTTTTGGAGCATGAAAATACTTCATCTGTGTGTTTCATAAAGTATATTAATATAGTCCACGTACTGCAATCATCAATGAAGGAGACATAATACCTTGATCCAGACATTGAAGCATCCTTGCTAGGTCCCCATAGATCTGTATGAACCAACTTCAAGAGATCTCCATGCATATATCCTTTCTTCATGAATGGTAACCTCTGAGACTTTCCAAATCGACATGCACTACACCTATAAATCATGTGTTGTTTTGACAAGTTAGGGAGTCCAAGTACATTTTGGTCCCTACAAATTTGCTTTAATGATCTTTCACCAATATGTGCTAACCTTTTGTGCCATACTTCCAATTATGTGAGTGGCTCACTACCATAGTTAAAGAGAGCAATGTTTCTAGTGTCTTGTACTTCAAATGTAAACAATCTACGTGTCTTTTCACCTCTTGCAATTGTCTTGAATCCATGACTTGGATCTTCAACAAATGCTCCTGCTTTTGTGAACCGGACTTGCAATCCTTTCTCAACTATCTACCCAATTATAATGGTAGGGACATAGAGTACCTTATTGCGTAAGTTGATGTTTCCATCAGGTGCTTTGACCTTTCCTATTTTCTCTACAAGGTGTCTTGTATCATCTCCAATTCGTACCTCATGCTTGTTCCTTGATCTTCTAAATCTGATAGGAGGGCCACATTTCGTTCTATATGATTTGAACAACCTGAATCTATGTATAGAACATGCTCATCAGATTTACCTTGTGGCATGCCCATATCCATAATTAGCAATGAGTCCTCTTGATTTGAGTCTTTTTGTTGAATATTTAGGTAGTGATGTGCATGAGCACTCTAGGACCACCGGGGCACTTTTTTCCCTGTTTAGGAGGTTTTTTTCCCCCGGCTTGTATATATGCCTATGTCCCTAATGGGCTACTTATCTTTGTACATTCTCTAGTAATACATTCAGTATTGTGTGTTGTGCTCCAAGCTTCTTCTTCTTCCTTGTGTTGTTCGCGTGCTTCCGTAGACCTCTAACTCCAACAATTTGTATCAGAGCAGGTCGTTGCTTCATCTAGGGCACCGTCGACACTCCTTCATTGGTAGTCTCACATTCACACAAAATTTGGTGAGCATACTCACAGTGTTTTGGAGCTCGTTTCGGACTCCGAACTCACTATCAAAGCACTTGTGCAGGCTATTTCATCTTTTTGTGCCAAAGGTATATACCAGTTTCTGTT
Source organism: Ceratopteris richardii (assembly GCA_020310875.1). Classification (NCBI taxonomy): domain Eukaryota; kingdom Viridiplantae; phylum Streptophyta; class Polypodiopsida; order Polypodiales; family Pteridaceae; genus Ceratopteris; species Ceratopteris richardii. The sequence goes on from CM035437.1 coordinate 107,320,798, forward strand.
TGCCAATATAAGCGTCTCGAAGTCTGCTATAGGTTTAGCAGAATTTGTCTAGGTAGTATTGTTCAACTTTTTGAGATACAATCAATTTTCTGCATCAAGGTATTTTAGTCACTGTCCATGGCTGAAAGCAGTGATGTATTCCATGTATTGACAGTTGAGAATAAGTTGGATGGTACCAACTATCGATTATGGGCTTATATGATGCGACATGTGTTGGTTGCAAAAGGACTGTGGAATATTATGCAGGGTGTCGAAAAACGTCCTATCACACTTGTAACTGTTACAACTACAGGTACTCAAGCTGATGTAGAAGGTATCGAAGATGATGATATTCTGCATATTCCTATTTGTGCTACACTTTTTGCTGCACCTACTGTAGAGCTGATTTGTTGGGATGGCAGAGATGCCCAGGCACATGCACTGATAGCTTTGTCTGTCAAACGTGCCATTATTCCTCATATTCACTCTTGGAGAACAACTAAGGATGCTTGGGATACACTTACCACATTGTACCAAGCTAGCAATGAGGCTCGTGTTGCTTACCTCCAAAAAAAGTTGGAGAGTGAGCACATGAATGAAGGTGATTCTATGGACGATAACCTAACAAAGATCAAAGACTTGAAGAAACAGTTGATTTCTGCTGATGAGGTTATACCAGATAGCTCACTTGTGTAGATCGTTCTCAACGGTCTTCCTGATTCATATCAGAGTTTTGCTTCTACTCTTCGGTTGATGATGAAAGGCAATCCAAATGCCTTGTCATTTTAGGAGTTAGTTTCTGTTCTGTTGCAGGAAGATGAGTCCAGGCAGAACAGGTCCATTATGCGTGTTGCAGATCAAGCTTTCCTGGCTAGTCAGAAGGGCAAAGGAAAATGGAGCTCTTCTATTGTAAAGGGAATGATCATATTATAAAGAATTATCCAAAACTAGCTGCAAAAGAGGCAAAGAAGAAAGAGGCTGGAATAGTTGTTGCAGAAGCCTCTACACAAAAAATGGAGTCTCCTAATCTTGTGCATGAAGAAGAATGGGCGTTTACTATCGTTTGAAGTTTTGACCCATCTTCTCAGGAGCAGTGCATGTCTGCAGTAGACTCAGATGTTTGGTACTTTGACAATGGGGCGACCAAACATATTACCCCTCAGCGCAGTTTCTTCTCTTCACTTGAGCCTGCCCCTACAGGGAATACTGTTACATGCGCCGACAACTGCTCTTGTCCTGTTATGGGAGTCGGTAAGATCATTTTGACTATTGTTGATGATAGTTCTTTCACTTTGTCAGATGCTTTATTTGTGTCAGGGATCAAGAAGAACCTGTTACCAGTTTCTGCATTAGCCAAGATTGACTTGGTTGTGAAATTTGTTGATGAGAGGTGTATAGTTCATGATTTGTCAAATGGCGATATGATTATCGCTTTTGGCATTTTATGTCGTGGGCTGTATAAGCTCATAGACTATGAAAGATCTGTGAATAATTTGGCATGTGCAGTAAATGATTCTTAGGCTATGTCAGATGCAAAGCTTTGGCATGCACACTTTGGTCATCTGAATTTTTCTAGTTTGCTACGCCTGCAGAAATCTGAAATGGTGTCCTCTTTGCCCAAACTTGAGGCACCTGGAAAACATGTTTGTGAAGGCTTTATTTTGGGCAAAATGCAGCATTCATCCTTTCCAGAAGATGGTTCAGTTCGGGCTACTCAGAAATTGCAGCTTGTACATAGTGATGTCTATGGTCCTATGCAGAAACCTTCTTTTGGGAATTATCTTTACTTCATGACTTTCATCGATGATTTTTCTAGGCACGCATGGGTATATCCATTGAAGGCAAAGTCCGCAGTGTTCATGTGCTTCAAACAGTTTTTGGTTTTGGCTGAAAATCTATGAGCATGTAAAATGGGCATCCTCCGTTCAGATCGAGGGGGGGAATATATGTCTTCTGATTTTAATGCATTTCTGGTTGAACGTGGGATAAAACACCAGTGTACAGTGCCATATACACCTAAATATAATGGAGTTGCTGAATGAAAGAACAGGTCTATCATGGAGATGGTGAGGTGTATGGTGAAGAGTTAGGCTTTACCACATAGTTTCTAGCTTGAGGCTATCATGTGTGCAAAATATGTACTGAACAAGTGTCTCACTGAAGCGCTGCAGTCTATCACATATGAGGCTTGGCATGACCGCAAGCCATCTGCTACTCATCTGCGTGTTTTTGGTTGTTTGGCATATGCATTAGTGCCTGAACAACATCGCGGAAAGTTGGATGATAAAGTAGTAAAATTTAATTTTGTTGGGTACAGTTCTAAAAGTAAAGGGTATCGTCTGTATCATCCATAGAATAAATGCATTCTAGTTAGTTGTGATGTTGTTTTTGTGGAGGATGCTATTCAGCCATTGCTTTCATGCACTAAGGAGACATCTGTTAGCTCTAAAGACATGTATGATACTTTGCTGCCTCTTTTTACAGGTGGACAGTCTAGTGATGGTCCAAATGAGGCAACTTCTTAGCCTTTGCAGGTTTCATGTGATGATGCAGATCATTCCATTTGTGATGCAGATTTATATGATGCACTTATTGATGAGAGAGCTGATATTGAGCAGGCAAGAGCTATTGCAAAATGGCTGGTGCAGACCTTGCATGACAGTAAATTAGATGCACCTCTGTCATATCATACTCAATCAGGCTCTCATAGTGCCTCTTTTGCATAAGATTGCTATGCTTTGGCTGCATCTAGTCTCTATGATGAGAATGAGCCTCTTTCGTTTGATGAAGCACAAAATTCAGAAAATTGGATGGCTGCTATGCAATCTGAATATGATGCAATAATGAAGAATGGTACTTGTTCTTTATGTGACTTTCCTCCTAGCAAGAAGGCCATTGGCACTAAGTGGGTATACAAGCTGAAGCGTAAACCTAGTGGTACAGTTGAAAGGTATAAGGCTAGGCTTGTTGCAAAGGGTTATGCACAGGAAAGAGGCATTGATTTTGATGAGATCTTTGCACCTACATGCCATATGGCTACTGTTCGGAGCATATGTGCACTTGCAGCCCATCATGGTTGGAATGTACATCAGTTGCACATTAAAACTGCATTTCTGAATGGTGACTTGCATGAATAAGTGTATGTTTTTCAGGCCCGTGGCTTTGTGCAGAACGGGCATGAGAACCAGGTGTGCAGGTTAAAGGCGGCATTATATGGTTTAAAGCAAGCACCACATGCTTGGTATGAAAAGATACATGCCTATCTGATTGCACATGGTTTTGAGAACAGTCCAACTGAGAGTACCTTATATGTTAGGCGTGCTAATGATGTACTTCTGATTATTGTGGTGTATGTTGATGACATGCTGCTCACTGGTCCTCATGAGAGGCATATTGCTGATTTTAAGGCTGATCTGCATGCCTCATTTGAGATGTCTGATTTGGGGCATTTGCATCATTATTTGGGCATTCAGTTTATGCACGTTGATGGTGGAATGGCTTTGTGTCAAACGAAATATATTGACACATTATTGCAGTGTTTTGGCCTTGAAGAATGTAAGCGTATTGCCACTCCTATGGAGATAGGTTTACGATTGAGTCTTCATGATGTTGGAGATGCATTTGATGTTGTTCTCTATCAGTAGGCTGTTGGATGCTTGATTTACTTATGCATTACTCAGCCTGATATTCAGTTTGTTGTCTCCCAGATCAGCAAGTTTATGCATTGCCCAGGAGTCAAGCATTGTCAGGCGGTTAAGCGTATCTTTCACTACTTGAGTGGTACTCGGCTACTTGGGTTGTTTTATCCCAAGGAGGGATCACTACCACCAAATTTGCATGTTTTTTTCTGACTCTGATTGGGCTCGTTGCTATGACACTCGTGTGTCCACTAGTGGCTTTTGCTTCATGCTTGGTAGCTCATATATATCTTGGTTGATTAAGAAGCACCCTATTGTGGCCACTTCTCGTTGTGAGGCTGAGTATAGGGCAGCTTTCACAGCTACTGTTGAGTGTGTGGCTCAGATGCCTTATGGCTGATTTGGGTGTTGGTCCTTCTTCTACCACCACCATCTTCATTGATAGTTAGAGAGCATTGGCAGTTGCGAGGAACCCTGTGTTCCATGCTCGCACTAAGCACATTGAGGTGCATTATCATTATGTTAGGGAAAGGTTCTCTGCTGGGGAGATCAACTTGGCATATTTGCCCACGCAGGAGAACATTGCATACCTTTTCACGAAGGCTCTACCTAGGGAGAAGTTTGAAGCTCCCCGCAAAGCTTTGGGCTTACTTCCTTTTGTGGAGTGATTTCCACATAGCTTGACACTTCCTTATACATGAATGCCAGCTACTTGTTCACTACATCAATCCTAGGGGGGATTTGTTGATATATTTAGGTAGTGATGTGTGTGAACACTCTAGGACCACCGGGGCACTTTTTTCCCTCTTTAGGAGGTTTTTTTCCCCCAGCTTGTATATATGCCTATTGACCTAATGGGCTACTTATATTTGTACATTCTCTAGTAATACATTCAGTATTGTGTGTTGTGCTCCAAGCTTCTTCTTCTTCCTTGTGCTGTTCACGTGCTTCCGTAGACGTCAAACTCCAACACTTGTGTGTAGTTATTGAAGTCTCTTCTTCCCCTATTTCCTCCTTCATAGTTTGAATGCTTGCAATTGTTATGGTTGCGATGGTAATTGTTGAACCTTCCTCTATTGTAGCCTCTACCTCTTTGATTCTTGGAATTCCTAAAGCAACTTTCAGTTGTATGATTAGTTAATCCACAAATAGAGCATGACTTAGAGTCTTGGGATCTCCCCCCGCCTTGGCTTCCTCCTCTCCCTCTACCTCTACCATGTCTTCCTCTACCTACATATTTAGCTTGATGTGTACCTGCTTCATCATGCGCATTCGTTCCTCTTCCTTTTTTTTCTTTGGAATTGCTTTTATTAGTATACAAAGTTGAAGATTGATTACCTTTGGGGCTTTCTTCATTCTTGATAAGCTTGGCCTCTTGTGTAAGTAGTTGTCCTATGGGTGTGTTGAAATATGGTTCATGCATATCCATGTATAGATCCATAATTGTGGTGAATGCTTCCCACTTGTCATCTGACTTCAAACCATTGATGACCTACCTTACAATTTGTTCTTCATCTATTACCTCTCCAATGCTTCCCAACTGATCTTCTATGTCCTTGAGCTTTGCAACAAAATTAGCCACATTTTGTTTGGGAGATTTCTTGAGAGTTGTGAAGTCTAGCCATAGTTGATGCTTCATGGCTTTTGTACTTGAAGAGAAGAAGGCTTCAAGTGCATTCCATACTTCCTGAGATGTTTTGCACCTTCTAATGTAAGGCAACAAAAATCTGAGATAGAGTTGAGGACATAAGACCTTGCAAGTGCATCCTTGGAGCACCATGTGCTCAATCTTTCTTGCTCCTTTTGTGTTGGTTGACTTTTGTTTCTGAGACTTGGCATAACTTCATCTCCAGCTATATAACCATATAAATTTCTTCCTTGAAGATAAGCTTCCATCCTTAATGACCAAGCTGAGTAGTTACCTCTATCCATTTTGTCAATTGGATGAAGAAAATCCATCTGCTATGTAGTCCAACCTTGCTCTAATACCATTGTGAAGAGATGTATTTGTAGTTGATGAAGATGAAGTGCTGCAAAAACTTTGCACTACACCAGCCAAATGGACTCCGGAGATATTTGGTGGGCCCTTTTAGCTTGCCAAAGGATGTATTAGACACCATATGTACCTTGAAAGATCACTGCCAAAAAGTTGAATCAAAATAGGTAAGTTGGAGTAGATTCAAGAGCAAAAAACTTGTTATTTATGTTCATACACCTATCCAAACTTTTGAACAATTCCTTGGCCACAGCAACAATAGCTTAATTCCTTTTGGGAAACACTTACTAGCTTAGTAAGCTAACAATAAAGAGTTATTTCAACAAAAATGATGGGCAACACAACGAGAAAGATGTTTAGAAAGTGGTAGCATGACCCCGATTTTCCTAGGTTGTAGTAGTAAGACCAATGAGCAGAAAAATGACAATATCTCAAACTTCAAGGTTCCAATGCTTATGAAATTTTTTATGCATATACTAGATAGTAGGATGATTCTAACAAGCTTTGAATCATGGAAAACTATGAAGTACACACTACGAAGTAGCTCTAACAAAATGATTGTTCTAGGAGAGTGCTGATAGAGAAGTAGAAAATGAGGTCACATAGTTGACTTCAAATGATCATACCATACGATTCAGACATTCAGTTGCAATGAAAATTTTTGAGCATATAGTAGCCTTGAAAAGCTAACTTTACCAAGTCAAATCACCAAAAATGATGCACCAAGGTGCGAAAAATCATCTCTGCAATCTGACTAAGAAAAACTAAGAGATATGGTAGTGAAAAATACACTTCACAAGAACATGAAAATATGAACTCAAATGATCATGAAAATAAAAGTATATTGATTGTAAAATACAATGGACTTACTGATACATATGTGTGCCTTGAAACCACACCTTAATATGGCATAAAGCTTAGCTCATGGAGGTCTCCTCTTGACCACGACTAAAATTGCCATGTATTTATAGTTGATCTTGGCAGCCTAACTTCCTACGATCACTCTATAATCTATTAGAGATTGCTTTGATTCTCAAACTACCTTCAATCATGAATTCATGTCTTTTCTTTCACTTTTTGATCAAGTGGACTCAGCCACTTTAGATTCTTTCACTTTTACATCAAGTAAAGACTTCAAAAGTTACAAGAGGTAGTTCACAAGTGAACTTTACATTGTCTTCACTTTAAGGCTTCTTCTATCACTTTCTGAGACTCAAGCCAATACTTAGGCTTGTCATAGACTTGCTCCAACAGTATACCCACTTAGTGCCAATGGCCTTCTCACCAAGAGGCAAGTCACACCAAGACCAGGTACCACTTTTCATGATATCATCATATTCTGATTGCATATGAATGCTACCAGGCTTACACCTATCAATTATTCCATCAAGCTTATGCTTTAGTTTGTTTTCCCACTTAGTGCCAATGGCCTTCTTGCCAATAGACACGTCACACCAAGACCATGTACCCCTTTTCATGATAGCATCATATTCTTATTGCTCTTATTGTGCCATCCAATTTTTGAAATTTTGTGCTTCATCAAATGAAACATGCTCATCGACATTCTTGTTGGAACTCTCTTTTATTCCGAGAACTAATTGGTCCTTGTGTTGGTGCAAGATCCAAGCCTTCACACTTGGCTAGGCATTTGAAGAAACAATGAGTACTTCTTGCAAATCCACATGAACCATTGCTTATGAATTGTTAGCATTTACCCTTGGTAAGAGGCGTTTACATTAAAAGAATCTTGTAAAGCCTACAAACTTGTGGAGTTTGGAAGATCTAAAGTTACGAATCAACTTTGGGGGAATATCTCCTAGATTAAGGGATTACTTTTAGAGAGAGCCAAATTTGAATTCAAATTCCAATTTGAATAAGACATCTATAAAAATGATTCTGAAATCGTGCGGCTAGAATGCCCACATTACTGAGCTTAGAGTTGATCATTTGATGTAATAGAGAGGCTCATTCTATAGCTACACTTCTCACTTTCATTGGGCATTGTTCATCATGCCAATGATCATGTACAACATTGTCATATAATACAATAGATCTTTGATCATCTCGGTTGGTCTCTCTGTCATTGTCACTCAAAACAGTGTTGTTGTCTTACTCATATCTCAGTTACTACTCCACCTATTTCAATGTTCTATGGCTCATTAGAATAAGCTCTAAGCCTACAACATGCTGCAAATTTTGGAACACATTCCATTTAGTGGATTGGGAGAAAAGCGTCTTCACATGGTCATTGGTCATTCTTTGTAGATGTCCTAAAAAATTGGGGGTAATGTTTCACTTGCTAAATTGATTGCTCTATGTATAGTCAATCATTTTAAGTGATTGCAACTGGAATCGTTAGCTCGTTAAGCTACTTAGATATCCTCATAAGGAATTTTCCTAATTATTATTGTACTGGGAGCACTAAGCTTAATAAGCAGCAGGTGTGTGAACCAAAATAGAAAGTTTTTTGGTGACTTGTGAATTGAGAAGTTATGTGTTTTGGATTAATCATTACATGCATTATCTCCAAAGTACATTGGCACTTATTTAGTGTCATTGGAAAGCTAAAGGGTTCTACAACTCAACTCTGAATTGAAAGAGGGCAGGTATAGAGCACCGATTAGCAGTACTAAGAGTATCCATCCATCTTTCCCAAAAGTGGTATCAAAGCAAGCTAAGGTAAAATGAGAGATGTTTTTCCTTCTTTAATTGATAAATTGGATAGGAACAATTGCCAAGCATGGTCCTTGAGGATGAAGACATACTTACATGGAAGGAATCTCTATCTATACATCTCTAGAGATGAGGAGATGCCCATTTTCAGAAGCAAAGGACAACCTGCAAGGGAGGAGCATGGACTCAATTCATGGTGTGGAAAATATGCATTAGCAAGGTCATACTTACTTAACTCTATCTCTAACATTATTTTTCCTCAGATTAGGAACTATAAGACATCCTAAGAAACTTGGGATACATTGTCTTCATATTTTTCTTCCAACACAAGGGCTACGAAGAACTAATTGCGGATTGAGTTTAGCACTCAAAGAAAGCAACCCAAGCAAGGAGTCTCAGAGTATGTCACCAAACTTAAGGATGTGGCTGACCAATTGGAAAGCATACGAGAGGAGATTGAAGAGGAGAAAATTATGAGACAAGTAATCAATGGTATTAAGGCAGATGACAAATGGGAAAGCTTCACAATTGTTGTGGACTTGTACATGGACATGCAGATTCCAGATCTTACCACACTCATGGGGCAAATATTTACGCGTGAAGCCAAGCTCAACAAAAATGGAGACTCATCAAGAGGTAATAACTCTTCCGCTCTATACATAGATAAAGGAAAGTCCAAAACGAAAGGAAAATGCAAAAAGATTATGGATGAAGGTACTACCTCTCAAGCTAACTATGCAGGGAGAGGTTGAAACTCAAGAGGTAGGGGCAGAGGAAGTAAGCAAGGTAGGGGGAGACCTTTCAACTCTTCCCCATGGAATATTTATTGGTTTATCAAATCACACCACAGATGAGTGTTACAGGAACTACAAAAATCAGAGAGGTAAAGGTTTCCAAAGAGGTGGCTACACACAATCAAGAGGAAGATTCAACCATCATCAAGGCTACAATAACAACTACAACAACAATTACAATAACAACTACCAAGGAGGCTACAAATCAAGGAAAGACTACGAAAACTACCCAGAGGAACAAGAGGATTGCCTTATGATTATAATTATGACTTCAAAACAAGGTATGAATGATGACCATGCCTTCTACATTAACTCAAGATGTTCAAACCATGTGGCAGACAATGTAGCTCTTCTCTCTGACCTTGAAGAACCTAAGGGAAAGCACCAAGTACAAACATGTGATGAGACCAAGCATTCAGTGGTCAAGGTAGGAAATGTTAAAAACTTTGATGGAAATAGAAATCTATTGAGAAGGGTTCTATATGTACCTACAATCACCAAGAATTTTATGAGTGTTGGGTAGATTGAAGAAAAGGATTTGCAAGTTAGGTTCAACAAATATGGAGCATTTGTGGAGGATCCCCAACATGGATTGGAGAGAATTGCCAAGGGAGAAAAAACAGGTAGGTTATTTACATTTGAACTTGAAGATACAAAGAATATTGCACTTTATAGCTACAAAGATCAAACATATTGAGAGCTTGAAATATGGCATAAGAGATTAGGCCATATTGGTGAAAGAAGATTAAAGCAAATATGTAGAGATCAATGTGTGTTTGGGAGACCTAATGTATCCAAGAAACACATGTTCTAAAAATGTGGTGCTTGTCAATTTGTAAAATCTCACAGGTTACCCTTCTCTAAGAAAGGCTATATGCATGAGGACTACTTGGAGCTTGTCCGTAGATATGTATGGGGACCAAGTAAGGATCCCTCAATTTTTGGATCAAGGTACTATGTATCTTTCATTGATGATTTCAGTAGATGGACCATTTTATATTTTATGAAGCACAAAGATGAAGTATTCAGTTGCTTTAAGAAGTATCTTGCACTTGTGGAAAACCAAATAGGAAGAAGCCTAAAGACACTAAGGTAAAATGGAGGAGGTGAGTACTTCTCAAATGAGTTTGATACATTCTTGTAGGATAAAGGAATCAAAAGAAATCACAACAAGGTATACCCCTGAACAAAATGGGGTGGTAGAGAGGACAAAAAGGTTAATTGTTGAAACAACAAGGTCAATGCTAAATGAGAAAAAGTTACCTAGTTATTTGTGGGCAGAGAGTGTATCTACTGCCACTTATCTTGTAAACAGGTTGCCAACTAGATCACTTGATGGGATGACCCCATATGAGGCATGGCATGGTAGAAGACCTTCACTTGATCATTGCAGGATCTTTGGATGTGTGGCTTATGTGCATATCGCATCTCAAATCAGAGGTAAGATAGACCCTAAGGCAGAGAAGTGCATCTTCATAGGGTATGATTTAAATAAGAAAGGATATAGGTTTTATAATCCATTCAACAAGGGATTTATGGTGAGTGAAGATGTGTTTGATGACAATGATTCTTGGATTGAAAGTGAATTTGGAAAATTAAGTTGCCATATGACTTGGAAAAGGAGTTTCCAAGCCTCACTAAGGAGGAGCCAAACGAGATTGAAGACATCAAATGAGATGATGAGGACATCATCAACCTAGAAGAAGTCAAGGCATCGAAATCAAAGGGCAAAGTCAAGATGAAGAAGTTGGAGGACATACCTAAATCATCTAACCAAGCAATTAGAAGATCACAAAGGGAGAGCAAGAAGCACATCAAGTATGGGTATGACACTTCTCTAGCTACTAAGCATTGTATTTATCTTGCCAAAGCTTTATGACTTGAAGAGCCATCATCATATGAAGAGGCAAATACCAAGGCAAAATGGAAGGAAACTATAGATGAAGAAATTGAAGCAGTCAAGGAGAATGTTACTTGGGAACTAGTGCCCAAAAAGGAGTCTATGAAGGTAATTGGCTCCAGATGGATCTACAAGATCAAGACATATTCAGATGGATCAACATACAGGTACAAAGCTAGATTTGTGGGTAAGGGTTTTGCAAAAACCCCAGGTCTCCCCTGTGGCAAAAATGCCAACCATCAGGGTATTAGTAAGTGTGGCTGCATCAAGAAATTGGAATATGTACCAATTGGATGTAAAAAATGCTTTTCGTAATGGCTGGATTTCTAAGGAGGTTTACATGGCTCAAGCTCGTGGCTATGAGGACCCAAATGAGTTAAATTATGTGTGTAAGCTGAACAAAGCTCTTTATGGATTGAAGTAGGTACCTAGGGCATGGAACCATAGGTTGACTACATACCTTCAAGATCAAGGATTCATCATGAGTAAAGCAGATGCTTCTCTATTTGTTAAGAGAAGTAATTCAGAGGTGATATACCTATGTGTGTATGTTGATGATATCATACTTACAAGTAATGATGCCAATGGCATCAAGCAGATCAAGAATCAAATGATGCAGGAGTTCAAAATCGGTGATCTAAGGTCACTAAAGTATTTTCTTGGACTTGAGTTAGTCTATACAAATTCTAGAATTTATATCACTAAAAGAAAGTATGTGCAGGATATGTTGAAGAATTTTCACTTGGAGAATGCCAAGATAGCAAGCACTCCTATGGAGGTAAACCAAAAATTAAGTGCTCATGAAGGTGATGTGCTTGAAAATGTTGGAGGATACCAAAGCATAGTGGCAAGCCTAAAATATGCTACATGGGCAAGGATTGATATTGCTTATGGAGTAAGTGTCTTAAGCCAATTTATGCACAAACTTAGAGCACCTCACTTGGAAGCTGCTAAGGGAATTTTGAAGTACCTTAAGGGCACTCAAATCAAGGTTTATACTTTCCTTATACTTTAGATTTGGACATCAAAATATACTCAGATGTAGATTGGGCAAGTTGCAAGGATGACAGGAGGAGTACCTCAGGTTATCTCACTTTTGCAAGTGATAAGCATATTTCATGGTCATCCAAAAAGCAACCTACTATTGCTTTATCTTCAAGAGAGACTGAATATATAGGACTAGTCAATGCTACTCAAGAAGCAATATGGATTAGATTGCTATATGAAGACTTGGGATTACATGCTAATGCTCTAGTGATTTTTGGAGACAATACAAGTTCTTTACATCTTGCAGCAAATCCTATCTATCATGCTAGGAGCAAGCATATAGAAGTCCACTATCATTATGTGAGAAAGAAGCTATAGAGCAAGAAAATTTAGTTGGCATATGTATCAACTAATATGCAATGTGTAGACTTATTGACAAAAGCACTTGATGGCACTAAACTTTGCAAGTTTAAAGCTATGATTGGATTACAGGACATTCAAGAGGATTGATGAAGAAGACCAAGACAAGATGTTTGGCTTGAGGGGGAGCTATTGGTGAAAGAGCCAAGCCTTCATACTTGGCTAGGGATTGGAAAAATATATGAGTAGTTCTTGCAAATCCACATGAACCATTGCTTATGGATTGTTATCATTTACCCTTTGTAAAAGTCATTTACATTAAAAGAATCTTGTAAAGCCCACAAAATCCTAGAGTTTGGAAGTTCCAAGGTTATGAATCAACTTTGAGGGAATATTTTTTAGATTGAGGGATTAATTTTAGTGAGAGCCAAATTTGAATTCGGCTTCAAGTTTGAACAAGACATCTATACGAATGATTCTAAAATCTCACAGCTAGAATGCCCCCACTACTGAGCTTAGAGTTGATCATTTGATGTAATAGAGAGGCTCACTCTATAGCCTACACTTCTCACTATCATTGGGCATTGTTCAGCATGCCAATGATCATGTACAACATTGTCATAAAATACAAAAGATCATTGATCATCTCTCTTGGTCTCTCTATCATTGTCACTTAGAACAATGTTCTTGTCTTGCTCATATCTCTGACATTACGCAACCATTTTCAATGTTATATGGCTCGTTGGAATCAGCTCTAAGTCTAATAGTTGACAAAACTTGAAGACATTCCATGTACTGGATTGAGAGGAAAGCACCTCCAAGTGGTCACTGGTCATTCATTATAGAAGTCCTAAAAAATCGGGGGTAATGTTTCACTTGCTAAATTGATTGCTCTATGTATAGTCAATCATTTTAGGTGATTCTACTTGGAATCAGTATCTCTTTAAGCTAGTTAGATATCATTAAAAGGAATTTTCGTAATTGATACTGTAGTGGGAGCACTGACCTTAAGAAGCAGTAGGTGTATGAACTAAAATAGAAAGTTTTTGGTGACTTGTGAATTGGGAAGTTATCTATTTTGGATAAATCATTATGTGCATCATCTCCAAAGTACATAGACACTTATTTAGTGTCATTGGAAAGCTAAAAGGGCCTACAACGCAGCTTTGAAGTGAAAGAGGGCAGGTACAGAGCAGGGATTAGCAGTACTAACTCATTTCTTGGAGTATCCATCCATCTTTCCCAATGTCTTGGGCATATGAACCCACTTAACACTACAACATATGATTGGCATACTGATGGTGTCCATACAAACAACCACCCCTAGAATTAGTATGATTTGTTGGAAATGCTTGTAAACATCTCCATAGGCATATCGATGGTCACTTGACTGTCGATATGACCGTTTAAAATGTATCATCAGTATCCATTGCCCTTGCTGGTATAGGCATCAATATAAGCTTCAATATAAGCATTGGTATAAGCATCGGTAAATTACTGGAGGTTATAGACATTCATATCGATGCGTATACCAACACCTATATGGGCGCCAATATCGGTGATGTGTTTTAAACATACATAGGAACTCCCAAAGGGGTGTGATTGGGAGTATTCTAAATATGATGCACTATGGTATCATGGATGACACTTTTGGATCGCACAAATTGACAAAAATAGGTCTAAATTGTTTTATGGGTGATGGTGAACTTTTTTGAGAAAAAGTAGAGCTAGTGCAAGAGAAGACAATGCTCAAGAAGGCTAGGTGATTATTGTGGAGTAATTTAAGATATCTTGAAGCTATCCTTTAGGAAGTTTGACTACTTTCTATTTGATGTGAAATGGTTCAAAGTAGTCACCTCTAGAAGAAACACAACAATGAGGCGGGATAAGATTGATTTGCTTCAAGTAGACTCCACAGAGTTATGGACAGATGAAAGAGATACATTTGTACTTCGTGAACACTATGACCAAGTCATTTTTATGCTAGATTCGAAAGAACCAGAGTGTCTATTTGTTTTACAAGTCTCCGCATGTAGCAAAAAAAATTGTGAGAACATAGATGATGAAGAATTTCCATTAGTAGTGGACTCTTAAATTCATTCAGTAGTCAAGGGGGAAGAGATCATTATCTAAAATTAAGAGGTCTTTGAAGAAGACGAGATAAATGATGAAGCAATAGATGATTGTAAAGCTAGGAGACATGGTGGAGTCATAAAGCCACATGATATGCCAGGTGGTACACCATGGGGTACACCACATGGTACACCATGTAAATATTCATGGTACATCATGTACACCTTGGGGTGCTTGTTGTAGAGCGAAGAAGAGCACAAGGGAAAGAAAAAGACGGGCCCCAAAATTTTTCCGATTTGGACATCTTATTTTTGTATCAAATCATTTTGTAATATAATTCCCAATGTAAAAGCACTAGAGGAGTCCTCTAGATGCATCCCCCCAAAAGATTAGTAGCTTACCCATGTAAATTAGTAGGAAATTAGCCTTTTAGTGAATAAAGTGCCGGTCTCTTGTGTGAAAGGACCATTTTTAGGGCACATTTATATAAGTCAAATTGTGACTCTTTGTAAAGACTTTTTGCCATTGTGAGAATCAAGAGCACAAAATTTCGAATTTGTGTCTTCTCCTCTCTATATCATCTTCTTTGTAAGCTTGTATGCATGTGTGTTGCTTGAAAAGAGTGTTAGGAAGTATTTTCTATCCATGAGAGTGTTTGTTTGTTGTGGTTATGGTGTGTGTGAAGTGTAGGAAGTGCTAGAGTGTAGGAAGGTCATTCCTGTGACTCCGTATTTTGCTGATAACTTGAAGCAGAAGTGCCAAAATTGAGTGAAAATATCGCAATTGGATGCGTCTTCTCGAGAGCTTTGAAACGCATATGCTATTTGCTATATTTGGAGTTCGGAGCTGAGAGAAAAGCTCAATTTACTATTGGCTGCTGCACCAAGTATCGCGACACCATGACTGACGGTTGAAGCTTGTTTGGTTTAGTTCTTGCCATCTTTGCACTCTTTGGGAAACTCATGTGCGTTGCTCCTCATTAGAATGCATGTCTTCATACACTCGGCTAGGTTTTGATACTCATCGGATTGATAAATAAAGCGTGAATCCCCACTATATGTACCTGAGGTGGATTGAGGTATAGTCTCTTTCTCCACAAGTCCCTAAGTTGGAACTTAGGTACACAAATTTTTGGCGCCGTTGCCGGGGAAGTGTCGAATCAAACCGAGGCATTCATGTGATGGTAAGTAGCTTTTAGCATTGAAGCGAGTAGAGGAGTTGTGAATTTCTCTTCTTTGGTAAGTCACACTCATCCGCACTTACTACTTCTCACTCTTGGAGTGTGTGTAGTGAGTTATTAGTCTAGGGAAGTGAGTGGAGTGAGTAGAGTAGGAGGAAGAAGGGAGTAGGTTAGGAAGCTAGAGTAGTTATTAATCTGAGTCTTGTTGAGTCGTTGTAGTTAGGAGACCTTTTCAAAAGCGTACAAAAACCAAAAAATGTCATTTTTCAAGTCAGTTGTCTCTAGAACAAGTATCGTGAGAAGCTGTTGTCGAGTATCGTGAGCAAAGATCCGAGCTTTTTGGGCTGCGCAGAGCGAGTCAGGGTGGTTAGAGAGTTGAGAGAGGGTCCCCAAGGTAAGCACATTTACCATTCTCTCATCTCTGTCACATAAATTAAGCATTTCAGAGAAACGATCTGCGGTAAGTATCACGAAAGCCATCCAAGGGTCAGAAACGTTTATTTCTGTGATAGAGTTGGTGAGGAGAGGGTAGAAGAGCTTGAGAAACACATATATTCATTTTAAATTCAAAACACACTTGCAAAAGACTGAAAAAATGTCAAGTATCGTGTTCTCTCGCAGTCGAGTATCGCGATACCTGAGTATCGTGATCTCTTGTGGTTGAGTATCGCGATACTTGACCTTGTTGAGTATCATGTATCGTTGAACTCCCTTCACGATACCTGTCAAGTGTTTTGTTGTGTGTCGAGTATCGTGGACATTTTCTCGTTGAATATCGTGTATAGCATATCGCAAGATCTCTAATCACGATACCTATCAAGTATCATGTATCGCGTCTTCCAAGTATTGTATATCGTGTTTCCTGAAGTATCGAGTATCGTCTATAACAAGTATCGTGTATGGTGTCTAGCCAAGTGGTCAAGTGTCGTGTACTGCTTTGTTCAAATATCGAGTATTGTGGTACCCATCTAGTGTGTCAGATATCGAGTATCGGGATACACTCTGCTTAGGTGAAGTATCGAGTATCCTGAATTTTTTTTTTGGAGGTCAAGTATCGTGTGAATTGTGGATTCTCTGTCAGTCTTTTTCCAACCAAATTGTCCTCTAGAATTCAGACCCTCAGGGACGAACTCTAGGAGCGGGAGGTTGACTAAGGTTAATCACAGCTTTTAAGTGAATGAATCTAAGGTCTAGGAGAACCCTAGGAAGCCGAAGAAGTGTAATCTTTTCAGTAGGAAGTGTAATCGAACCTAGAAGCCGTTCCCATTATTCTGAAACCTCTAGTGAGTCAGAGGAAGAAATTCCCATGGCTTCCGAGGATATGCAAAATATCGTACCAATGATTGGCATGATGTCAATCATTGAAGGAGAATATCGGACATCTTTGGAATATGTGAACACTAACCAAAATAAGATACCTATCTACCTAGATGGTCTAAACCGATCAGTGGCCAGATAAAAGAAAGCTTCAGATGCATACATAGTGCCTAGGCCAGCAATTAAGTACGCAGGAGGAATTTATATGGACAAGAGAGACATCCAGTATGTATTCACGGAACACCCTGAAAGTATCAACGAACACGGGGAAGAAGATAATGCTCATAACCCTAATGCAGAGGGGCATGAAGAACAAGTGACCACCCCTAGAGGGAGATCTACTGTTGCTAGGGTTTGGAGAGGAGACCTGGTTCCCCAAGATGACTCCTTGATGGATGTGTATTTGATCAATGGAATGGAGCATCTCCTTAGAGCCCACTCTTCATTATGGGAAGTAGCCCCTAACCCAGTTACTGTCTATGAGTTACAAGATCCTGAATTCCCCACCATTATCACATATTTGGACAAAAATCATAGGAGATACTGGCCTCTAACAGAGTTAGAAAGAGCAGGGTTGAAGTATCAAAACATTCCGGTGTTCCCTCCTAGGGATCAAGCTACTACTTCTCAGAACCCTCAAGGAACCTTTCAAGATAATTCATATCGAGAGTTAGGACAAACACAACAAACACAAATCCCGGTTAGACCCCATGTGCAGTTTTCTATGCCTGCAAATAATCCGAACTATCGGCCTCAGCCACATGTTGACCCAAGGAATAGAATCCCTGTCCAAAATAGACCAGCTATAGTGAGAGGACCTGGTATACCCATAGGAAGACCAGTTTTCCCAGTGATGCCTAGACCACCTGAAGCAGGAAGAAGATTAAGATCTATTCAAGTTGCCAAATGCATGAGAAACCATTATGATGGCTCTAGTGAACCTTACAATCATATAACGAAATTTAAGCAAGTAATCAGAGTTGAACAAGTGGAAGATTTTTTGATCCAGTATGAATCTTTTGGTCTAACCTTGAGATACACAACTTTAGCTTGGTTCCACCCATTAGACCCAAATAGTTTTCAAAACATGGAACAAGTTTATCAAGAAATGATTGAGGAATTCACTAAATCTGGGATTAAAAATAACTCTTCCTCATTGATCCATAGTTTTAAGCAAGCTCCTACAGAATCAGTGAGATTGGTAGCAAGAAGATTCAAGCAATATGTGGATAGATGTCGGGTGGAAGAGGGACCCACCCAAAACAAAATGGTGTCATTGTTTTTGGAAGGGTTAGTGAATGGATCATTAAGATCTTTGGTATATGTGAAAAGAGTTCAAACTTTGCAAGAGTGTATGAAAGAATGCATTGATTTAGAGGACAGCCTTGCGAAAGATCTAAAAATACCTCAAGGTAGTGTAAAAAGTGAAGATTCAGTCAGTAGCGCATCAAACCCTAAGAACAATGTAGAGGAAATAGCCGAGTTAGTAGCAAAGAAACTAAACGTTCAAGGTTAGAGGAGCTACCCCAACAACCCACTCAGAGTGCCTATGCTTAGAAAATGTATGCATTGTGGAGGTGATCATCCCTCTCACTTGTGTACTATGGGTGTAGTCCCACCACCTGCCTATGCATACAATACACCACCTATTCTGGGCCCTCTACAATTTTGCAGCATAGAACAAAAGTACACAAACCACAGTACAGAAAACTGTCCTTACAATCGGCAATCAAGACCCGTACAACCACTCGTGAGACCTTATGGATACCTGCAAAGAGATCAAGGAGGAGAAGCCTTTAGATATCTACCATATCAGCAGCAGGCACCATCACCACGACCCTATGCTTATCAAAGTTACACTCAACCACAACCAATGTTAGGACAACAACTGCCCCATCCGCAAAATGTTGTCTCGGTGAAAATAGCTCAACCTGAAGAAAACTTAGAGAGAGCAATAGTTCCAGCCACACCATTGTCTAGTAATGAACGGTATGACTCATCTTATGACCATAGTCAAGGAAACTATTCCACTTATTAGAGCTCTATGATAGAATATGGACCGATGTATGAACCATACACATATGGCATGGAAGCACCAAATGATTCTTACGGATATGAGCACGATTATGTGCCATTAATATACACAGCCCCCAGGGCATCCATACCCCCGGACCTATGAATAGACCGCCTGTACCTAGAGGACCATGCTAGAGATGCAGAGGTGACCATTATATCAGAGAATGTACATTACCAAACCCACCACCACCACACCGAGTTTGGGAAGGATACTGTAGTGATTGTGGTAAAGAACACCTTTTTAGAGATTGCCCCCAAAAACCCCAACAAAGTTAACTCTAACGTGCAGATTAATGTGATAGAAGTGATAGAGTCGTCAGGAAGTTGTTGGGAGTGATGGTTGGATGTACTCAAGAGATTGAGTTGGTGCTGCTATACCTGCTTCACACCAGCCCTCCTTTGATTCCAGAAATGCTTAGTACACACCTTGAGCTTCCAAATGATACCAAGAAAGCATATATGTACTTTGCAAATGATTTGTGTAGTGATCAAACCAAAACAGATAATTTGGTTCCTTCACAAATCCAAAAACTTGCTATTTTTGTAATGATACCTGCTCAGTGTTATGCTCAGTGTGACTAGCACACTTGCAATTGAAACAATTCCTTTTGGGGGAATTAAAGTACCTTAATAAGCTACCATTTGCAAGTGGAATGAAAGGAAATGATAAACCACATCCAGAGAAATTGATTTAGCAAACTTAGGAGCACTCCCGACTTTTTAGGAGTTGTGCAGAACAATACCCGTGACTACTTCGAGCGTGATTTCTCCCAAATGACTGAATGAAATCTCCTGAAATTTTGTATGCTTGTAGAAGACCTTGAGCTGGTTCCAACGAGCTCTTAAGCTCTTGATTTGGTTCAATGAACACCGAGTAATGCTCCTTGGAAGTTGACAGACTTGAAGTAGAAAACACAGAGAACCAGATATGATGAATGTGTAAATATCTATTGATTGATATGATTATACAAGCTCATTAGCATGACAAGCATGGCTAATTGAGGTGTGGTGGTGTAGGCTATGAAGTAGCACTAACATATGCTCATTTACAAGAGCAATAAGCCTCGGGAGTTGAGCTACTACTGAGGAACTACAGCCACGACTTTTTCCATAGTTTTTATAGAAGTTTTACTATGATTTGAATTTGAAATTCAAATGTAGGCTCCCTAGAATATCTCTACTAAAAGTAGGGAGATATTCTCTCCATTAATCAACTAAGAATCCACGACTAATCAAGTTGGTGAGTGGTTACATAAAACTCCAATTTGACTTTTACAAGAAGTAAAAATGTAATAACACATAGGCAAGTGTTCCTATGGTTCTAGCTTCACATAGTGATACCATTCAAGTGAAGCCTTGATGAAATTTTGTCCTAGCTAATCTTCCAATGTTCCAAGCCAATGTGTGAAGGCTTGAAATGCACCAACAGCTCCCCCTCAAGCCAAACACTTTGGCTTAAGTCTTCATCTTCTTCATCTTTAGTCTTCAATCACATCCTGCAATCCAATCATGGATTTGAATCTGCATAGCTTGTTTCCATCCAATGCTTTAGTGAGTAAATCTGCACATTGCATATTAGTAGACACATAAGTCAATTGTATCTCTTTGCTTAGTAACTTCTCCCTCACATAGTGGTAATGAACCTCTATGTGTTTGGTTCTGGCATGATATATTGGATTAGCTGCAAGGTGAAGAGAGCTAGTGTTATCTCCAAATATGATTGGTGGTCTTGTATGTAGGCCTAACTCTGTATATAGAAGCTTCAACCAGATAGCTTCTTGAGTGGCATTGGCAAGCCCTCTATACTGTGCTTCAGTGGATGACAATGCCACTGTAGGTTGTTTCTTGGCTGACCAAGAAATAGGTTTATCTCCTGCAAAACAAATGTAACCTGATGTGCTCCTCCTATCATCCTTGCATCCTGCCCAATGTGCATCTGAATAAACTTTAATATCAATATCTGATGTATAAGGAAAGTACAAACCATGGTTCTGAGTTCCCTTCAAATACTTCAAGATCTTCTTTGCTGCCTCTAGGTGAGGTACCCTTGGTTTGTGCATGAATTGGCTTAGCACACTAACTCCATATGCTATGTCAATTCTTGTCAAGGTAGCATAGTTCAAACTACCTACCATGCTTTGATATCCTGTGATGTCTTGGACTTCTTCTCCTTCATGAGCACTTAGCTTTAGGTTGACCTCCATTGGAGTAGTTGAGACTTTAGCATCCTGCAAGCCAAACTTCTTGACCATATCCTGTACATACTTCTTTTGAGTGATATATATACCTGAGTTGTTGTAGACTAGCTCAAGACCTAAGAAGTACTTTAATAATCCAAGATCACTAATCTTGAATTCTTTCATCATCTGTCCTTTGATGTGTCTAATACCATTGACATCATTGTCTGTAATAATGATGTCATCAACATAAACACACAAGTAGATTACCTCTGTACTACTTCTCTTTATGAATAGAGAAGTATCAGCTTTGCTCATCAGAAATCCTTGGTCTTGGAGGTAGGTTGTCAACCTGTAATTCCATGCTCTAGGTGCCTGCTTCAAACCATATAGAGCCTTCTTCAATTTACAAACATAATTTACCTTCTTGGGATCTTCATAGCCAGGTGGTTGTGACATGTAGACTTCTTCAGATATCCATCCATTCAAGAAAGCATTCTTGACATCTAATTGGTACATGTTCCAATTCTTGGATGCAGCTACACTCACCAATATTCTGATAGTTGGCATCTTGGCCACAGGAGAAAATGTCTCCTCATAATCAATGCCTTGGGTTTGTACAAACCCCTTGGCTACCAACCTAGCTTTGTACCTGTTTATTGTTCCATCTGAATTCCTCTTTAGCTTGTAGATCCATCTGGATCCTATCACCTTCATAGAGTCCTTCTTGGGTACCAAGTCCCAAGTATCACTCTCCTTGAGAGCTTCCATTTCTTCATCCATAGCTTCTTTCCATTCTGGTTTGGTAATTGCTTCTTCATAGGTACCTGGTTCTTCATTCAACAAGTCCTTTGCAAGATATACAGAATGTTTAGTTACAAGTGATGTGTCATACCCAAATCTGATTGGTCTTTTGCTTTCTCTCTGAGATCTTCTAATTGCTTGAGTTGAGGATTCTGGTATATCCTCTAGCTTTTTCATCTTCATCCTCCCTTTGGACTTCCAAGCCTTGAATTCCTCAAGGTTTATTGTATCATCATCATCTGAGCTTGAATCTTCTTTCTGAATTGATTCCTCCTTGGTGAGCCTTGGGAAATCTTCTTCCATATCATAGGGTAGACTAACTTTCCTGCACTCATTATCATACCATGAGTCATTCTCATCAAAAATGACATCTCTGCTTACCTTGAAGCCTTTGTTTGTTGGGTTGTAGAATCTGTATCCCTTTTGGTTCAAATCATAACCAATGAAGATACACTTTTCAGCTTTAGGATCTAGCTTTCCCCTTACCTGTGAGGGAATATGCACATATGCTACACAACCAAAGATTTTGCAGTGATCCAGAGAGGGTCTCTTACCATGCCAAGCTTCATATGGTGTCATGCCATCAAGTGATTTGGATGGCAACCTGTTTATGAGATAGGTGGCAGTGGATACACTCTCTGCCCAAAGATAATTTGGCAACTTCTTTTCATTAAGCATGGACCTAGCTGTTTCTACAATGAGTCTATTCCTTCTTTCAGCTACCCCATTTTGTTCAGGTGAGTACCTTGTAGTAATCTCCCTTTTGATGCCTCTTTCCTGCAAGAAATCTTCAAACTCATTGGAGAAGTATTCTCCTCCACCATCTGACCTTAGCCTCTTCAAGCTTCTTCCTGTTTGGTTTTCAACAAGTGCAAGATACCTCTTGAAACAATTAAACACTTCATCTTTATGCTTCATAAAGTATAAGATGGTCCACCTGCTATAGTCATCAATAAAGGACACATAATACCTTGAACCTGAAATGGAAGGGTCCTTGCTAGGTCCCCAAACATTTGTGTGCACCAAGTCTAGGTAGTCTTCATGCATGAAACCTTTCCTTGAATAGGGCAACCTGTGAGACTTACCAAACTGACATGCTCCACACTTGTAAATCATGTGTTGCTTGGACACATTAGGTATCCCAAGCACACATTGATCCCTGCACATTTGCTTTAGGGTTCTTTCACCTATGTGACCTAATCTCTTGTGCCATATCTCTAACTCTGAAAGTGTTTGATCCTTGTAATTATACAAAGCAATATTCTTGGTGTCTTCTAGTTCAAAAGTAAACAATCTACCTGATTTCTCCCCTTTGGCTATCCTTCTGAATCCATGTCTTGGGTCCTCCACATATGCTCCATGTTGTGTGAATCTGACCTGCAAACCTTTCTCCACAATCTGACCAACACTCATTAAATTCTTGGTGATGGTTGGTACATAGAGTACCCTGCTCAATAGGTTCTGGTTACCATCACATGTCTTCACATTTCCAATCTTAACAACAGAATGTTTAGTATCATCACCTGTTTGTACCTGATGTTTACCCTTGGGTTCTTCCAAATCAGAAAGTAGTGCCACATTGCCAGCTACATGGTTAGAACATCTTGAGTCAATATAAAATAAATGATCATCATTTGTACCTATCTTGGAGGTCATATTCATGATCAATAGGGAGTCATCTTGCTCCTCTGTGTAATTGTTGTAATCCCTTCTATTTCTGAATCCACCTTGATAGTTACTATTGTGGTTGTGGTTGTAATTGTTGTTGTATTGATTGTTGTATCCATTGTAGCTTTGATGTTGGTTGAATCTGCCTCTCCCTTGAGAGTATCCGCCTCTTGAGTAGCCTCTTCCTCTCTGATTCTTGTAGTTCTTGTAGCATTCATCTGTGGTATGATTGGACAATCCACAAATGTTGCATGATGATGAGTTGTAGGGTCTCCCCCTACCTGACTTACCTCCTCTACCTCTTCCTCTAGATGATCTACCTCTCCCTGCATAATTAGCTTGGGAGGTAGAACCTTCTTCATCCTGTTTCTTCCCTTTACCTTTATCCTTAAATTTCTTATCAGTATAGAGAGCAGAGGGGTTGTTACCTTTTGATTGATCTCCTGCCTTTGTAAACTTTGCTTCATGTGTGAATAGTTGGCCCATGAGTGTTGTGAGATCTGGGGTATGCATGTCCATATAGAGGTCCATTGCAGTGGTGAAACTTTCCCACTTATCATCTGCCTTGAGTCCATTTGTTATTTGCCTGACTATTTGCTCCTCTTCAATCTCCTCTCCAATGCTTGCTAATTGGTCTGCCACATCTTTAATCTTTGTCACATACTCTGAGACTGATTGCTTGGGCTGCTTCCTAAGGGTTGTGAATTCAATCCACAGTTGATTCTTCCTGGCCCTTGTGTTGGAAGAAAAATAGTTTGACAAGGTTTCCCAAGTCTCTTGGGAAGTCTTACAATTCCTTACATGAGGTAAAAGAAAGTCAGATATAGAGTTAAGAAGATAAGACCTTGCCAAAGCATCCTTTGCACACCATTGGTTGAGTCTCTCATGTTCATCCTTGGTGGGTAGTCCTCTAGTTTTGAATGAGGGCAATTCCTCATCTCCTGATATGTATCCAAATAAGCTCCTTCCTTGTAGATAGGTCTTCATCCTTAGAGACCAAGCTTGGTAATTGTTCCTGTCCAATTTGTCAATGAATGAAGGAAAACCATCACCCATGTTTACCTTATTTGCTCTGATACCACTGTTGGGACTGATGGTTGGATGCACTCAAGAGATTGAGTTGGTGCTGCTATACCTGCTTCACACCAGCCCTCCTTTGATTCCAGAAATGCTTAGTACACACCTTGAGCTTCCAAATGATACCAAGAAAGCATATATGTACTTTGCAAATGATTTGTGTAGTGATCAAACCAAAACAGATAATTTGGTTCCTTCACAAATCCAAAAACTTGCTATTTTTGTAATGATACCTGCTCAGTGTTATGCTCAGTGTGACCAGCACACTTGCAATTGAAACAATTCCTTTTGGGGGAATTAAAGTACCTTAATAATCTACCATTTGCAAGTGGAATGAAAGGAAATGATAAACCACATCCAGAGAAATTGATTTAGCAATCTTAGGAGCACTCCCGACTTTTTAGGAGTTGTGCAGAACAATACCCGTGACTACTTCGAGCACGATTTCTCCCAAATGACTGAATGAAATCTCCTGAAATTTTGTATGCTTGTAGAAGACCTTGAGCTGGTTCCAACGAGCTCTTAAGCTCTTGATTTGGTTCAGTGAACACCAAGTAATGCTCCTTGGAAGTTGACAGACTTGAAGTAGAAAACACAGAGAACCAGATATGATGAATGTGTAAATATCTATTGATTGATATGATTATACAAGCTCATTAGCATGACAAGCATGGCTAATTGAGGTGTGGTGGTGTAGGCTATGAAGTAGCACTAACATATGCTCATTTACAAGAGCAATAAGCCTCGGGAGTTGAGCTACTACTGAGGAACTACAGCCGCGACTTTTTCCATAGTTTTTATAGAAGTTTTACTATGATTTGAATTTGAAATTCAAATGTAGGCTCCCTAGAATATCTCTACTAAAAGTAGGGAGATATTCTCTCCATTAATCAACTAAGAATCCACGACTAATCAAGTTGGTGAGTGGTTACATAAAACTCCAAGTCATTCTTGACTTTTACAAGAAGTAAAAATGTAATAACACATAGGCAAGTGTTCCTATGGTTCTAGCTTCACATAGTGATACCATTCAAGTGAAGCCTTGATGAAATTTTGTCCTAGCTAATCTTCCAATGTTCCAAGCCAATGTGTGAAGGCTTGAAATGCACCAACAGAAGTGATAAGGAGTACATTGTGCCATTGAAAGCAATAACAAGAGCTAAAGCTCGAGAGACCCTAGAAAAAAAAAGAGAGAATGATCAAAGCGACAGAGAAGTGAATATACCTACAACCCAAGAAGCTGAAGGCTCGGAAGAACTTGGAAAAAGTATCACAAGTAAATGAACACAGAGATGAAAAATCATAGAGATAGGATAAAGGAGAAGAAACTACAGCAACAAGTAGAGAAGCAAAAAAATGAACAAGTTCAAAAAGAAAAACAGAGACTTGAAGAAGAAAACAAAAAAAGAAAGTATAAAAAAGAAGAGGTAGGATCAATTTTAGCAGATCCCATGCCAGAAGAGTTAGCCATGTGGATTCAGGCGTACCAGGCACGAATAAGAGCAGGACCTACCATTGAACAACATGAAAGAGAATATCCTAGAGGTGACTTAGAGAAAGAAAGATTGGAGATATGCAAAAAATTAATTGAAGTAGCTCAACAGACCTTAGAAAAACCTGTTCTCCAATTACCTAATTCACGAATTCCTGAAAAAGAATTCCAAGAGTGTGTCATCCCTAATGATCCTGAGAAACCCAAAGAAGGTGAGACACATAATGGAAATCAATGCGAGGATAAAAGTGAAGGATCCATTGTTCCCGAAGTAGATGGAGAATGGCCTAAAGACTTGTGGGCAAGAGTCCAAGAGGACAGATGGAAGAAAGTGGAAGGAATAGAACCACCCTTTGAAGAGTTAGAAGCAGGAGGTGAAGTAGAACATTCAATACCCGAGCTGAATTCAGAAGGACTATTACCCTTTGATCAAAGTGAAAGGGAAAGTAATAGTGAAAAGGTCTTGCCCAATTACACAGGGGAATACGAACATAATTTTGGATTATACCGCATTCCCTCAATAAGAAAACAAGAACAGAACCCATCAGTCCAATCATCGGACATCATACAACACCTTAAAAAGGTAAAAATTCCTTGCACTCTGACATTAGAAGAACTTTTGAAGGTCAAACCACATTTGAAGGAGAAATTAACCAATCAATTGGAGATCAAGATAGAAGAGAAGGAGATGCCTGATGAAGTGGCCACAGTCAAAATCCCAGTCGATAAGGTTGGAGATTTTAGTGAGGGAGATGAAGGAAACACTTGCCTTCCAATTACCTATAGGGGTTATACCACTAAAGCCATCTTGGATTCTGGAGCAGGAGTAGGAATTGAAACTAAAGAAATCTGGGATAAATGGGGAAAACCAGCTCTAAGACCAACACGCATGAAGATACAAATGGCAGATGGACACACAGAACGACCCTTGAGATTCTTGGAACGGGTAATTTTTACCACTTGCGGAGTTGAATTCGAGCACACCTTAGCGATATGTCAACTTGAAAGGACTAGCAATTATGAAATGATACTTGGAAGACCCTTCATGAGACAACTAAAGGTAGTGCAAGATTGGGGAAAAGACGGAGTATACTTACAACATGAAGGAACCACAACAAGAATAAACCTCCACACGTACAAGTATCAAGATGTTCCCCCTTGCAATGGAATCAGATTCATAAAGAAGAAGATGAGCAATCCAGTCACAGTATAGGTTCAAGTGATCATCGTGGATGAATGAAGACACTCATCTATGGATATGCCAAACTATGAAAAAGGAAGAGGATAGGAGGAAAGGATGGCAGCATGGGCAAGGAGTTGCTAGGTCTGTACAAGATCCAGCTTACATGCCTCAAATATTCCTAGATGAAGAATTCGAACCTCATGGTTGGATGGAGATTCTAGCCACTCTTGATGTGTGTGTAAATGAAGAAGTGATAACCATGAATGAATGTATTGACGAGGAAGGATATGACGTCAGTCTATATGTGGTAGTTCTTCAAGAGGCTGAAGAAGGGGAAGTAATTGAAAAAGAATGGAAGGAGGATTACGAGAGCATTGAAATGGAACTTGAACATATGGAAACCGAAAATGAAACTCAAGAAGTAAGTGTCATAGCTAATGAAATAAATCAAGAAATGACACAGGAAGAAGAGCTTGGAATAGATAAAGCAAAAGATGATGAAGAAAACAAGCCTCAAGATCAATTTGAAGTGCCCACTCATTTCAAAATCTATGAAGTAGAAGAAAGGAAAATTGCTATTCAGATGCTTAAACGAGAAGCACAGTCAGGAATAGCCTATGACAACAAGGAACAAACTAAGAAAATTGTAGTAACCTTGGAGGAAGGCAAAGAAAGATGTACTTTTATAGGTCAAGATGGCTCATTGGAAGACGAGCAAGAGTTGATACGACCCATTCGAGAATATAGGGATGTCTTTACCTGGACATATAAAGATTTGAAAGGAGTGAACCCTTCTATTTGTGCCCATAGAATCCCTATGACATTTGAAGCTAAACCTTCCAAACAAAGACCATACACATACAATGATGTTTACTCAACAAAAATCAACGAAGAGATCGATAAGTTGTTAGATGTTGGGTTCATTTACGAGATTGAACATACGGAATGGGTATCACCTTTGGTGGTTGTACCGAAAAAGAATGGTAAGTTAAGAGTATGCATCATTCTGAAAAAGTAAATGCTCCCACCATAAGAGATAGTTACCCATTACCCATCACGGATCATCTTTTGGAAAGAGTTGCCGGGAAGAAAGTTTACAGTTTTTTGGACGGGTTTTCGGGGTATAATCAGGTAGCCATCACCCTTGAGGACCAACATAAAAGAGCCTTTGCAACTGAATGGGGAGTATACGCTTTTAGGTTTATGCCTTTCGGCCTAACTAATGCCCCAGCCACTTTCCAAAGATTGATGTGCCATGTATTCAAGGAGTTCCTGAGAAAGAGTGTCACTCTAGCACAATGGTAAGTACCAACATGAGGAGCTTCACCTCATAAATGTCAATCCGTGGAGACATGAGGACTGGTATGAAGACCAAGAGCAAGAGAAGTGCACAAGTGCGTGAGTGAAAGCACACAAACATGCACACACATACACACACACACGCACAAGGTAAAAGCAAAGAGTGGAACAATGGAAGGACTTCAATTACAAAAGAGCTCTCTTACAAAGCTGAAATCTACAACAAGCTAACCCCTCAAATGAGCTCTCCAGCCCTTTTTATAGTTTTTTGAGTGGTTTTGGCCCTGTCCAGAGCTAGTGTCCGGCCTAGTTAAAAATTAGGTTCCAAGGCTTATTTGGGGACTCAAACGGAATCTTAAAATTATGAAAATTGGTAGGATGATACTTCTAATACTCCTCAAGCTCGAGGACTCCCCGGCTTGAACAAAATGGAGTTGTAAAAATGGAAAATGGTATTTACAATGGTTTTTAGTGACGAAAGTCACTATACTTATAGGGATTTCTTCTGGAAATTTGACATGTGCTTCTTGGAGCTCCCTACATGCTCCTTCTTCTTGTGTCTCCACGTCATTGATGACCTTGACTATCAACACTCCCCCCCTTCTAGAGTCTGTCCTCCCTGATAGACCCTTGCTGTAGTGGTTGTTCTGTGTAGTGCTTGGAGAGATAGTGTCCATCATGTATCCACAAGAGCGGTCCATCGTCCAATTGTAGCTTGGGCAGTTATCTGAGTCCTCATTTTGTCACTGCTACCTTTGTATGTACGTCTTCCTTGTGTTCCCGCTTGATGGTGTCGTTGTGAGCTTTCAAAAATTGTGAGCTACTCAAAAGAGGTTGTCAATGTTGATTATGAGCAACTCTCGTGGTGGATTGCTTCCTTGCTCTTGTTGTTGTCACTGTGATGTCCTCTGGTTCTTCCAAAGATGGCTTTCCTCATTTTCATGCCAAGTTGTTGAGAAAAGGGGAGCAACAACCCTAACCGCCTCACATGGAAGTGAGAGGTTTCTCCAAGTTGGGGCAAAGAATGAGAGGAGAGGTTCACCCACGCTCATGGAGCAATGGCAACAATGGCCAACGTCACAAGGAGCAAAGGGGAACATCCTCCCAACCATGCACACACACATGCAAATCCATACACCAAGACCAACGCCATTGCACACAAGGAGGCAAGAGAGTAACAAATGACACCTTCTTCCATTACCAAAATGGAGGCCAAGGCCATGGCCAAGGGACCTCCCCTTTTTACAAAATGAGCCCCTCCTTATATAAGAGAGGAGGAGGGATCCGTTGAGTACAAGTGGCCAAAGGCCTCATTAACTAAGATATTCTAAAAATGATAGGTAGGTGGGAAAATCAAAAAGGGAATCTTCTTAAAGAGAGAGAGAGCTCTTGCACGTATCCAAAAGAGAGCTCTCATTTCTAAAATAAGGCAAGAATTCAAAAAGAAGCTTTCTACCAAAAAAGAAAGGTAAAGTTGTGTTTTTATGGGTTTTCTCAAAAAAAGGAACTAAGAGGGAGTTCCTATGAAGAACATGTATACTAAAGGAAAAAATGGGAAATTTGAGAGACTGCCACACAAGGCTTTGAATCCTCCAAGTATCCTTAGCTTCGAGGGAGTCCTCCAAGTACACCTTAGCCTTCATAGCTTTGTGGGTCCTTCATAACTTCAAGGTTCCAACACCCTCCCCCACCTAGTCTTTGTCGTCCTCGACAAAGCTAAGACCAGAGGGGCATACATTGCAGCATTGTCCATGTTTGAGTCTTCAAGTCTTCAGATCTGTAGCTCTTCAAGTCTTCCAATTTACAAGTCTTCAGTCTTCAGAGTCATGTAATGCTGAGCGACACAATCCCCCTAAGGGGCTGTCAGCCCAACAAATCAAAAGAGAAGCCTTTTGTTGCTGAATGTGCAGCCATTCCTGGTGAAGTTCCTGAAAAAGCAAAACCTTCCAAGTGGTGGAGTCTTTCGGTGCTAGGCGACACCATCCTCCTAAGAGGCAGTCAGCCTAGCCATCCTGAAGAGCAGCGTCATGTGCTCCTTGCTTGCCAAATGGGCATAGAGCCTGTGTCCATCTTTGGAAGGCCTTCCAACAAGTTGGGAGTATATCCCCATTATTCATGAATCCTGGCAGCAATCATATCTGAAAAGAAGCATGAACTTTGTTCCACATATCACACTATAGTTGAGCACAGAAGATGTTAGACACAAAGTCATTCACAAACGTCCCCATATGATGACAGGGAAAGTGGGCATCATCCTCAGGAGCTGTATATTCTTGTTGTGGCCACCGAATCTATGCAGAAACTGGATGGGTAAACAACTGATCAGTAGATCTAGGGTCCAAATCTAGCATAGAAAGCAATCCATTGCAAAGGGAAATTCACCAAAAAATTGTTGACCAACAGAACAGCTTCAAGCTTCTCAGTACATCAGGCACACATAGTAAAAATTAGAGACAATCTCAAGAAGACACATCTATGGCAATCGAAGTTTCCAGTTGTATCCAACCAAGACCATTTGTCATTTGTTTGTTTCCATGCTCCTTTTCTTTTTCCATGTAATGAGGCCATTCTCTAGCCCTACAGCTGTCATGAACAGAAACCTGCTTTCCAGTCTTGTCCGCATCAACAGCCTCATAGTATGTGTCTACTAATTGTCCAATAACATGCCACAATCTCGCTTTCTCTGGATCATTTCGATCAAGCATCAGATACTTATCCATATGTGCCTGCCAGCTGTTAGCTGCAACTCCCATTGTCTGGCTAGGCTTAAATCTGGCTCTCAAGAAAGCCTCAAAATGTATTGTCCTAAAGTCTTTTATGCAAGCTTCGTCATTCCCTGGGCATTTATTTACTGTATCATTGTTCTTCCAGACATCTGATGGTTTGAATTCCTTCACAATCAAACTGTTCCAGCAGCACCAGTATTGATCCCCATCAAGATCACTGTTTGCGATCTCATCAACCACAGAGCGTTCTCCCTTCACAGAGAAGAATATCACATACTTTCCATTCCCAACTATATCTTTGAAATCCTCATGCCATGTTGCTTCGAAAACCTTCACATCACCGACATGTAATCCTGGAGATTTATAAACCAACACTTTGGGGCAATACAGTGGCCCATGCTCTAGAAGGATGACCACTTGATTACGCCCAAGCCTTCCTGTGGGATCTGCAGAACCCATGAAGTAGTATGTGTCTGGAATTGTCACTCGTCCTCTGCTTAAATCCAGAAGCTTGCTTTTTGTCATATCAAGTAGCGTCTTTCTCAGGAATGGTTCATCCATAGGGATGTTTGCAAGAAGCATGCGCAATGCACACACGTCCCCCATATCAGAATACATTGCACTGATAGCAGCAGCTCTGTTCTTTACTGTGGTTACTATCTCCTCAAGCTCTTCCTCTGCAAACCTCATTATTGTCGATTCAGGAACGCCACCAGTTATCAAAATCTTTACAGCGGAGTAATTGTGCCATTTTGCATCTAAATGATGTAAACTTCTTGTCCCATTCACTGACGTACTCTTCGTATCCTGGATATTTGAACAGTTTGTTTACAAAAGAACCTTCAACCACTTTTGATTCTAGATTTTTTACAAAATCCTTGGTAATGGACTCTTCTTTAACGAGATCATATATCTTTCCTAGAATAGTAGTAGAATGATATGTGACGTCCTTCTTTATCCACCGTAGTCACAGTACTGTCCTGCAACATATACTCGGATGGACCAAAAGAACAGCATGCCCCACGCTCGGAGCCATCTTCAACTTCTGTGAGTCCAGCACAAAATCCGAGGCATGCCATAACCCCAGGCATGCTAAGCACTATACCATTCCGACCATTTCATTGCAAGTAAGCCTGGTAGGAGCCAAGAGCAAGAAGCTCATGATGTATTCGAGGCACCGAGAACTTCCAGGAGTTCGACTGGCAGATAGACCAATTTTGAGGTAGCTGCAGCGATTAATCCACAGGAGGCCATGATCTTAAGCAGCTAGGTAGTTGTCATTCAATAGCAGGCTCCTTTAAGTAGACACCTTCCTTGAGAAGGGAAGTCACAAGAATTCAAGTAATCTGTTTTACATGCAAAAAAAAACCACCATAAACGAGCACTAACTTTACATATCATGAGTAATCTTGTCATGGTGACGGTGTACCAGCCTTGATGATTCGACCCAATCTCCGAGTGGTTCATGGAGAGGCACGGAAGGTAGTACACAATTTCTGTGAATTTTCCAAGCAAGCATTCCCAAATCAAACCAACACATGCATGAGCCAGATGCCTAGATCGTGATAGAGCACAAACTGTTTAAAATGCGAACTTCAGAGAGGACGGCATGAATGGATGTATACAATAAAAAGCAAGCTGCTACAAATTACTTCATGTATACAACAATCATTGATCAATACATCTACATAGCACCCATCTTCGTCAAGCAGCAGCAAAACCTTCCTTTTCCTCATGCAAGTATCACACCAATCCTCGGGCAGTACTTCCATAGTGGCGATGGTACCTAGCTGCCATCGTTTTGTATGTGGCGTTGTTGGGCTCACCACATCATGGAAGCTTGATGGAGTAGTAGGGGCCTGGGCTTCAAGAGTCGTTCCTCCAAGAACCTCAGAGCGCAGCCAGTACCTATTTTTGACTGTTCTTCCATTCAGAGTTCACCTACCTGTAGATGTCTGCATCTGCAAATCCAGTTCATCCGCAACCATCACATGCTTGACAGAGATGGATGGAAGCATGAAAAAGAAGAGTGCTCCAGGAGACCCGGAGCCACGTGACGAGGCACCAGCAGCAACAATGCAAGGTTCCCCATGACTGTGAGTCAAAGTGTCGGGGTACAACAGGGAAGCCCCAAAATAAAACCTCGACTCAGATAAGAATGTAGACATATCAACACGCCACTGGAATGGACTGAGAGAGCACAACACCACGTTTGATAACTAGTGCGGAGTGAGTCCACCAAAGATGAAAACACCAATGCCATGTACAGGACCGTCGAGTCTGGAGCATAACCCGCATAGCATGGACCAATATTCTATGAGCAGTCATGTCTACATCCACAAAATGTGATGAGGCAGGACACCAACAACAAAACACAAAACAATTTCTTTTCTTGGTCTTAACCAGCTTCCCGGCTCCTCTCGCTCGAGAAGAGTCTTCATGAAAAGCAGAGGGGAGGGGCAGACAACCATGAGGCTACTGTCATAACACAGAAGGAGAAAAAATGGAGCCACAAGGGGCAATCAGGTCCGACACCAAGAGGGGCCAAGAAGGTCTGCGCCAGGTTCGAAGTGGGGAGCTGTCCCACATAGACTGCACCGAGCAAGCTGATCATCGAGCAACGAGGTGAGAGAGATGGCCTTCGACAGAAGCTGAACTCCTACCATATGTGGTCGACTAAAGAACTCCAGGAAGGCGGGATTTCACCAGTACTTTTGAGCTTGAGATTGCCAAGGAAACCCACGACATAACCCCAAAGACTGAGCAATGGAGACGAGTACAACAGGAAGCTTGCTCCGAACTCAGCATAGCACCTTAACCATGAGAAGACGATCTCCCCTCACACATTTACGTGACCTGTGTGAATACACAGGATATAGCATATTGATGATGAGGAGCTCCTCCCCATCATGTGGTAATCCCACCTGATTGTACTGCTACTTCAAAGCTCGGTTCAACTTTTCAATTAAATCTGATTTACGTGCTGTTTCCAAAATCTATAGACTTGTCTGCATTCAAAAGCAGGGAATGTCGCATGATTCTTTCTTTACATTCCCATCAGTTTGCTTCCTAGACCTCATGAAATCAGTTATATACGATGTTTGATTTGGGCGTTCTGAGTCCTCTTTGACAGCATTCGCACCTAAACTGATGCCCCTTGCTGTGATACCATGATCCAGCTTCGTATCACAGTTCACATAATGGCCATCTTCAGTTTTGCGCCTCTTATATGACATTTCATCCTTACAATCATGGCATGCATCATCCGCCTCCATTGTTGAAGCTATCGACACATCGCTGCACTTCAATATATCTGACTCCATTCGGCATGGCTTATCAGCAACTTCTGTAATGTCAGATCCCCTATCTTCAGCAACCGTGTCAGGTGTATTGCATTCCCAAATCAATTTCTGTCTCACTTTGTTGATCTTTCCCTGCCCTTGTTGCTTAACAACATTATCAAGCTCAGCAGAACCTGAGTCGCCATACACTCTGATTATATGCACCTTGAATCGCTTGGGCTCGACGAGTTCGAATACAAGCGCATCACCGTCTACTAGACCATGGTCCAGGGAGAAGCCCCTCCATCCCCCACTAAGGCCAGTTTTAGTTGCTAGATATATAGTTTCCCATTCGTCTCCATTTTCACCCTCTAGAACAATGCGATCATCTTTCCTTGGAAGATAATCTCTACAGAATGCAACTGGCAATCCAAGCCAGAATCCACCAGTAACGTGGGATTGGAGACAGTAAACAAGAGGATATCGCTCATCAGAGACCAAGAGGGAGCAAGGCTCGGCCTGTTGGGAGAGGAAGGATGGAGAAGAGGGGTGTGTACACCCCCCTTCCCGCTCGAACTGTGAAAACTCCCACGGAGAGCGTTAAAGGTTTACTTGCACAAGTCATGCAAAGCTTACCAAACTATAGATGAGGGAGAAGGGTGATTAATGCGCACCCCCCACAAGCTATATGCACAAAAGTCTGGACGCTCAAGCATTAAAAGATTTTAACAACTCTTTGGGAGTGGGTGAAGGCGAATATGTGAGAGAATAACCAACGTGAGAATTTGAAATGCATACACAACAAAAACTTCATTGATTCGTTTTACCAAAAATGAAGAGAGGGAGGGAAGAGAATTAGAATTACCATCCCTCCATTCAAGACCATCACTGAAAAAGAGGTGGCAGAGATGGAAAGTGATGCCACTCAATGTGTGGGATAATGTGTATGTGAGAGAGAAAGAGAGACAAGGGGGTTAGGGGATGTTTCTGTGCAACAAACAAAAATAAAGATCTAATCTACTCAAAAATTAAAAGAAGGGAGGTACCCAAGGCCAACCGAAGGCCACACGTATTCATCCTCCTCCAAGTGTCAAGGTGCATCTCACGAAGTATGGACACGCAAATTTGGAAAAACCAACGGCTAAAGGCCGATGTCCCCGGCAACGGCGCCAAATTGTTGAGAAAAGGGGAGCAACAACCCTAACCGCCTCACATGGAAGTGAGAGGTTTCTCCAAGTTGGGGCAAAGAATGAGAGGAGAGGTTCACCCACGCTCATGGAGCAATGGCAACAATGGCCAACGTCACAAGGAGCAAAGGGGAACATCCTCCCAACCATGCACACACACATGCAAATCCATACACCAAGACCAACGCCATTGCACACAAGGAGGCAAGAGAGTAACAAATGACACCTTCTTCCATTACCAAAATGGAGGCCAAGGCCATGGCCAAGGGACCTCCCCTTTTTACAAAATGAGCCCCTCCTTATATAAGAGAGGAGGAGGGATCCGTTGAGTACAAGTGGCCAAAGGCCTCATTAACTAAGATATTCTAAAAATGATAGGTAGGTGGGAAAATCAAAAAGGGAATCTTCT
Organism: Ceratopteris richardii; assembly: GCA_020310875.1. Classification (NCBI taxonomy): domain Eukaryota; kingdom Viridiplantae; phylum Streptophyta; class Polypodiopsida; order Polypodiales; family Pteridaceae; genus Ceratopteris; species Ceratopteris richardii. The sequence goes on from CM035437.1 coordinate 107,357,074, forward strand.
TAAAGAGAGAGAGAGCTCTTGCACGTATCCAAAAGAGAGCTCTCATTTCTAAAATAAGGCAAGAATTCAAAAAGAAGCTTTCTACCAAAAAAGAAAGGTAAAGTTGTGTTTTTATGGGTTTTCTCAAAAAAAGGAACTAAGAGGGAGTTCCTATGAAGAACATGTATACTAAAGGAAAAAATGGGAAATTTGAGAGACTGCCACACAAGGCTTTGAATCCTCCAAGTATCCTTAGCTTCGAGGGAGTCCTCCAAGTACACCTTAGCCTTCATAGCTTTGTGGGTCCTTCATAACTTCAAGGTTCCAACACAAGTACTTGTAACCCTTAATGGATGATGGGTAATTGCATTAGTGCATGGGTTTAACAAGATATGTGCCTTGTGCATGGCCAGGTAATGTGGCCCTATGTATGCGTACTTGGGAAATGCATTGGAAGCACTGTGGTGCAAGAAATGGGGTCTTGAGCTAAGTGCTCAAGGGTATTCTGATGAAGAGGTTTCCTAATCTATCATGGTTGTGGTGTTGCCGAAGTAGGAAATTCTGACCGTGGTAAAAGGTCCATCAAACTTCACTCTTCGTGTTGTATGCCCATCGTGATGATTGACCGATGGCTTGTCTTTCGTGTTGATGGATGTCCCTGTTGATGGTTTGCATCAGAGATTCCTCAAGCATAGACTCCTGTCCTATCGCCTTCTTTTTCTTTTCTTTTCTTTTCTCTTTTTTTTGGAACAATGGAATAAAACAAGAAGAAAGGTGTTAGAATCAATAAAATAAAATATTTTACATAGGTCAGCCGTGTATCATGTGATTGGGATTCTCAGTTGTGTCTATGCACATCCGTGTATTGTCGCCCTATATTAATGCATACTTTGGAAATGCATGACCTCAATGGTGAAAAAGACAAGGTTATGCCAAAGGCACATGGTTGTTGCTCGTCGAGGCTTCAAGGTTGTTGGTGGACGTTGATGCAGTCTTTGTTGGAGGTAGCTAGTGAATCTTGAAATGATGTAATCCTTCTTATAGGGATCAATTTCAGGATAGTATTTGGCCCTATAGACATAAGCTCTATCCTCTATATCTTTGGGTGGTTTCTGAATTTTGGTATCTAGCATGGTTGGCTCTTTGGCTCTCTCGAAGCTAGTGGTACTTTTGGCTTCCACACCCATACCCTTTTTGGTTGTCTTTTTATTACCGGTGAGGAGATGAATTTATCTTCTTTTGGTCTCGGTCCATGGTTTCAACTCTTGCTTCGTCGTGGTTGCTTTGTTGAGATTTTTCTCTAGAAGGAGTTTATATTGTTATGTGCATGTAAGAGTGCCTTGGGTACCCACATTTGCAATCGCCCTTGTTGAGTTGTAGCTTATTTCTTTGGCACCCAAATTTGGATGTTATTGTGGTCGGCCTTCATCGATTGCTTTGGTACCCAAACCTGTCGGAGACCTTGGGATTGAGCTTGTCCTCATTTCTTGGTGCTTCTTTTAGCATGGTAGGCTTGCCTCAATAGAAATGGTGGTGGCAAAGCTAGTGGTTGCTCTCCTTTTCGTACCCAAATCTGCTTCCTACCCTGAGCTTCTTTCGTCTTACACTTGGTTTGTCTGTTTGATATAGCAGATGTCTGCGTTGCTTGCCTCTTTGGTCGAGTTCTACTTGCATTAGTCAGTGAAGAAGAAGAGAAGTCTGCTGGCCTTTGAGCTTGGGCTTCCATGATTGAGTCCGTTTGCTTTGTAGGGCGATTGACACACACAACATTTTCTTTACAAAGATTGATTTCGGAAGAACTAAGAGAATGTGTGACCTCTGGATTTGTCAGCATGCAATTGTCTAATTCTAAGGTAATACATTGTTCATGTACCCAAACTTGAAGAAGTTGGCTCTTAAGATTTAAGTTGATTGCATGGTCATAGATCCAGTCTTGACCCAGGACAAGTGGTTCTGTAAGGTCCTCATCTTCACACACTAGCATTTTGACTCTCATTGGAACATCTTGAAGATATAGGGGAAGCCCTACCTCACCCAAATAGGGGGTTTCCACACCTCCTAATCCTATGAGATAGGCTTCAATAGAATTGATGTTGAATTGTAGATCTTGGCAGTATGAAAGTCTAACTACACTAGTTGCCGCACCTGAGTCAATCAATGCGCGCACAGTCCTTGCATTCTTCCCTTGTCCAATCGTGATGTTCAGAAAGGGACGTCGGTCAAGTATTCGAGAAGCAATTGCACTTGATGTTTGACACATGGCCATGTGGTATCTTGGGGCCTGAGGGTTGACATCTAGGCCTAGGTGTCTTAACGTATTTCTCCTAATGCATTCTCTAGCCTCTGCCTTAATTCTTCTTCTTTTCCCTTCTTAGCACTGTTGATTCTCTTTAGCATATCCTCTGTAAGAGGTTCTTGATATAGCTTGACTCGACAACCACTGATATAGTTTGGAAGGATATCACCTTCTAATGTGGCCAATTGAGCGGCACCGCTAGTGGAAATTCTATTAATGATCATAGGTCCATATCCTCTTTTTCCCAATTTACGGGCATGTTGCTTGAGTGTATAAACCAACACCAGGTCTCCCTCTTTCAAGCCTTTATCTTTGATATGTGCATCGAAGTATGCCTTTTGCCGTTTCTTTACAACATAGATGCCTGCTACCGCTCGTAGCCTTGTCTCACCTAAGCGTTCTAGATCAAAGATCCTAGAGGATAACTCGTGTCCATTCCACTCATGCTCTTGTGCTACTTTTAAAGTTGGGATTAAGAAGTCCAATGGTAGCACAACATTTTTTCTGAAGACCATCTGAAATGGGGTGGCATTGAGTACCGTTTTATAGGCAACTCGGTATGCCCCCAACAGCATGATGAAGTTGTTTGTCCCAATCAGAGCGTTTGTTATTTACTAGTTTTGTCAATACATTACATAGGATCTTGTTTGTGCTGTCAGCTTGTCCATTAGCTTGGGGATGATAGGGGGCAGACTTCTTATGTATCACTAAGAATTCTTGGACAAGATGTTCAATGAAATCATTCAAGAAGTGTGTGCCTCTATCGCTCACTAACTCTATGGGTAGTCCATATCTCGTGAACACATTCTCAAATAAGAACCTTGCTGTTGTTTGAGCATGATTCTTGGTTGTAGCTTTTACTTCTACCCAGTTGGTAAGGTAATCTGTGGCTACAATAATGTACTCGGTATGAGACTTTCTAGCTGGGAGGTTAATAGGACCTACAAAGTCTATGCCCCACTTCGAGAATGCACCTCCTCCCATCATTGGCCTCAAAGGCATCTCATCTTTTCTAATTGGGTACTGGGCACATTGGCATGTGTCACATTTCTTCACATAGGTATGTGCATCCATATGAAAAGTGGGCCACCAAAGTCCTGAGAATAGAATAAATTACTTCGTCAGGACCAAAAAGTCCACCTGCAACACTGCTATGGGCAGTTTCTAAGACTTTCAAATAATCTGATTCGTGAACACACAATCTTAAGTATCCATCTTTGCCTCTATGGTATAGGTTATCGCCTACTAAGGCATAGCCCTCAGCCTCATGCTCCATGCTTTGTCTTCTTGCTAGACTAACCTCACTAAGTAATGTTCCTGATCTCATAAATTCTGTTGGTGTAACTAACAAGCCTACACATTTGGCTTGGAAGTTATCATGAGGACTCTACATACATGAACAACCATAAGAACATATGCTAGTGGTTAATTACCACTTTATCTCATTTGTAAAAGTCAAAATGACTTGGAATCTTGTGTAATCACCTACCAAAGTGAGTCATGGAAAAAGTAGCCTATTTGATTGAGAGAATATCTCCAAGATTTTAGGACCTTGATCATAGGGAGCCGAAATTTGAATTTGAATTAAAATTTTTACACATATCCTACAAAAATGTACTTGGAAAAGTCGCGGGTAGATCTCTTCATTCCCGAGGCTTACTCTACTGATTTTGAGTGTGTGTAAGGACTATACCATAGCCTACACCTCTCTACACCATTTGGCAATGCTAGACACGCCAATGGGATTGTACACAAGTGTTAACTAATAGATACATTTACATCATTCATCTCTGTAGTCTCTGCTAGTCTACTCAAAAGTCTGTCAACTTGTCAAGGGCATATCTCGGTCAATACTACTCCAAATTCAGTGATTCAAAGCTTGTTGGACTCAGCTTGAACTCTACTACATGTTATCAAAAAGTAAAGACATTCCATTCAGCAGAGTCAGAGAAATCGTCGTCGAGGTGCTCACTGGTCTATTTCTGTTATAGTCCTAAAAAGTCGGGGGTATAGCTAATCTTGCTAAATTAATTTCTCTAAGCATAGTTTGTCTTTTGACATACTTCCACTTGAAAATGGTAGCTTACTAAGCTAATTGAATACCCTAGAAGGAAATTTATTAATTGTTACTGTTCCGGTCACACTGAGCAAAACATCGAGCAGGTGTCTAGACCAAAATAGAAGGTTTTCTTGAGTTTGTGACTTCCAAAGTTATATGTTTTGATTCAATCATTGCGCACATCATTTCAAAAGGACATAGGCCATTTCTTGGTTTCATTGAAATGCTAAGGAGTTATACTAATCAAGTCTGAAGCAAGAGAGGGTTGGTACAAAGCAGGTTTAGCAGTACCTACTCAGTTTCCTAGATCATCCATCCATCTTTCCCAACAGTGGTATCAGAGCTAATAAGGTAAAATGGGAGATGGTTTTCCTTCATTTATTGAAAAATTGGACAGGAACAATTATCAAGATTGGTCTCTAAGGATGAAGACCTACTTACAAGGAAGGAGTCTCTATGGATACATCTCAGGAGATGAGGAATTGCCCTCATTCAAATCAAGAGGTTTGCCTACCAAGGAGGAACAAGAAAAACTCAACGCATGGTGTGCAAAGGATGCATTGGCAAGGTCTTATTTACTCAACTCTATATCTGAATTTCTGCTACCTCATATCAGAAATTGTAAGACTTCCCAAGAGACTTGGGAAACCTTGTCATCATATTTTTCCTCCAATACAAGGGCTAGGAAAAATCAGTTGTGGATTGAATTCACAACACTAAGGAAGCAACCTAAGCAAGCTGTTTCAGAATTTGTGACCAAGATCAAAGATGTTGGAGATCAGTTAGCAAGCATAGGAGAAGAGATTGAAGAAGAACAAATTGTGAGGCAGGTAATCAATGGAATCAAGGCTGATGACAAGTGGGAAAGCTTCACCACTGCAATGGATCTCTACATGGACATGCACACTCCAGATCTTACAACTCTTATGGGTCAACTATTTACACATGAAGCAAAGCTCACCAAGAGTAGAGATACATCCAAAGGTAACAACTCTTCTGCCCTATACACTGATAAGAAATCTAAGGATAAAGGCAAGAATAAGAAGGTGGAAGATGAAGGCTCTACCTCCCAAGCCAACTATGCAGGGAGAGGTAGATTTTCAAGAGGTAGGGGCAGAGGAGGTAAGCAAGGTAGGGGGAGACCCTATAACACATCACCATGTAACATTTGTGGTTTATCAAATCACACCACAGATGAGTGTTACAGGAATTACAAAAATCAGAGAGGAAGAGGCTACCAAAGAGGTGGATACTCACAGTCAAGAGAAAGGTTCAACCAACACCAAGGCCACAACAACAATTACAACAAAAACTACAACAACAATTACAATGGCAACTACCAAGGAGGATTCAAAACTAGAAGGGACTACAAAAACTACACAGAAGAGCAGGATAACTCTCTACTGATTATGAACATGACTTCAAAATCAGGTACAAATGATCATCATCTATTTTACATTGATTCACGGTGTTCAAATCATGTGGCTGGTAATGTGGCACTACTCTCTGATCTTGAGGAACCTAAAGGTAAACATCAAGTCCAAACAGGTGATGATACAAAGCATTCTGTGGTTAAAGTTGGAAATGTAAAGACTTGTGATGGTAATCAAAATTTGTTGAGCAGGGTACTTTATGTACCAACAATTACAAAGAACTTAATGAGTGTTGGTCAGATTATAGAGAAAGGTTTGCCGGTCAGATTCAATCAATATGGAGCATTTGTAGAGGACCCAAGACATGGATTCAAAAGGATAGCTAAAGGAGAAAAATTAGGTAGACTTTTCACTTTTGAGTTAGAAGACACAAAGAATATTGCACTATACAGTTATAAGGATCAAACACTTTCAGAGCTTGAGATTTGGCACAAAAGGTTAGGACATATAAGAGAAAGGACCTTGAAGCAAATGTGCAGGGACCAATGTGTGCTTGGGATACCTAATGTATCCAAGCAACATATGATTTACAAGTGTGGTGCTTGTCAATTTGGTAAGTCTCACAGGTTACCCTTCTCCAAGAAAGGATATATGCATGAAGACTATCTAGAGCTTGTACACACAAGTGTATGGGGACCTAGCAAAGACCCCTCAGTCTCAGGTTCAAGGTACTATGTGTCTTTTATTGATGACTATAGCAGATGGACTGTATTGTATTTCATGAAACACAAGGATGAGGTATTTAATTGCCTTATCTTGCATTAGTTGAAAATCAGACAGGAAGGAATTTGAAGAGGTGAAGGTCTGATGGAGGAGGTGAGTACTTCTCCAATGAATTTGAAGACTTCTTGCAGGATAGAGGCATCAAAAGGGAGATAACCACAAGGTATTCTCCTGAACAGAATGGGGTAGCTGAAAGAAGAAATAGGTTAATTATTGAGAGAGCTAGATCTATGCTTAATGAGAAGAAATTATGTAACTATCTATGGGCAGAGAGTGTTTCTACTGCCACCTATCTCATAAACAGGTTACCATCAAAGTCACTTGATGGTATGACACCTTGTGAAGCATGGCATGGTAAGAGACCATCATTGGATCATTGCAAAATATTTGGATGTGTAGCATATGTGCACATTCCTTCTCAGATAAGAGGTAAGCTAGACCCAAAGGCTGAAAAATGCATTTTCATTAGGTATGATTTAAATAAAAAAGGTTACAGGTTTTATAACCCTACCAATAAAGGATTTATGGTAAGCAGAGATGTGATCTTTGATGAAAATGATTCTTGGTATGAGAATGAATGCAGGAAGGTCAAACTACCCTATGATTTGGAAGAGGAATTTCCAAAACTTACAAAGGAGGAACCTACTCAGAATGGAGATTCAAGTTTAGATGATGAAGATACAATCAACCTTGAAGAGTTCAAGGCATGGAAGTCCAAAGGCAAAATGAAGATGAAGAAGCTTGAAGACATACCTGAATCTTCAACTCAATCAATAAGAAGATCTCAGAGAGAAAGCAAAAAACCTATCAAATATGGGTATGATACATCTCTTGTTACTAAGCATTCAATTTATCTTGCAAAGGATTTGTCAAATGAAGAACCAGGTTCATATGAAGAAGCAATCACCAAGTCAGAATGGAAAGAGGCTATGGATGAGGAGATTGAAGCACTCAAGGAGAGTGACACATGGGAGTTAGTACCCAAGAAGGACTCCATGAAGGTATTAGGATCCTGATGGATCTATAAGTTGAAAAGAAATTCTGATGGAACAATTAATAGGTACAAAGCCAGATTGGTAGCCAAGGGTTTTGCACAAACCCAAGGCATTGATTATGAAGAAACATTTTCTCTTGTGGCCAAGATGCCAACAATCAGAGTGTTGGTAAGTGTGGCTCCATCAAAGAATTGGAACATGTACCAATTGGATGTCAAGAATGCTTTCTTGAATGGATGGATTTCAGAACAGGTTTATATGTTACAACCTCCTGGCTATGAAGACCCTAAGAAGGTAACTTATGTTTGTAAATTAAAGAAGGCTTTATATGGATTGAAGCAGGCACCTAGGGCATGGAATTACAGGCTAACTACATACCTCCAATACCAAGGATTTGTTATGAGCAAGGTAGATACTTCTCTATTTATTAAGAGAAGTAATTCAGAGGTAATATATCTCTGTGTTTATGTTGATGACATCATCATTACAGGTAATGATGTCAGTGGAATCAGAAATATCAAAAGCCAAATGATGAAGGAGTTCAAGATCAATGATCTTGGGCTATTGAAGTATTTTTTGGGACTTGAATTAGTTTACACTAATTCAGGGGTATACATTACTGAGAAAAAGTATGTACAGGATATGTTGAAGAAGTTTCACTTGCAGGATGCTAAAGCAGCAAGCACTCCAATGGAGGTGAACCTAAAGCTAAGTGCCCATGAAGGCGATGAAGTCCAAGACATTACATGTTATCAAAGTATGGTGGGTAGCTTGAACTATGCTACCTTAACTAGAATTGATATTGCATATGGAGTTAGTGTGCTAAGTCAATTCATGCACAAACCAAGGATACCCAACTTAGAGGCTGCCAAGAGAATCTTGAAGTATCTCAAGGGTACACAGAACCATGGTTTGTACTTTCCATACACTTCAGATATTGATATAAAAGTTTATTCAGATGCAGATTGGGCAGGATGCAAGGATGATAGGAGAAGCACTTCTGGATACATTTCTTTTGCAGGTGACAAACCAATTTCATGGTCTACAAAGAAGCAACCAACTGTTGCATTGTCTTCTGTTGAAGTTTATTGACCTCCAAAGTATAGCAGGAAGTAGGTGGAACCCCCTAGGAACAAGTTGACCTTCTCACAAACTTCATCATAGAAAACCAGTCATGCTTGCAGAGCTTACTACTCTCTACTCATTCAAAAGTTTTTAAAACTGTTTTAACCACATATACTAGAGACCAAGAGCTTTCCAATGAGCCAAAGAACACTCAATTTGGATAAATACTCAATGAGCTATGACCTCTGCAATATGCAGCTTTAATGGAGACCTTGAAACAGAGATGAACCTAAGGACATACATCACTTGCAGAGACTACTGCTCTTAACTCACAACTCCAATGAATCTGAAAATTTCCAGAATACAAATAGACTTGGAGTGCTTTCTAACAAGCCAAAGAACACATGATTTGGATACATACACAAGGAGATATGACCTCTGCAAGTTGGATGTTTAATGGAGACCTTCAGCAGGGATAAAAAACAGAGAACACACACTACTTGCAGAGAGTGTTGCTCTCAGCTCACAAATCCAATGATTATGAAAATTGGTACTATAAAAGTAGACAAGAAGAGCTTTCAAATGAGCTATCAAACATGTAATTTGGATATATAATGAGGGAGATACAAGCTCTGCAAGCTCTGCATACAAAAACTAGAGTAGCATAGAGATACTCTCTTGGACATCCCACAAGATCACGACTTTTCTCCTCTTTTTATAGCATGGGAAACTAATCTAAAACCTTCCTAATACATCTAAATTCGTGGTAGACACTTGGATGGAGGTATTACATGACTCAAGTGCTCAAATAATCAAAGTATTGATGGACTTTGAGAACTAGCCACATCGACCTTCCACTAGGACACCACTGAAGCTCCCTTGTGACTCACTAATTTGACTCACCATGTTCTAGAACTCACGTGGTATTTTTGCTACATTTTATGAATAATATGAGCCTTCTTGAAGTATTTGAAGACTTCCCAAAGGTATTTACATAATTTGAAACTTGTACCCTATATAAAACAAATGTTCGCAACATCTTCTACAAAAGGAGAATATAGAGGGCTAGCTAATGCCACTCAAGAAGCAATTTGGATTAAGCTTTTGTACACAGAATTGGGCTTATATACTAGACCTCCAATTATCTTTGGAGATAATACAAGTTCTCTTCACCTTGCAGCTAATCCTATCTATCATGCTTGAACAAAACACATAGAAGTTCATTATCATTATGTGAGAGAGAAGTTGCTAAGCAAAGATATTCAGTTGACCTATGTGTCAACCAATATGCAATGTGCAGATTTAATGACTAAAGCTTTGGATGGAACAAAACTTTGCAGGTTCAAATCTATGATTGGATTGCAGGACATACTTGAAGAATGAAGATGAAGAATTAGGCCAAAATGTTTGGCTTGAGGGGGAGCTGTTGGTGTAACTAACAAGCCTACACATTTGGCTTGGAAGTTATCATGAAGACTCCACATACATGAAGAACCATAGGAACATATGCTAAAGGTTAATTACCAATTTATCTCATTTGTAAAAGTCAAAATGACTTGGAATCTTTTGTAATCACCTACCAAAGTGAGTCGTGGAAAAAGTAGCCTATTTGATTGAGAGAATATCTCCAAGCTTTTAGGACCTTGATCATAGGGAGCCAAAATTTGAATTTGAATTAAAATTTTTACACACATCCTATAAAATGTACTTCGAAAAGTCGCGGGTAGATCTCTTCATTCCCGAGGCTTAATCTACTGAGTTTGAGTGTGTGTAAGGACTATACCATAGCCTACACCTCTCTACACCATTTGGCAATGCTAGACAGGCCAATGGGATTGTACACAAGTGTTAACTAATAGATACATTTACATCATTCATCTCTATAGTCTCTGCTAGTCTACTCAAAAGTCTGTCAACTTGTCAAGGGCATATCTCGGTCAATACTACTACAGATTCAGTGATTCAAAGCTTGTTGGATTCAGCTTGAAGTCTGCTACATGCTATCAAAAATTGAAGACATTCCATTCAGCAGAGTCAGAGAAATCGTCGTCGAGGTGCTCACTGGTCTATTTCTGCTACAGTCCTAAAAAGTCGGGGGTATAGCTAATCTTGCTAAATTAATTTCTCTAAGCATAGTTTGTCTTTTTACATCATCCCACTTGCAATAGGTATCTTACTAAGCTAATTGAATACCCCTAGAAGGAATTTTATCAATTGCTACTATGCTGGTCACACTGAGCAAAACATCCAGCCGGTGTCTAGACCAAAATAGAAGGTTTTCTTGAGTTTGTGACTTCCAAAGTTATCTTTTTTGATTCAATCATTGCACACATCATTTACAAAGGACATAGGACATTTCTTGGTGTCATTGGAATGCTAAGGAAGTATACTAATCAAGTCTGAAGCAAGAGAGGGCTGGTACAAAGCAGGTTTAGCAGTACCTAACCAACTTCCTGGATCATCCATCCATCTTTCCCAACAAATTCTACCAATGGAGCACTCCAATCTGGAATTAATGATATGTGATAAAGGGTAGCATGCTCCACTGGGGGTCTCTCTTTGCACACCGGACAATTCTTAATCCACTCATGTATTTCTCTGTCCATGCTAGGCCAATACACTCCTAAACGTTTTAGATTTTACAATGTTTGTTGTTTAGAATAGTGATTTCCTAGAAATTCTTCATGGGCTTGTTATGTTGATCATCCTTGACACAACAAGCTAATACACCTTCAGCATCTTGTTTGTACATGCTTCCTGCCAATATTTGATATTTTTGTGATTCTACAATTTTATCTTTGTTTGTTTTTATATTCTTATTTGCAGGTCCAAAGGTTAGGACTGGTACCAACTTATTTGCCCATTTAGGAACAACCTCTAGATTGAACAGATAAGCGTCATGAAATTCATCAGACACTCCTTGCGGTGACTCGGCTGAAGTGATGCGAGAAAGGTGATCCGCTATGAGGTGGGTCTTACATTTCCTAACAACCACTTCAAAGTCATATTCCATTAGTAAGAGGAACCATCTTACTAAGCGTCCTGTGTTGCAAGGTTCATTGACCAAGTATAATAAAGCTTGATGATCAGTGAAAATTTTGAACTTGTTGGCCAATAGATAGTGTCTAAACTTCTTTATAGCATAAACCATGCCTAACCCTTCTCTTTCAGTTGTGGTGTAGTTTCGTTCAGCAGCGTTCAATTGCCTACTAGCATATGCTATCAGCAAATCTAGGTTTCCTTCACCTATGGGTTGTGACAGCACACATCCTATTGCATAATTGGAAGCATCCACATGTACATGGAATGGCTTATTCCAATCAGGAGTGGTCAGTATTGGTGCTGTGCACAAGCGTTTCTTCAACTCATTGAAGGACTTCTCGCATTCGTCGTTCCACTCAAAATTTGTCAACAAGGCATAAAGACGCTTAGCTATAATTGCATACATGTGAATAAACCTACGATAATATCCACAATGGCCCATAAAGGCTTGTACCTCTTTAACATTCCTTAGCCTCAGCAACTGCGCTATGGCTTTTACTTTGTCCTCATATGTTGATATTCTGTTCTTAGAAACAATATGACCTAAGATTTTACCTTGACGTACCATGAACACACACTTTTCTGGGTTCAGACACACTCGGTATTGTCTACACTTGTTGAAGATCTGTCTGAGTTCAGGAATGTGATGTCTCCTTTCTTGGGAATGAGCGCATAAATCGTCCACATATACTTCTAAGCTCTTTCGCAAGAACTCTTTGAAGACATGACACATGAGCCTTTGGAATGTTGCAGGTGCATTGGTGAGCCCAAATGGCATCACACGAAATGCAAAGACTCCCCACTCTGTGGCAAAGGCCGTTTTATGTTGATCTTCTGTGGCAATGGCTACTTGGTTGTAACCTGAAAATCCATCAAGGAAGCTATAAACTTCCTTGCCTGCAACACGCTCCAATAAATGATCAGTGACTGGAAGTGGATAACTATCTCGTACTGTGGCAGCATTAACTTTTTTAAGGTTAATACATACACGCAACTTCCCGTTCTTCTTGGGCACCACTACAACGGGGGACACCCATTCAATATGCTCAATCTCATAGATGAATCCGGCTTCAATCAATCTGTCAATTTCCTTTTTTATTTTAGCTGCATAAGTGTCATTATATGTGTAGGGCTTCTATTTGGTGGGCTTGGCATCTGCTACCATGGGGATCGTATGAGAACAAATCTTAGGATCTACTCCCTTCAAGTCTTTATAGTGCCATGCAAACACGTCCCTATATTCCCTTAATAAAGCTACCAACTCTACTTCCTCTTCTTTACTTAGGTCATCTCCTATGTATGTACATCTCTCTTCGTTTTCTTCAATGGTGACTATGACTTTTTTGGTCTTTTCTTTGTTATCATATGCTTCTCCTATGGTGGTCTCTCTCTTAGGCATTCGTACCAAAATTTTTCGGTCCTCAACTTCCTATTTCTTGAAATTCTTTGGTACCTCAAACAATGGTTCCTCCTCTTCTTGTTTTACTCCTTGTCTTTTCTTTTTCTTTTGTCCTACTTCACTTCCCTCCTTTGAATTTATAGTTTTAATGCTTGTGAGGGGTTCTTCTTCCTTTTGGGTAAATACTCCTATATCATCTAGATAGTGCTTCTCTGAGGCAAAGCAACTATCCATCACAATGGACTCTAGATCGTCATCGTTCCCTTCTTTTTCTATGAAGTCACTAGGGTCACATTCTTCTAGTAAGGGCTCACACATGAACACTGAAATATCATAACCCTCATCATCACAATGAGGTGTCCATTGTTCTTCATTGACAGCAATGTCCATGGTGGCCAAGATTTCTACCCAACCATGAGGCTCAAATTCCTCATCCGAAAAGACCATCGGTGTATACGCAGGGTCTCTAACTGGTCTATCTCCTTGAGAAGTTCCTTTTTCTCTTGCCTTTAAGCGTTTTTCCTCTTCCTTTGCGACCTTACACATCCACAAATGAGTATCTTCTCCTTGGCCCATTTTGCTTCTTGTATTTCCCGCAAGTACTCTTGAGAGTGTTGTTGAATTGAAAGAGGTTCTCCCTCATCTATGGAGTCAGAAACATAGACTTTCTTTGGTGATAAGATTTCTCTTTCAATAGTTGGTTGAGCCTGTGGAGGTAAAGAAACTTGAGGTTTATTTACCAATTGCTCTAATCTATCTATTAAGCCTTGGAAGTGCAAACCTGGTGTAATAGCATTCGTCTGATTGAACGATTGATTGGCCTCGAACATAGCTTGAGCTAGTTCCACCATTTTTATGCACATTTTTGTCCATTCAATCTCTAAATCTGCTCTAGGGTAGCTATTGTCTAGGTTTGTAGGCGTTGGCCCTTCTTGAAGTCGAGCCTCATATGCCTTGAGCATCATGTCCAAGTGTTCTGGGGTTGGATCTGCAAGAACACACCCTAGTTGTGGTCTATTTACCATGGTTGGTGGGTGGCGGTGAGGTGGTGTGGATGGAGTTTCGACATGCGAGGGGCTTTGAGAGGCAATATCTTCGATTTTTGTTTTTGCATCTTTCAGCCTTTCTTCTAATTTAGATAATTTTTTGGTCCATTTACGATTGGCCTTCTGTTGAGAGCAGTATGGGCACCCAAGGACTGACTAGACAAGGAAGCCAACGGAGAGAGTCAGAGCGAGGTGAAGGATTAAGTAGACAAAGCAATCGATGCAAATCTGGCAGATAGGCCCTTCAAATTTTTCCAAATCAACATCTTTATAACAGTGATTCTTATCACTAACAATCATTGTAAATACCATTTCATATTTTTGTAGCTCCATTTTGTGCAAGCCAAGGAGTCCTTGAGCTTGAGGAGCCTTAGAAGTGCCTACATATCAATTTTCGTATTTTTTAGACTTCGTTTAAGCCCTCAAATTGGCCCTGGAACCTAATTTTTAACTAGGCCGGACACTAGGTCTGGACAAGGGCCAAAACCTAGTAAAAAACTATAAATAGAGCTAGAGAGCTCATTTTTGAGGTTAGATTGTAATTGAAATGAACTGGTAATAGCTTTTTGAAAGTAATCTAAGAACTCCATTGCTTCTCACTCTTTGTCTTGCCGTGTGTGCGCGTGTGTGTGTATGTGTGTGCATGTTTGTGTGCTTCTCACTCACGCACTTGTGTCTCCACTTGCTCGAGGTCTTCATACCATCCTCACGTCTTCCCGGATTGACATTAAAGGAGGTGCTACTCATCACTGAGCTACACCAAATTTTGGCGCCATTGCCGGGGATCGAGCTTTGAGGACGAGCGTGTGATGGTAAGACGTAGAGTTGAGACGTTGGCGTCGTAGGTAATTTCTTTCCTCTACTTGTTTTTCTCTTCCTTACCTCACCACCATCATCACCATCATCATCCTCACCATCTCCCACCTCCATCTCCATCATCGCAAAAATTTCAATTTTTTGATCATATCTCCTTCCTCCTTTCATTTCCCTCATTCCACTTGTGAGAGAGAGCGAGAGAGCGATATTGTGTGCGTTGTTTTTGCATGTTTGTTGAGTTTCTTGCAGGTTCCAGCAGCATCATCCCCTCCAGCACGTTGCGCAGGTACGGAAATATGCAGAACTGTCTCGCAGTCGCCAGCTTCTGTCGATCGCGATTGACAGAAACTTTCATCTTTTGGTAAAATTGAGTGCACCACAGTAGACTAGAGGCCTTGCACAGCACAGATCCACAAAAATTTTTGAAAAAATTGCAAAATTTCAGTCCATCGCGATTGATAGCATCCATCGCGATTGACACTGTCCATCGCGACGGACAGCCAGTCCATCGCGATTGACAGACCCCGACGGACACGTGTCCATCGCGACGGACACCCCTGTCCATCGCGACCGACATAAAAATTGTGATTGATACCAGTACATCGCGACGGATACCTGTCCATCGCGATTGACACCAGTCCATCACGATTGACACCAGTCCATCGCGATTGACACCAGTCCATCGCGATTGACACCAGTCCATCGCGATTGACACCAGTCCATCGCGATTGACAGCCCAATCGATCGCGATTGACAGCCAATTTCAGCCAATTTTTTAGGGTTTTTTAATTTGAAGATTTTGGCTAATTCTGGATATGGATCATGGACTCTAGAGCACATAAGGAGGCTATAGGCAAATAACCCGAGGAAAACTTGTTGCCCTGTTGGCCTGTTTGAACCCTGTTTTAATCCCTGAAGCCTGAACTGACATAACTTTCTCATACAAAATCCGTTTGCTGTGATTCTTGTTTTGACCATACCCCGAGGTAGGAAAACTGAGGGATCCTTGGGATTGTTTTCCATAAAGGCAAAGGATAATTTGGTCTGTGAGTTACATGCATGAAAGTGGTCTATTGTGTCATTTGAATCGAAGTCTTGAGCTAACAGTGGGACTTTTACAGGTCCAGTAAGAGCACTTGAGGGCATTCTAAGCAAGAGTAAGTGCAAGCTTGGGAACACACATCCTGGGCACACTAGGGCAACAACACAAGGAAAGAAACTCAAGGTTGGAAAATCCTCAACTCCCTTTGTCAATTCCTAGCTTAGGCTAAGAACGACTAGTGCTAGGAGTAAGTCAGGGCAACGATAGGAATCAATCAAGTTGAAGACTACCTATGCACTCAAGTTCAAGATTAAACATAATCTCTTCGTGATGCGATAACCTTAAAGGAAAGAATCTAACGTGGAACGATCAACTTACAGTGCGAAAATTGACTCAAATATTCCTGACGACGTGATTTCTGACTAGAGCATAAACACGATAATCGACTAAAAAAGAATCAAGTGACTGATACAAAAGAACTTAGCAACGAGGTTGTACTTGGGCAAATTTGGGCTATTCAATTAGGCTTATGAACCTTAGATCAGGGCGACATCTAGGGAGAGATAGACAAAGTCTTAGGTCTTCAGAGGCTAGTGTCAACCACACTGCTAGGTCTTGAGCCCAGCAGTTGAGCCACCACTCATACTACCCTAGCTCTGAGACTAGTGAATAAGAGATGTCTCAAGGCATGGACTGACCTACGGGAAGTTCAGGAGTGCCATACTTACACAGGGTAGAAGGCCCGTACAAGACGCAACTGGAATACCTTAGGACCAACCGATTAGGTGCTAGCATCTATGAGGACGGCCTAGGAAGATCCGTGGTCCAAATCAAAAACCCAGACCAATCTTGGGCTAGAACACCCTGCTATCAAGTTTGAAAAGGGTGCATACCTTGATAAAGAGGGAACCATATACGTGGTCACTAGTCACCTAGAGAGGACAGATGAATTCGGGAATGTGATCCCTGAGACGGACATAGATGACCTAGAACAAGGGAACGTAGGAGTGGAACCCAGGACCCCTTGAGGGAAATCTGTTCTTACTAGAATCCTCAATCCCGAGTGGGTTCCCCAGGACAACAAGAGCATAGATATGCTTCTGAACCGAGAGACTGACGAAGCCTTTTGGAGGTATAAATCTGATCGACCAAATGATATAGGAACAATCATGATCTATGAGTTTAAAGATCCAGATAGCCCAGGCAGAGTGACCTACTTAGATCACGCTTCAGAGAGGAGCTTTGTGGTTACAGAACATGACAGACATGCTTACACTTGGAAAGGTGAAATTATTTTCCCCCAACCAAGATCAAATGTGTCCTATGGTCACCCTGGAGCGAGAACATCCCAAGCTCATGGAACTCAAAGAGACAGAAGTAGAGATAGGCCAGAAGTAAGCTTTGCCAACACAGGGGGCAAAGAAAGAACGAGGACGGAAACAAACAGAGTAGAACCTGAGGTACTTAGAGCTCCCAAGAATCAAAGAAATGCGGATGAGTTCCCTCTACCACGACCTAGAGAACACACCAGGATTTTGAGAAAAATTACTTCGATGGCACAGGAGACCCATACGATCATGTGGCAGAGTTTAGGCAAGTCTTGAGAGCTGAACAAGTGGAGGATCTATTCATGCAGCACAATGCCTTTGGTCTAACCCTTAGGAACACAGCCCTTACGTGGTTTCAACCATTGAATGAGAGACAATTCCGGAGTATAGACCAACTCCTAGAGGCTTTCATTATTGAATTCTCTAAGAGTGGTATAAGACATAATACCTCCTCACTGATTCACAGCTTCAAGCAAACCCCTCAAGAAACCGTGAGACTTGCAGGAAGAAGATTTAGGCAATACTTAGAAAGATGCCCTGTTTCGGAGCTACCCACACCAGCTAAGCAAGTGGCTTTATTCTTGGATGGATTGCTGAGTACAAAGTTAAGATCCTATGTGTACTTGAAGGACCCTAGGACCATAGAAGAGTGTGTACGCATGTGCATTGACATCGAGGATAACCTAGGGGAGGAGTTAGAGCTTTCCAAAATATACAAAGATTCTGATAGTGCCTCTAGCCTCTCTTCCACTCAATCCACATCAATTGAGGAACTTGCTGAGAAAGTGGCACAAAAACTAGACATCTCTAGCAAACAAATCCCAAGGTTTTTCCCTGTGAAAAGATGTTATACTTGTGGTGGCAACCACATGGCGAATGTATGTCCCATTATGGCCCAACCCCAAGTAAATCCTAGTAGCCAGTACTGCACCATAGAACGGAGATACACAAATCACACAGCACAAGACTGCCCATGCAACAAGCAAGCAGTTAGACAAACCTACCCTCAGACATACCCTCAACAAGGAAGATATCATAACCAATATCCACCACAGCAGTATGCTAGGCCTCAACAAACCTACCAACCACAATATCAAGCCCAGCAAAGGCCTCAGCCTGTGTTAACCCAACAACCTCCAGCTCCATCCAACGTGATCCCTGTAAAGTATGCAGCTGCAGAAGAAAACCTGAATAGAGCTATAGTCCCCGTAACACCATTACTTTCAGAAAGTGATCCCAGTGACCATAGCTTCGATTCTACACATGTTGATAGTCCCCAGGCTTATTACATGAAATCTCCTGAACATGGTGAGTCCTACTATAGTGAAGAGCCAAATGAACCTAGTTGGGAGTCAGATTACACAAACGTCATGTATGCAAACCCCAACCCTAGACCTCAACCTAGACAAGTAAGACCCCCATTCCCTAGAGGACCATGCTATAGATGTCAGGGAGATCATCTCATTCGTGATTGTCCCTTGCCTCCACCTACACAACCCCAGTCACTGATGATCCAGGGCTTTTGCCAAGAATGTGGAAAGGAGCATCTCTTACGAGATTGTCCAAAGAATCCCAGCAATATGCCAAAAATCACTCCCATTAACGTTATTGGGTTAGTGGTAGATTCCACAGGAAGTGTCACTTCCACTGCACCAGTACAGGTCGTCACTAGAGCTCAAGCATTGCAGCAAAACCAAGGGGTAGGTCAGGATAAGAGCCCAGATGTTAGTGAAACGGAGAGCATGACAAAGAAGAGGACTAGAGCTTGGAGAGATAGTCGTGAAAGAATGAAAAGGCAATGGGCAAAAAAGATGAGTGAACTCGAGGAAAGCCTCAGAGAAATAAAGGCCAGGATAACTGAGCTCACATCTCAAACTCCCTCTCACACTACCCCACCTCCACCATTCCCAACTCCATCCGACCCGCCACCTTCCAACCCGCCTCACCTAATTCCACCACCCCCTAGAGTAGGATCAGTCCTAGCAGATCCCACTCCCGACGACCTTAATATGATGCTTAAAGCCTATCAGGCCAGAATCCAAGAAGGGCCAAACGTAACTGATCATGAAAAGTGTTACCCTAGAGCAGAACTAGAGCTAGAACGAACCAAAATTTGTGCTAAGATGGTGGAATTGGCTCAGACCATGTTTGAAGCCAGTCGCCTATTTAACATCTCTAGTTCAGCGAAGACACAGTTACACTTTGATGGACTGCTAGAAAGAATAGAGAAGCTGATTGCACAATCAGAAAAGGAACCCGCCTCTCAACATAAGGACAAGGCAAGTGAAGGAGCAAGTCTTCCTGCCCAGGAAGCCTATGTGCCTGAAGCCTATGTGCCTAACTCTACGGAGCCAGATACATCATCTTCTCTGAATCAGTTCACACCAGAATTCTTACGAGAGATTCAAGAAGACAAATGGGCTAAAGAAAGTGAAGTCCCTCCTCCTATTGAACTTGTGGATGATGCACATGACCAATTCCCACAAGACATCCCCTCCATTTATGAGGAGCAGGAGAGCACCCACTCACACGAAAGACTAGACTTTGAGTCTAATTCTTTACAAGAATTACCCCACTTCACAGGCCCATGGGAAGCTAAGTCTACTTGTATGAGAGCACCCACGGTCATGGTAAGGAACGAAGACTCAATCATACCTAGGAACACAGAGGTAGTGAAAAACACTAAAGTACAGTGCAACCTCACCTTAGAAGAGCTACTCAAAGTAAGGCCAGAGCTATGGAAACATGTAGCCAAACAAGTACTAGAGATAACAAAACCTCGTTCCCAGGTAGGATCCCAGAGAACAGTGCCAGAAATACCCTTGGACAAGATAGGAGACATGAGTGAGGGCGAAGAGGGAAACACATATCTTCCTATCACCCATCAAGGATATACCACCAAGGCCATTCTAGACTCAGGCGCAGGTGTGGCAATTGCTATCACTTCCCTATGGAAGCGTTGGGGCAAGCCAGCACTCAGGCCCACGAGGATGAAACTGCAAATGGCCGATGGTCACATAGAGAGACCCCTAGGGCTATTAGAAGGAATAACTCTCACCACCTGTGGTGTTGAGTTCGAGCACACATTTGCTATATGCGATTTTAGCAAAAATCATGCCTATGAGATGATTTTGGGAAGACCCTTTATACGACAGTTGCAAGTGGTACAGGATTGGGGAACCAATCCTTTGTACCTACAACACTTAGGTGTTACGACCAAAGTGAATCTCAAAGATTACTCTCATAGAGATGTCCCTCCTATCCAATGGAATCCCATCCATAGAGCCAAAGATGATACAAAATCGGTGCATTCCATAGGATCAAGATCCTCATGGATGCATGAAGACACTCACTTATGGATGTGCAAAGTAGCAGTAGAAGAAGAGAAGAGAGAAAAAGCCAGAGAGATAGGTGCAAAAGAAACCCATAGATCCATTCAAGACCCAGCCTATGCACCTGTAGTCTTTCCTGATGAAGAATTTGAACCCAACGGCTGGGCAGAAATCCTAGCAACAATGGATGTAGCCATCAATGAAGAACAATGGACACCCCACTGTAATGAGGATGGCTTTGACATTTCAGTCTTCTCCATAGAGCCAATCATGGGAGAGGCAGTGTTAGAAGAGTGTGAACCTAGCCCTGATGCATTTGAGGATGTAAGTGACTCTGATCTAGAGTCAATCATTATGGACCCACCTTTTGCATCAGATGAAGAATACTTCTATGAAGTAGAATTTCTACCCCAGCGGTATGGAGAGCTTACAAATGATGTAAGGCTAGCCACACATGTGACCCCGAAGGAAGAAGGAAAGAAAAGAAAGAAGAGAGAAGTCACACCAGAAGAGGAAGAATCTTTGTTTGAGGTCCCGAAAAATTTTAAGAAGTATGAGATAGACGACAGGAGAGTCATGATCAGAATGCCTAAAAGAGAGGCGCAATCAGGGGAGGCCTATGATAACAAAGAAACCACCAAGAAAATTGTGGTAGCTCTGGAAGAAGGAGAGGAGAGATGCACGTACATAGGCCATGACCTGACAGAAGAGGAAGAACAAGAGCTAATAGCCTTGCTAAGAGAATAGAGAGATGTATTTGCTTGGAGTTACAAGGATTTGAAAGGAGTGGACCCTAACATATGCTCACACACTATCCCCATGACCTCGGATGCCAAACCCTCTAAGCAAAAGCCTTATACATATAATGATAATTATGCGGCCAAGATCAAAGAAGAGATAGATAGACTGGTTGAAGCTGGATTCATCTATGAAATAGAGCACACTGAGTGGGTATCCCCCATCGTAGTGGTGCCCAAGAAAAATGGAAAGCTGCGTGTATGCATTAACTTTAAGAAGGTTAATGCAGCCACATTTTGAGATAACTATCCGCTTCCTATCACAGAGCATCTCTTAGAAAGAGTAGCAGGCAAGGAAGTGTACAGCTTCCTGGATGGATTCTCTGGCTACAACCAAGTAGCCATAGCTCCAGAAGATCAGCATAAGACGGCATTTGCCACTGAATGGGGCATATTTGCCTTTAGAGTAATGCCATTTGGGCTTACCAATGCACCAGCTACCTTCCAGAGGCTGATGTGCCATGTATTTAAAGAGTTCCTGAGGAAGAACTTAGAAGTCTATGTTGATGATCTTTGTGCTCATTCCAACATTAGGCAAACCCATATTCCCGAACTCAGACAAATCTTTGATAAGTGTAGAGAATATCAAGTCTGCCTAAACCCAGAAAAGTGCGTCTTTATGGTCAGGCAAGGCAAGATTCTAGGACACATAGTGTCAAAGAATGGCATATCCACCGATGAAGAGAAAGTGAGAGCCATAGCCGAGTTACCTAGGCCAAAGAACGTCAAGGAAGTGCAAGCCTTCATGGGGCATTGTGGTTATTACCGCCGGTTCATTCATATGTACGCTGTCATTGCAAAGCCCATGTACGGACTTCTGACTAACTTTGAGTGGACTGATGAATGTGAGAATTCCTTCCAAGAGCTTAAACGAAGATTATGTTCAGCACCAATCTTGACCACACCAGATTGGAACAAGCCATTCCATGTTCATGTGGATGCATCCAATTACGCTATTGGATGTGTACTCGCACAACCTACTGGTGAAGGTAATATGGATCTCCCAATTGCCTATGCCAGTAGACAATTGAATGCAGCTGACCGAAATTACACCACTACTGAGAGAGAAGGCTTAGGCATGGTATATGCAGTTAAGAAATTTAGACACTATTTGCTTGCAAACAAGTTTAAATTTTTTACTGACCACCAAGCATTGTTATATCTCATGAACAAGCCATGCAATACAGGAAGATTAGTAAGATGGTTTCTCTTGCTAATGGAATATGAATTCGAGGTTGTAGTAAGGAAAGGGAAGACTCACTTGAGAGCGGATCATCTCTCTAGGCTCACATCTGGAGAAACCCCACAAGGAGTGTCAGATGACCTTCTTGATGCTTACTTGTTTAATTTGGAAGTTGTACCGCAGTGGGCTAAGCCATTGGTACCAGTATTGACATACGGGCCTAACCATCCAGTAATAAACACACAGGATAGAGAGGTAGTAAAAGCCCAAAAGTATCACATCATGGCAGGAAGTATGTACAAGCACACGGATCAAGGGATCTTAGCCTGTTGTGTGGAAGAGGATGAGTACGCTAAATGGTTGCAATTAGCACATGTAGGTGCATTAAAGCAACACCACTCAAAGCAACGAACCCTACAAACACTAAGGAGACTCGGAGTGCATTGGCTGACTATGGAAGCTGATGTCCAAAAGTTGTGCAAGGAATGCCCAATCTGTTGCACTAAACCACCTGTGGAACATGCCACTCTTTATCAAGTATCCATAGTGCCAGATTGGAGTGAACCATTAGTATCCTTCTTGAGGACGAAAACATTCCCTCCAGACATGACTCTGGTTAGGAAAAGAAGTCTAGAACAAGAAGCCCTAGAGTACTCACTCATTGGTGATAATCTCTACAAGCGTGGTAAGGATGGTTACCTGAGACTATGTGTCCATGAAAGTGAATATCTCAAGATCTTGGAAACTGCTCACCAAGGTGTAGCAGGAGGACACTTTGGACCAGATCGGGTGATCAAGGCAATACTATTTGCGGGCTTCTGGTGGCCGACCCTTCACATGGATGCACATACCTATGTGAAACGGTGTGATGTCTATCAGCGAACTCAGTATCCTATACGCAAAGATGAGATGCCACTGAAACCTATGATGGGTGGACGTGCATTCTCTAAGTGGGGAATAGACTTTGTAGGTCCCATTAATCCCCCAGCCAAGGGTTCACATGCTGAGTATATCATTGTGGCCACGGACTATCTAACAAAGTGGGTAGAGGTAAAAGCCACAACGAAGAACGATGCTCAAACAACAGCTAAGTTTTTATTTGAGAATGTGTTCACTAGATACGGGCTACCTATAGAGCTAGTTAGTGATAGAGGCATTCACTTCTTGAATGAAGTTATTGAAAATCTGCTCCAAGAATTCTTGGTAGTACATAAGAAGTCTGCCCCCTATCACCCTCAAGCAAATGGCCAGGCTGAGAGCACCAATAAGATCTTATGCAATGTACTGACGAAATTAGTGAACAATAAATGCTCTGATTGGGACAAACAGCTACACCATGCTGTTTGGGCATACCGAGTCGCCTACAAAACGGTACTCCAAGCCACCCCCTTTCAGATGGTATTCGGTCAAAATGCAGTGCTACCGTTGGACTTCTTAATACCTACATTGAAAGTAGCACAAGAGCATGAATGGACGGGTCATGAACTCTCCTCTAGACTTTTTGACCTTGAACGATTAGGAGAAACAAGACTCAGGGCGGCTGCAGGGATATATGCAGGTAAGAAACGACAGAAGGCATACTTTGATGCCCACGTTAAGGATAAAGGTTTGAAGGCAGGCGACCTAGTACTAGTCTACACTTTGAAACAACACGCGAGAAAACTAGAGAAAAGAGGCTACGGACCTATGATCATAAATAGGATCTCCACAAGTGGAGCAGTACAACTAGCCACTTTAGAGGGTGATGTTCTCCCGAGCTACATTAACGGATGCAGAGTCAAGTTATATCAAGAACCTCTCACACAGGAAATGCTAAGTCGACTCAATATTGCTAAGAAACGCAAAGAAGAAGAAAAGCAAATTCGAGAAGAAGCTCAAGCAGAAGCTTTAGAGCGCATACGGAGAATGAAATTAAGAAGACAAGGCAGAGAGCAACCTAGGCTAGGTGCATATGCAGACCAAGGATATCACGTGGCTATGTGTGAAGTTTCATGTATCAGCTCTCATAGGATAATTGATCGACGTCCTTTTATAACCTTAGATATAGGACAAGGAAAGGGTGCAAGAACTGTAAGAGCCTTGATTGACTCAGGTGCAGCCACTAGTGCTCTAAAATTGTCTTACTGTCAAGAGTTGAAATTAACTGTTAATCCTATAGAAGCATATCTCATAGGATTGGGAGGTGTGGAAACCCCTTGCATGGGCGAGGTGGAACTTCCCCTCTATATTCAAGACGAAGCAATGACAGTCAAAGTACTAGTGTGTCAAGATGAGGACCTCACTGAGCCTCTTGTCTTGGGTCAGGACTGGATCTATGATCATGCAGTCACCCTAAACCTAAGAAGTGGACTTCTTCAGGTATGGGTAAATCATAGTCGAATTAGAGTTGAATTGGAAAATGAGGCACTCAAGGAACTAGGTAAGGCACGAACTCCTGGTCCTTCCAGGGGTGCACATGAAGTTGACAATGCTATTCTTGTCCAAAAATGTATGATGCAGAAAGAGGATTGTCTCAACAATGGAGTCAAGGATAAGAAGGCACTCCCTTCTGTTCCAAAGGCCAGAGGGATGCAACAACCAAAGGCAGATCGAATACAGAAGAAGCAGAACACTACCTATACTGGAGGCCAAAAAAAGGAGCAAAGCAGAGTGTTTCAGCCGAGGAAACAAGTATGGAGGCGAAAAGGCGAACACCCTATTCCGACCAGGCCAACACCACGGCCAAAACCTCTTATTAGTAATCAACAACACGACACTAATAAGAAGTCCTTCATACATTCTTCTGCGAAAGTGCAGTCTATTTGGGTACCCAAGAAGTCAATGAAGGCCAGCCCACAATCACGACAAATCTGGGTGCCTAAGGCTTGCTTGCGGGCTCAAATAGCTACACCAAGGCCAAACCCTGTACAACATGTTTCACTCACGCGAACATCTGAGGCCCAGTCTTACACATCACGCACTAACACGTATTCTTCCAAGAGCACAAGTAGAATCACTTGTAAATGGGTCCCTAAAAAGCCCCATTTTTCAAGTAAATACCCTATCACACTCTCCAGAGCCTCCACAAAGTCAAAATCAAAACCTATCCATTGCATTTGGCAACCTAAAACTTGTAATAAACCCCCGGACCCCAATTGTAAATCCATGTCCACCTACTAACTACTTCACTCTCAACACCACATCATTCCACTTAGCTCTTAGGTCTACCCAATTCCTAACTACACACACAAGCACCGAGCACTTACTAACTCCCTAACCTCTCCCGAACCTCATGTTAATGTTGTAACAGGGGACACAGTGTCATTTTTGTGTCCATTGCAATGTTAACATTTATTCATATATTCTCACAGAACCAGCTGCGATTTTCAACATGGATGAGGCAGCAGGAACTAGCTCTCAAACAGAAACGAGCCAGCAAGTGGTGGACTTAGACAGTTTACCCGTTTTGCCTGAGACAAATGAAAGACCAGAAGAATTGCAGGCCATCAAAATCATACCTATTGCAGACCCTCCCAGTGGCCATACCATGCCCGTAGGAAAAACTTCCCACTGGTTTAGTGAAGTGGCAGGACCCTTGGGAGAGGGAACGTACCTATGGGAATCAGAGTTGGACTTCAATGGGAAGCAAGGTAAATACCATTTCTTTACAAGAGAATTCGAGAAGTTACAAAATGCAGAAGGTCTACGTTCGATTTGGGAGAAGGCAGGATTGGATGCATATTTTAGTGCACGGCTCCCAAAGCCTCACTTCATGCGATGCTACTATCTCATCAACACCTTGACTCCAAACAAGAACCCAAAAGGTGCAAGCTCATTTGTGATCCCATCTCTAACAAAAGGAAATGAGCTCAAGAGGTTTAGGTTATCCAACAACTTGGTGAGAGAGGCCCTAGATATGCGCGGAATGCATATTCCTACCGAGAAGGAGACCCTAGTGCCTGATTACATGAAGAATCGAAGCCTCACCAAACTCAAGGACATGGTGTCCATGATGCCTAATATTGCAATACACCTTCGCATGTGCATGCAACACTTTGCTTTTCCTGCACAAGATAGATTCACCATGCCACCCAAAAAGATTTGGTTTAGTTTGTATCTGGCAGAGACACAGAGCCTCACCATCAACTTACCCCACTGGATAATTGATCAGATACACCTAGCTCACAAACGATGGCCACGGAAACAGGTTTTATATGGTTTCTGTGCTCTGACGAGAATCATTTATAGGTGTTTGGCTTATGAAATCCCTATTCAACGGGCCCTAATGTGGAATCGTGTAGAACAGTTTAGAGGCAGGACATCCACTGGACCCCCTTCTAAGAAGATGAGAGGTACTGTCCAAGTCCCTTGTGCTCAACCACGTGGAGCCACCCTAACACCAGACGTCACCCCTCCACCCCGAAGAGTCCGACCATTCACACTCCGACTTCCAAGATGCAGCACCGATGGATCTACCTTGATATTCCCTCCCATCCCAACCGATCTTGAATTTCCTAGTGGTGCACCTTTGGAAGAACTCACGAATGAAGATTTCGAACAATTATTACAAGATGTAGAGCTGGAGGCAGAAGAGGCACAACAAGTGGAGAATGTGCAAACGCAAGCAACAACCGCCCAAGTACCTGTCACCACAGTTGAAGTGGATGAAGAGGATGATGAAGATGAAGAACAGGAGGAAGATGAGGAGGATTATGATCAAGAGCATCAGGATGAGCAACAAGAAGTGCCAGAAATTGTAGGTGCACCTGCATATACAGCTCAACTACAAAGGTTATACGACACAATCAAAGCAGTGCAAGAAAGGCATCAACTCTCTCTTGTGTAAGGTCAAGCTTTGATGCAAGAAATACTATCAGATGATGGGGTGGATCAACATTTCATTGACACCCTCAAATTAGTGTCAGAGTCTTTAGGACTTTCGGAGGCTGTCCACACTGCAGTCCGCCAGTCCGTGAGGTATGAAAAACGCAAAGTCGACACATTACCACGAGTAGGTAAGACTATCAGGATGCCTATCACAGAACAAGAGGTAACCATTGAAGCCACAGCTAACCCCTCCACCACCATTGACCTCTCTGCCGAAACCTTCGTTCAGACATCACCCATCTCACCCCAGCATCCCCCATCACCACCTTCTCCACCCCCACCACCACCTCCCACCATGGAAGAAACGCCAGTCATCACCTCTACCTTCACTTATAACCCACCCTTAGTCACATCATTTTCCTTTCGAGAACCCACCTCACAAGACACCCTCTTCTCTTTCGTCACCAATCCCTTGTACACTTCAAACCTTCTATCCTCCGAACCCATAATGGGTCATCCCATAATCCCAAGTGTGGTTGGAAACCCTGCACCCACAGAAGGCACCCTGTGTTTCCCAGCCTATCCCCCAATACGGATACCTCCATTCCATGACCCTCACTTCCCATCTGACCCCTACGCCTCTTTCAACCTAACCTCACCACCCCAATACCCATCCTTTGTGGAGCAGTTCATCCGCTCTCCAATGTTTCAGAGGCACATTTTCTCATCGTTCGCAACAACATCAATTTACACGAACACCACACTCACTTCACCTACCGTACCCACCTACATGGTAGCCCCTGTACACACCACTCTGTCTGATCCAATGGACATTTCACCCACCACAGCACCTCTCCCCACGATTCCACCATCTCCCCCTCCACTACCCCCCACCTCACCACTCACCACATCATTGGCCAACACAGAATTCACTACCTCCCTCCCCAATCCCACCTCCCCTGCATTTCAAACTTTTCCCCTTGCATCTCGTAATGTAAATAGCACGTTCAACACATTACTTCAGTGTGCACATCAACTACAACAAGAATACCATCAATTGGAAGAACGCACTACGGCCCTCCAGGCAGAATCTCAGCGTCTGCAAGCTAGAGTCACCACTCTTGAAGCTAATTACCAAACACTTCTAACCGAGCATACCACCTTACAACAGGCTCACTCCGAATTGGAATCAAAGACATCGACAGTAGATGATCAAGCAATCAAGGAACTAGAAAGAGTGCTCCAAGCGCAAATGATATCTAATGCTACACTCAGACGCAACCTTGGGCTATTAAGGAAGCATATGGCAGCAACACTAGAAGAGAACAAGAGGCTTCAACAACAAAACCAAGACAACTTTGAAGCGGCTATGGAAGGAACTGCAGGAGCAACCATTAGCCCTACCAAGTATAGAGCAGTCCCATCAGAAGACATTCGCATCTTACTTGAGGAGCATGCAAATTTCTTGGAGTCATATGAAAAGTTAGAGACTGAATGTGCAGACCTAAAGAAACAGATAGCCAGTGCCCCCACAGCTCAACAGGAGCCGGTAATCTTGCAACACTCTACAGAAGAAGTAGAGACCCTCCGGAAATAGGTGGCAGAACTCCAAGCACGCCTCGCACCATATGAAAGGCCACCCTCACCCACTGAAGAACCAGAACCTGAAACAGTAGTGGAAATCCCCGTCGATGACAGCTATGAAGAGCCGTACGAGCTAATGCCAACACCCGGTGGTCGGACTACAGAGGAAGAACAGGACACTTTAGAAATTCAAGTTCCAGATTGGTTAAAAAGGGTTGAGAAAGTGGGTAAGACACATGATGATCGCGTTGCCGTGCAAATGCAATCTCTCACAACTCTGGAAGAAACTGTCCTTTGGTCTTCTTACTTTCAGAACCTATCCCACCAACAGTTAATCACAACATCAGAGTCGCAATACATGCCTTATTTTGTCTTGCTACATGATTATAATGCAGAAGTTAAAAGACATACATGGAAGGAGCCCACATTTGCCACTCAATTTGAGCCAGAGGACTTACCGACAGATGCGCGTGCGGGCTCGATTTTCCAGCCTAATTGGCATGCACGTCTACTAACCGATTACCCTGAGATGATGAGCACCTGGGCAACCATGCCACTGTATATCAAGTATAATCCATGTTATTGCCCAATGGTATGTCGCAGATCATGGAAAGAATTTGCGATCAAGGTACGCAACAATAAAGAATGCTCGGCTTGGGTTAACTATCCATATTTTGCTCCACCTCGAGGGACCCCAACCGTAGCCTACATGGTATCAACAATTCGGCACTGGTCTACACGTCTAAATAATGTACCCGACATAGCAGCAAAAATGTGTAGGAAAATATTCGAGCTCATGACCATTGTCTTCAAAACCTTTCGGATGGTACAAGCTCCATACATCTCTGCCCCTGGATTCTCCCAAGGTAACAAGGATTTAGTCTACGACATGAGCCAGACTCCCTCGGTCACTATAATCTTTGCCTGGCATGCACGAATAAAGTACTTACCCGCATGCTTCAAGCAGACATTTGAGGAAATGTTCTCTACGGGATTTTGGGAATATCATTCAGAAATTTTCATTCCCAGGCCCACACATTTGCTACATCTATTCGCAGTAGAACAAGCGATCCATGCAGATCAGTTACGTCTGCCACATCCGGACATTCCAGGACCAATTGATTGGGATCGTATGATGACAGACTTGGCCAGAGGACTACGCATACAAGAACATCAGCTTGCCACTCAGGTTGTGGAATATTACATCCAACACTCCCAGCAACAAGGGTCTGTCAGGGACGACAGACGCAAGAGAGGGGGGGGGTGTTGAGAGCAGTATGGGCACCCAAAGGCTAACTAGACAAGGAAGCCAGCGGAGAGAGTCAGAGCGAGGTGAAGGATTAAGTAGACAAAGCAGTCGACGCAAATCTGGCAGATAGGCCCTTCAAATTTTTCCAAATCAACATCTTTATAACAGTGATTCTTATCACTAACAATCATTGTAAATACCATTTCATACTTTTGTAGCTCCATTTTGTGCAAGCCAAGGAGTCCTTGAGCTTGAGGAGCCTTAGAAGTGCCTACATATCAATCTTCGTATTTTTTAGACTCCGTTTAAGCCCTCAAATTGGCCCTGGAACCTAATTCTTAACTAGGCCGGACACTAGGTCTGGACAGGGCCAAAACCTAGTCAAAAACTATAAATAGAGCTAGAGAGCTCATTTTTGAGGTTAGATTGTAATTGAAATGAACTGCTAATAACTTTTTGAAAGTAATCTAAGAACTCCATTGCTTCTCACTCTTTGTCTTGCCGTGTGTGCACGTGTGTGTGTATGTGTGTGCATGTTTGTGTGCTTCTCACTCACGCACTTGTGTCTCCACTTGCTCGAGGTCTTCATACCATCCTCACGTCTTCCCGGATTGACATTAAAGGAGGTGCTACTCATCACTGAGCTACACCTTCTCTCTAGTATCCTTCGATGTTCTTGTTTTTCTCTTACTAGGCTCTCCTGAATGTTGGAGCAAGTCTATGACAAGCCTAAGTATTGGCTTGAGTCCCACAAAGTCATAGAAAAAGCGTTAAAATGAAGACTATGTAAAGTTCACTTGTGAACTACCTCTTGTAACTTTTGAAGAGTTTACTTAATGTAAAAGTGAAAGAATCTTAAGTGGTTGAGTCCACTTGATCAAGAATGGAAAGAGGAGCCACGAATTCGTGATTTGTGGTAGGTAGAGAATCAAATCAATCATTGATTGATTGGAGAGTGATTGAGGGAAGTTAGCCTCCCAAACTCAACTATAAATAGATGGCAGTTTTAGTCGTGGTTAGAGAGACCTATGTGAAGACCTCCAAGAGCTGAGCTTTATGCCATATCAAGGTGTGATTACAAGAAACACATATGTATCAGTAAGTCATTGTATTGTATAAGCAATATACTTTCATTTTCATGATTATTTGAGTTCATCTTTCCATGTTCTTGTGAAGTGTACTACTCACTACCATTACTCTCAGTTTTTCTCAGTCAGCTTGCAGAGATGTTTTCTCTAAGCTTGGTGCATAATTTTCAGTGATTTAACTTAGTAACGTTAGCTCTACAAGTCTACTATATGCTCACAAATTTTCATGTCATTTGGATGTTGCAATCATCAGTTATGTTCAATTGAAGTCAACAATGTCTGTGCATTTTCACTTCTCTATCAGGTACCCGACTTTTTCACTCATCTTGTCAGAGGTATTGCTCAGTGGTTACTTATCCACATTCAGTGATTTAAATCTTGTTTGATTCAACTTACTGTCTAGTGTAACCATACAAATTTTCATAATCATTGGATTCCTACATTTGGAGTTATGTTGATTTGTTTGCTCACTGGTCTCAAACTGTAGCAGCCCATGAAAATCGGGATGATGTCATCACTTGTTAAAACTTATTCTCAGTGTGTGGTTTATTATCTTTGATGAGATTACTCTTGAAAGTTAGCTCTTTAAGTTATCTAGACTTCCCCAAGAGGAATTAAGCTAATTACTGCTGTGCTCAGAGAATTATGTAAAACACTGGACAGGTGTATGAACCAAGAATAGCAAGTTTTCACCTCTGAGCTAACTCTAACTTATCTGTTTTGATCTATCTTTTTGAGAGTGATCTTCCAAGGTACATAGGGTGTCTAATACATCCATTGGCAAGCTAAAAGGGCCCACCATATACTTCTGGAGTTCATTTGGCTGGTGTAGATCAAGGATTTTGCAACACCTCTTCATCTTCAAGCACATACCTATCCATCTCTTCACAGTGGTATCAGAGCAAGATTGGACAACATGGCAGATGGATTTCCTTCATCAATTGATAAATTGGACAGAGGTAACTACTCAGCTTGGTCATTAAGAATGGAAGCCTATCTCCAAGGTAGAAGTTTATATGGTTATGTGGCTGGAGATGAAGTTATGCCAAGTTTCAGGAACAAAAGTCAACCAACACAAGAAGAGCAAGAAAGATTGAGCACATGGTGCTCAAAGGATGCACTTGCAAGGTCTTATCTCCTCAACTCTATCTCAGATTTTTTGTTGCCTCACATTAGAAGTTGTAAGACATCTCAGGAAGTGTGGGATGCGCTTGAAGCTTTCTTTTCTTCAAGTACTAAAGCTAGGAAGCATCAACTATGGCTTGATTTCACAACTCTCAAGAAGGCTCCCAAACAAAATGTGACTGATTTTGTCACAAAGCTCAAGGAAATAGCAGATCAGTTGGGAAGCATTGGAGAGGTAATAGATGAAGAACAAATTGTAAGGCAGGTCATCAATGGCTTGAAGGCAGATGACAAGTGGGAAGCATTCACCACAGCTATGGATTTGTACATGGACATGCATGTACCTGATTTCAACACACTTATTGGACAACTACTTACTCAAGAGGCAAAGCTTATCAAAAACGGAGAAAGCTCTAAAGGTAATCAATCTTCAGCTTTATACACTGATAAAAGCAAGTCCAAAGATAACAAAGGAAAGGCAAAGAAAGTGGATGATGAAGCAGGTACATATCAAGCTAACTATGCAGGTAGAGGAAGACATGGCAAAGGTAGAGGAAGAGGAGGTAGACAAGGCAGGGGGAGATCCCAAGACTCCAACCCATGTTCTATTTGTGGACTAACTAATCATACATCTCAAAATTGCTTTAGGAATTCCAGGAATCAAAGAGGCAGAGGATACAATAGAGGAAGTTATGGCTACTCAAGAGGAAGGTTCAACAACTACCATGGCAACTACAACAACTACAATCATCCAAACTATCAAGGAGGTGTTGGTGCATTTCAAGCCTTCACACATTGGCTTGGAACATTGGAAGATTAGCTAGGACAAAATTTCATCAAGGCTTCACTTGAATGGTATCACTATGTGAAGCTAGAACCATAGGAACACTTGCCTATGTGTTATTACATTTTTACTTCTTGTAAAAGTCAAGAATGACTTGGAGTTTTATGTAACCACTCACCAACTTGATTAGTCGTGGATTCTTAGTTGATTAATGGAGAGAATATCTCCCTACTTCTAGTAGAGATATTCTAGGGAGCCTACATTTGAATTTCAAATTCAAATCATAGTAAAACTTCTATAAAAACTATGGAAAAAGTCGCGGTTGTAGTTCCTCAGTAGTAGCTCAACTCCCGAGGCTTATTGCTCTTGTAAATGAGCATATGTTAGTGCTACTTCATAGCCTACACCACCACACCTCAATTAGCCATGCTTGTCATGCTAATGAGCTTGTATAATCATATCAATCAATAGATATTTACACATTCATCATATCTGGTTCTCTGTGTTTTCTACTTCAAGTCTGTCAACTTCCAAGGAGCATTACTCGGTGTTCATTGAACCAAATCAAGAGCTTAAGAGCTCGTTGGAACCAGCTCAAGGCCTTCTACAAGATACAAAATTTCAGGAGCTTTCATTCAGTCATTTGGGAGAAATCGCACTCGAAGTAGTCACGGGTATTGTTCTGCACAACTCCTAAAAAGTCGGGAGTGCTCCTAAGTTTGCTAAATCAATTTCTCTGGATGTGGTTTATCATTTCCTTTCATTCCACTTGCAAATGGTAGCTTATTAAGGTACTTTAATTCCCCCAAAAGGAATTGTTTCAATTGCAAGTGTGCTGGTCACACTGAGCATAACACTGAGCAGGTATCATTACAAAAATAGCAAGTTTTTGGATTTGTGAAGGAACCAAATTATCTGTTTTGGTTTGATCACTACACAAATCATTTGCAAAGTACATATATGCTTTCTTGGTATCATTTGGAAGCTCAAGGTGTGTACTAAGCATTTCTGGAATCAAAGGAGGGCTGGTGTGAAGCAGGTATAGCAGCACCAACTCAATCTCTTGAGTGCATCCAACCATCACTCCCAACAGTGGTATCAGATCAAATAAGGTAAACATGGGTGATGGTTTTACTTCATTCATTGACAAATTGGACAGGAACAATTACCAAGCTTGGTCTCTAAGGATGAAGACCTATCTACAAGGAAGGAGCTTATTTGGATACATATCAGGAGATGAGGAATTGCCCTCATTCAAAACTAGAGGACTACCCACCAAGGATGAACATGAGAGACTCAACCAATGGTGTGCAAAGGATGCTTTGGCAAGGTCTTACCTTCTTAACTCTATATCTGACTTTCTTTTACCTCATGTAAGGAATTGTAAGACTTCCCAAGAGACTTGGGAAACCTTGTCAAACTATTTTTCTTCCAACACAAGGGCCAGGAAGAATCAACTATGGATTGAATTCACAACCCTTAGGAAGCAGCCCAAGCAATCAGTCTCAGAGTATGTGACAAAGATTAAAGATGTGGCAGACCAATTAGCAAGCATTGGAGAGGAGATTGAAGAGGAGCAAATAGTCAGGCAAATAACAAATGGGCTCAAGGCAGATGATAAGTGGGAAAGTTTCACCACTGCAATGGACCTCTATATGGACATGCATACCCAAGATCTCACAACACTCATGGGCCAACTATTCACACATGAAGCAAAGTTTACAAAGGCAGGAGATCAATCAAAAGGTAACAACCCCTCTGCTCTCTATACTGATAAGAAAGTTAAGGATAAAGGTAAAGGGAAGAAATAGGATGAATTAGGTTCTACCTCCCAAGCTAATTATGCAGGGAGAGGTAGATCATCTAGAGGAAGAGGCAGAGGAGGTAAGTCAGGTAGGGGGAGACCCTACAACTCATCACCATGCAACATTTGTGGATTTTCCAATCATACCACAGATGAATGCTACAAGAACTACAAGAATCAGAGAGGAAGAGGCTACTCAAGAGGTGGATACTTTCAAGGGAGAGGCAGATTCAACCAACATCAAAGCTACAATGGATACAACAATCAATACAACAACAATTACAACCACAACCACAATAGTAACTATTAAGGTAGATTCAGAAATAGAAGTGATTACAACAATTACACAGAGGAGCAAGATGACTCCCTATTGATCATGAATATGACCTCCAAGATAGGTACAAATGATGATCATTTATTTTATATTGACTCAGGATGTTCTAACCATGTAGCTGGCAATGTGGCACTACTTTCTGATTTGGAAGAACCCAAGGGTAAACATCAGGTACAAACAAGTGATGATACTAAACATTCCGTTGTTAAGATTGGAAATGTGAAGACATGTGATGGTAACCAGAACCTATTGAGCAGGGTACTCTATGTACCAACCATCACCAAGAATTTAATGAGTGTTGGTCAGATTGTGGAGAAAGGTTTGCAGGTCAGATTCACACAACATGGAGCATATGTGGAGGACCCAAGACATGGATTCAGAAGGATAGCCAAAGGGGAGAAATCAGGTAGATTGTTTACTTTTGAACTAGAAGACACCAAGAATATTGCTTTGTATAATTACAAGGATCAAACACTTTTAGAGTTAGAGATATGGCACAAGAGATTAGGTCACATAGGTGAAAGAACCCTAAAGCAAATGTGCAGGGATCAATGTGTGCTTGGGATACCTAATGTATCCAAGCAACACATGATTTACAAGTGTGGAGCATGTCAGTTTGGTAAGTCTCACAGGTTGCCCTATTCAAGGAAAGGTTTCATCCATGAAGACTACCTAGACTTGGTGCACACAGATGTTTGGGGACCTAGCAAGGACCCTTCCATTTCAGGTTCAAGGTATTATGTGTCGTTTATTGATGACTATAGCAGGTGGACCATCTTATACTTTATGAAGCATAAAGATGAAGTGTTTAATTGTTTTAAGAGGTATCTTGCACTTGTTGAAAACCAAACAGGAAGAAGCTTGAAGAGGCTAAGGTCAGATGGTGGAGGAGAATACTTCTCCAATGAGTTTGAAGATTTCTTGTAGGAAAGAGGCATCAAAAGGGAGATTACTACAAGGTACTCACCTGAACAAAATGGGGTAGCTGAAAGAAGGAATAGACTCATTGTAGAAACAACTAGGTCCATGCTTAATGAAAAGAAGTTGCCAAATTATCTTTGGGCAGAGAGTGTATCCACTGCCACCTATCTCATAAACAGGTTGCCATCCAAATCACTTGATGGCATGACACCATATGAAGCTTGGCATGGTAAGAGACCCTCTCTGGATCACTGCAAAATCTTTGGTTGTGTAGCATATGTGCATATTCCCTCACAGGTAAGGGGAAAGCTAGATCCTAAAGCTGAAAAGTGTATCTTCATTGGTTATGATTTGAACCAAAAGGGATACAGATTCTACAACCCAACAAACAAAGGCTTCAAGGTAAGCAGAGATGTCATTTTTGATGAGAATGACTCATGGTATGATAATGAGTGCAGGAAAGTTAGTCTACCCTATGATATGGAAGAAGATTTCCCAAGGCTCACCAAGGAGGAATCAATTCAGAAAGAAGATTCAAGCTCAGATGATGATGATACAATAAACCTTGAGGAATTCAAGGCTTGGAAGTCCAAAGGGAAGATGAAGATGAAAAAGCTAGAGGATATACCAGAATCCTCAACTCAAGCAATTAGAAGATCTCAGAGAGAAAGCAAAAGACCAATCAGATTTGGGTATGACACATCACTTGTAACTAAACATTCTGTATATCTTGCAAAGGACTTGTTGAATGAAGAACCAGGTACCTATGAAGAAGCAATTACCAAACCAGAATGGAAAGAAGCTATGGATGAAGAAATGGAAGCTCTCAAGGAGAGTGATACTTGGGACTTGGTACCCAAGAAGGACTCTATGAAGGTGATAGGATCCAGATGGATCTACAAGCTAAAGAGGAATTCAGATGGAACAATAAACAGGTACAAAGCTAGGTTGGTAGCCAAGGGGTTTGCACAAACCCAAGGCATTGATTATGAGGAGACATTTTCTCATGTGGCCAAGATGTCAACTATCAGAATATTGGTGAGTGTAGCTGCATCCAAGAATTGGAACATGTAGCAATTAGATGTCAAGAATACATTCTTGAATGGATGGATATCTGAAGAAGTCTACATGTCACAACCACCTGGCTATGAAGATCCCAAGAAGGTAAATTATGTTTGTAAATTGAAGAAGGCTCTATATGGTTTGAAGCAGGCACCTAGAGCATGGAATTACAGGTTGACAACCTACCTCCAAGACCAAGGATTTGTGATGAGCATAGCTGATACTTCTCTATTCATAAAGAGAAGTAGTACAGAGGTAATCTACTTGTGTGTTTATGTTGATGACATCATTATTACAGGCAATGATGTCAATGGTATTAGACACATCAAAGGACAGATGATGAAAGAATTCAAGATTAGTGATCTTGGATTATTAAAGTACTTCTTAGGTCTTGAGTTAGTCTACACCAACTCAGGTATATATATCACTCAAAAGAAGTATGTAGAGGATATGGTCAAGAAGTTTGGCTTGCAGGATGCTAAAGTCTCAACTACTCCAATGGAGGTCAACCTAAAGCTAAGTGCTCATGAAGGAGAAGAAGTCCAAGACATCACAGGATATCAAAGCATGGTAGGTAGTTTGAACTATGCTACCTTGACAAGAATTGACATAGCATATGGAGTTAGTGTGCTAAGCCAATTCATGCACAAACCAAGGGTACCTCACCTAGAGGCAGCAAAGAAGATCTTGAAGTATTTGAAGGGAACTCAGAACCATGGTTTGTACTTTCCTTATACATCAGATATTGATATTAAAGTTTATTCAGATGCAGATTGGGTAGGATGCAAGGATGATAGGAGGAGCACATCAGGTTACATTTGTTTTGCAGGAGATAAACCTATTTCTTGGTCAGCCAAGAAACAACCTACAGTGGCATTGTCATCCACTGAAGCAGAGTATAGAGGGCTTGCCAATGCCACTCAAGAAGCTATCTGGTTGAAGCTTCTATATACAGAGTTAGGCCTACATACAAGACCACCAATTATATTTGGAGATAACACTAGCTCTCTTCACCTTGCAGCTAATCCAATATATCATGCCAGAACCAAACACATAGAGGTTCATTACCACTATGTGAGGGAGAAGTTACTAAGCAAAGAGATACAATTGACTTATGTGTCTACTAATATGCAATGTGCAGATTTACTCACTAAAGCATTGGATGGAAACAAGCTATGCAGATTCAAATCCATGATTGGACTGCAGGATGTGATTGAAGACTAAAGATGAAGAAGATGAAGACTTAAGCCAAAGTGTTTGGCTTGAGGGGGAGCTGTTGGTGCATTTCAAGCCTTCACACATTGGCTTGGAACATTGGAAGATTAGCTAGGACAAAATTTCATCAAGGCTTCACTTGAATGGTATCACTATGTGAAGCTAGAACCATAGGAACACTTGCCTATGTGTTATTACATTTTTACTTCTTGTAAAAGTCAAGAATGACTTGGAGTTTTATGTAACCACTCACCAACTTGATTAGTCGTGGATTCTTAGTTGATTAATGGAGAGAATATCTCCCTACTTTTAGTAGAGATATTCTAGGGAGCCTACATTTGAATTTCAAATTCAAATCATAGTAAAACTTCTATAAAAACTATGGAAAAAGTCGCGGCTGTAGTTCCTCAGTAGGAGCTCAACTCCCGAGGCTTATTGCTCTTGTAAATGAGCATATGTTAGTGCTACTTCATAGCCTACACCACCACACCTCAATTAGCCATGCTTGTCATGCTAATGAGCTTGTATAATCATATCAATCAATAGATATTTACACATTCATCATATCTGGTTCTCTGTGTTTTCTACTTCAAGTCTGTCAACTTCCAAGGAGCATTACTCGGTGTTCATTGAACCAAATCAAGAGCTTAAGAGCTCGTTGGAACCAGCTCAAGGTCTTCTACAAGCATACAAAATTTCAGGAGATTTCATTCAGTCATTTGGGAGAAATCGCGCTCGAAGTAGTCACGGGTGTTGTTCTGCACAACTCCTAAAAAGTCGGGAGTGCTCCTAAGTTTGCTAAATCAATTTCTCTGGATGTGGTTTATCATTTCCTTTCATTCCACTTGCAAATGGTAGCTTATTAAGGTACTTTAATTCCCCCAAAAGGAATTGTTTCAATTGCAAGTGTGTTGGTCACACTGAGCATAACACTGAGCAGGTATCATTACAAAAATAGCAAGTTTTTGGATTTGTGAAGGAAGAAAATTATCTGTTTTGGTTTGATCACTACACAAATCATTTGCAAAGTACATATATGCTTTCTTGGTATCATTTGGAAGCTCAAGGTGTGTACTAAGCATTTCTGGAATCAAAGGAGGGCTGGTGTGAAGCAGGTATAACAGCACCAACTCAATCTCTTGAGTGCATCCAACCATCACTCCCAACAGGAGGCTACAAAGGAAGGAGAGACTTCAATAACTACACAGAAGACTCAAACAAAGAGGATTCATTATTGATCATGAACATGGCTATGCCATAAGGTAAATCTGATGAGCATGTTTTCTACATAGATTCAGGTTGTTCAAATCATGTGGCAGGAAATGTGGCACTCCTATCAGATTTAGAAGATCCAAGGAATAAGCATGAGGTACAAACAGGAGATGATACAAAACATCCTGTGGAGAAAATAGGCAATGTCAAAGCACCTGATGGAAATATCAACCTACTCAGTAAGGTACTCTATGTCCCTACCATTACAAAGAATTTGATAAGTGTTGGGCAAATAGTAGAGAAAGGGTTGCAAGTCAGGTTCACAAAAGCAGGAGCATTTGTTGAAGATCCAAGTCAAGGATTCAAAAGAATTGCAAAAGGTGAAAAGACAAGTAGATTGTTCACATTTGAATTACAGGACACTAGAAACATTGCTCTCTTTAATTATGGTAGTCAGACACTCGCAGAATTAGAAGCATGGCACAAAAGGTTAGCACATATTGGTGAAAGGTCATTAAAGCAAATCTGCAGGGACCAAAGTGTACTTGGGCTTCATAATTTGTCAAAACAACATATGATTTATAAGTGTAGTGCATGTCAATTTGGAAAGTCTCACAGGTTACCATTCATGAAGAAAGGTTATATGCATGGAGATCTCTTGGGGTTGGTTCATACAGATGTATGGGGACCTAGCAAGGAAGCTTCAATATCTGGATCAAGGTATTATGTTTCCTTTATTGATGATTGCAGCAGATGGACTATCCTATTCTTTATGAAACACAAAGATGAAGTTTTTTCATGTTTCAAAAGATATTTGGCTCTTGTGGAGAATCAAATAGGTAAATCACTAAAAAGGCTAAGGTCAGATGGAGGGGGAGAATACTTCTCCCATGAGTTTGATTCTTTTCTTCAAGAAAGAGGAATCAAAAGAGAGGTAACTACAAGGTACACTCCTGAGCAAAATGGAGTGGCAGAAAGGAGGAATAGGACAATTGTTGAAGCAAGGTCTATGTTAAATGAAAAGCACTTACCTAATTACTTATGGGCTGAGGCTGTATCTACAGCCACTTACTTGATTAACAGGTTGCCTTCAAAATCCCTTGATGGGATGACTCCATATGAGGCTTGGAATGGAAGAAGACCAAGCTTAGATCATTGTAAAATTTTTGGATGTATTGCTTTTGCTCATGTTCCTTCACAAGTTAGAGGCAAGATGGATCCAAAGGCAGAAAGGTGTGTATTTATTGGATATGACAACAATCAAAAGGGCTACAGGTTATAGAACCCTACGAACAAAGGATTCTTGGTAAGCAGAGATGTAGTTTTTGATGAGAACAATTCATGGTATGAAGATTCATGTAGGAAGATCAATTTACCATATGATCTTGAAGAAGATTTTCCAAAGCTTGGTAGAGAACAATCAAAGATTGAAGAACAAGACACCTAAGAGGATGATGAAGAATCTCACATGGAAAAGATCAAAGCATGGAAGTCTAAAGGTAAAGAAAAATTGCAGGAACTTGGACATGAGGCGGAATCATCACATCATGGCCTAAGAAGATCTATGAGGGAAAAGAAAAAACCAGAAAGGTATGGGTTTGACACCTCATTAGTAACTAAACATTCTATCTACATAGCACATGATATAAACCAAGAGGAGCCATCATCATTTGAAGAGGCCAAAGCAAAATCAGAATGGAAGCATGCAATGAAGGAAGAGATTGAAGCACTTGAGGAAAACAACACTTGGGATTTGGTGCCCAAGACTTCATCCATGAAGGTAATAGGCTCAAGATGGGTCTATAAACTCAAGAAGAATTCTGATGGTTCAATTAACAGGTATAAGGCAAGGCTTGTAGCAAAAGGCTTTGCACAAACTCAGGGAATTGATTATGAGGAGAC
Source organism: Ceratopteris richardii (assembly GCA_020310875.1). Taxonomy (NCBI): domain Eukaryota; kingdom Viridiplantae; phylum Streptophyta; class Polypodiopsida; order Polypodiales; family Pteridaceae; genus Ceratopteris; species Ceratopteris richardii. The sequence goes on from CM035437.1 coordinate 107,398,695, forward strand.
CTTCTCTCCTGTGGCAAAGATGCCTACTATTAGGGTTTTGCTTAGTATTGCCTCTTCCAAAAATTGGAAGATACTTCAACTAGATGTAAAGAATGCATTCTTGAATGGTTGGATAACAGAAGAGATATATATGGCACAACCACCTGGTTTTCAGAACCAAGTTTATCCTGATTATGTGTGTAAACTTAACAAAGCATTGTATGGTCTCAAGCAAGCTCCAAGAGCTTGGAATTTCAGGCTTGTTTCATTCTTGCAGGACAAAGGCTTTCAACCAAGCAAGGCAGATCCTTCACTCTTTATTAAAAAGAGTAATTCCGAGGTCATCTATCTATGTGTATATGTAGACGATATTATATTGACAGGAAATGATGCAGATGGTATGAAGAAGATCAAAGGTCAGATGAGAGAAGAGTTCAAGATAAGTGATTTGGGTTCACTTACCTACTTCCTAGGTTTGGAAGTTGTCTACAAAGATCATGGTTTGTTTCTCACTCAAAGGAAGTACATTAAGGACATGTTGGCAAAATTCAAGATGCAAGATTGTAAGATTGCAGGTACTCCAATGGAGGTCAATCACAAATTGAGCTCACATGAAGGTGAACTCATAGAGGACATCACATCATATCAAAGTCTAGTGGGTAGTCTCAACTATGCCACATTGACAAGAGTAGATATATGTTACTGTGTGAGTGTGCTAAGTCAATTTATGCACACACCAAGGAAACCACATATGGATGCTGCCAAAAGGATTCTCAAGTATCTCAAAGGAACCATAAATGAAGGACTTTATTATCCTTATGTATCTGATTTAGGTTTGATGCTATTTTCTGATGCAGATTGGGCTGGCTCTAAGGAAGACAGTAGGAGCACTTCAGGTTATCTTACCTTTGCAGGTTCAAAGCTATTTCATGGTCATCCAAGAAGCAACCCACAGTTGCTCTCTCTTCTACTGAAGCTGAATATAGAGGTCTTGCCATAGCTACACAAGAAGCTATGTGGATGAAGACATTATTCAAAGATCTTGGATTGGAGTTTGGAACTCCAACTATTTTTGGTGACAATATGAGTTCTATTCATTTGGCTGCTAATCCTATTTTTCATGCAAGGACTAAACATATTGAAGTTCATTATCACTATGTACGAGAAAAGGTTCTAAGCAAAGAGATTCAAATATCATATGTGTCCACTCATCAACAATGTGGAGATATTCTAACCAAAGCGCTGGATGGTACAAAGCTTTGCAAATTCAAGGCTATGATTGGTTTGCAGGTAATCTTGGAAGATTGAAGACCTCAAGCATACTTGGCTTGAGGGGGAGCTGTTGGAGCAAGTCTATAACAAGCCTAACTATTGGCTTGAGTCCCACAAAGTCATAGAAAAAGCGTTAAAATGAAGACTATGTAAAGTTCACTTGTGAACTACCTCTTGTAACTTTTGAAGAGTTTACTTAATGTAAAAGTGAAAGAATCTTAAGTGGTTGAGTCCACTTGATCAAGAATGGAAAGAGGAGCCACGAATTTGTGATTTGTGGTAGGTAGAGAATCAAATCAATCATTGATTGATTGGAGAGTGATTGAGGGAAGTTAGCCTCCCAAACTCAACTATAAATAGATGGCAGTTTTAGTCGTGGTTAGAGAGACCTATGTGAAGACCTCCAAGAGCTGAGCTTTATGCCATATCAAGGTGTGATTACAAGGCACACATACGTATCAGTAAGTCATTGTATTGTACAAGCAATATACTTTCATTTTCATGATTATTTGAGTTCATCTTTCCATGTTCTTGTGAAGTGTACTACTCACTACCATTACTCTCAGTTTTTCTCAGTCAGCTTGCAGAGATGTTTTCTCTAAGCTTGGTGCATAATTTTCAGTGATTTAACTTGGTAAAGTTAGGTCGTTAAGTCTACTATATGCTCACAAATTTTCATGTCATTTGGATGTTGCAATCTTCAGTTATGTTCAGTTGAAGTCAACAATGTCTGTGCATTTTCACTTCTCTGTCACGTACCCGACTTTTTCACTCATCTTGTCAGAGGTGTTGCTCAGTGGTTACTTATCCAAATTCAGTGATTTAAAGCTTGTTGGATTCAACTTACTGTCTAGTATAACCATACAAAGTGTCATAATGATTGGATTCCTACATTTTGAGTTATGTTGATTTTCTTGCTCACTGGTCTCAAACTATAGCAACCTGTGAAAATCGGGATGATGTCACTTGTGTAGCTCAGTGATGAGTAGCAACTCCTTTAAGGTCAATCCGGGAAGACGTGAGGATGGTATGAAGACCTCGAGCAAGTGAAGGCACAAGTGCGTGAGTGAGAAGCACACTAACATGCACACACATACACACACGCGCACACACGGCAAGACAAAGAGTGAGAAGCAATGGAGTTCTTAGATTACTTTCCAAAAGCTCATACAAGTTCAATTCAGTTACAAGCTAACCTAAAAAATGAGCCTTCTAGCTCTTTTTATGGTTTTTGACTAGGTTTTCGCCATGTTCAGACCTAGTGTCCGGCCTAGTTAAAAATTAGGTTCTCTAGCCTATTCGGAGGTTCAAACGAAGTCTAAAGAATGTGAAAACTGACAGGTAGGTACTCCTAAAGCTCCTCAAGCTCAAGGACTCCTTGGCTTGCACAAAATGGAGCTACAAAAATAGGGAAATGATATTTACAATGATTGTTAGTGATGAAAATCACTATTTTTGTAGGGATTCTACTAACATTTGGACATACATTTCCTGGAGCTCCCTACTTGCTCCTTCTCCTTGTGTGTCCACCTCTCTTATATGCATTAGTGTCCTGAAAAAAATATTGGCCTACTTGCCAGATCGTCGTTGACTGCTCTGTCTGCTTGTGCTTTCTCTTCTCTCTGACTCCCTTCATACGCTTCCTTGCCTTGTGAGTCCTTCAGTTCCAACACCCCCCCCCTCTCTCGCGTCTGTCGTCCCTGACAGACCCTTGTTGCTGGGAGTGTTGGATGTAATATTCCACAACCTGAGTGGCAAGCTGATGTTCTTGTATGCGTAGTCCTCTGGCCAAATTTGTCATCATACGATCCCAATCAATTGGTCCTGGAATGTCCGGATGTGGCAGATGTAACTGATCTGCATGGATCGCTTGTTCTACTGCGAATAGATGTAGCAAATGAGTGGGTCTGGGAATGAAAATTTCTGAATGATATTCCCAGAATCCCGTAGAGAATATTTCCTCAAATGTCTGCTTGAAGCATGCGGGTAAGTACTTTATTCGTGCATGCCAGACAAAGATTATAGTGACCGAGGGAGTCTGGCTCATGTCGTAGACTAAATCCTTGTTACCTTGAGAGAATCCAGGGGCAGAGATGTATGGAGCTTGTATCTTCCGAAAGGTTTTGAAGACAATGGTCATGAGCTCGAATATTTTCATACACATTTTTGCTCCTATGTCGGGTACATTATTTAGACGTGTAGGCCAGTGCCGAATTGTTGATATCATGTAGGCTACGGTTGTGGTCCCTCGAGGTGGAGCAAAATATGGATAGTTAACCCAAGCCGAGCATTCTTTATTGTTGCATACTCGCAAATGCTTGCCATGATCTGCGACGTACCATTGGGCAATAACATGGATTATACTTGATGTACAGTGGCATGGTTGCCCAGGTGCTCATCATCTCAGGGTAATCGGTTAGTAGACGTGCACGCCAATTAGGCTGGAAGATCGAGCCAGCACGCGCATCTGCCGGTATGTCCTCTGGCTCAAATTGAGTGGCAAATGTGGGCTCCTTCCCTGTATGTCTTTTGACTTCTGCATTATAATCATGTAGCAAGACAAAATAAAGCATGTATTGTGACTCTGATGTTGTGATTAACCGTTGGTGGGATAGGTTCTGAAAGTAAGAAGACCGAAGGACAGTTTCTTCCAGATTTGTGAGAGATTGCATTTGCACGGCAACGCGATCATCATGTGTCTTACCCACTTTCTCGACCCTTTTGACCCAATCTAGAACTTGAATTTCTAAAGTGTCCTGTCCTTCCTCTATAGTCCGACCACCGGGTGTTGGCATTGTCATGTACGGCTCTTCATAGCTGTCATCGACAGGGATTTCCACTACTGTTTCAGGTTCTGGTTCTTCAGTGGGCGAGGGTGGCCTTTCATATGGTAAGAGGCGTGCTTGGAGTTCTGCCACCTGTTTTCGGAGGGTCTCTACTTCTTCTATAGAGTGTTGCAAGATTACCGGCTCCTGTTGAGCTGTGGGGGCACTAGCTATCTGTTTCTTTAGGTCTGCACATTCAGTCTCTAACTTTTCATATGACTCCAAGAAATTTGTATGCTCCTCAAGTAAGATGCGAATGTCTTCTGATGGGACTGCTCTATACTTGGTAGGGCTAATGGTTGCTCCTGCAGTTCCTTCCATAGCCGCTTGAAAGTTGTCTTGGTTTTGTTGTTGAAGCCTCTTGTTCTCTTCTAGTGCTGCTGCCATATGCTTCCTTAATAGCCCAAGGTTGCGTCTGAGTGTAGCATTAGATATCATTTGCGCTTGGAGCATTGTTTCTAGTTCCTTGACTGCTTCATCATCTACTGTGGATGTCTTTGATTCCAATTCAGAGTGAGCCTGCTGTAAGGTGGTATGCTCGGTTAGGAGCGTTTGGTAATCAGCTTCAAGAGTGGTGACTAGCTTGTAGACGCTGAGATTCTGCCTGGAGGGCCGTAGTGCGTTCTTCCAATTGATGGTATTCTTGTTGTAGTTGTTGTGCACACTGAAGTAATGTGTTGAACGTGCTATTTACATTATGAGATGCAAGGGGAAAAGTTTGAAATGCAGGGGAGGTGGGATTGGGGAGGGAGGTAGTGAATGTTGTGTGTGCCAATGATGTGGTGAGTGGTGAGGTGGGGGGTAGTGGAGGGGGAGAGGGTGGAATTGTGGGGAGAGGTGCTGTGGTGGGTGAAATGTCCATTGGGTCAGACAGAGTGGTGTGTATAGGGGCTACCATGTAGGTGGGTATGGTAGGTGAAGTGAGTGGTGTTCGTGTAAATTGATGTCGTTGCGAACATCGGGAAAATGTGCCTTTGAAACATTGGAGAGCGGATGAACTGATCCACAAAGGACGGGTATTGGGGTGGTGAGGTCAGGTTGAAAGAGGTGTAGGGGCTAGATGGGAAGGGAGGGTCATGGAATGGAGGTACCCGTATTGGGGGATAGGCTGGGAAACACAGGGTGCCTTCTATGGGTGCCGGGTTTCCAACCGCACTTGGAATTATGGGATGGCCAGTTATGGGTTCGGAGGATAGAAGGGTTGAAGTGTACAAGGGATTGGTGATGAAAGAGAAGAGGGTGTCTTGTGAGGTGGGTTCTTGAAATGAGAATGATGTGAATGAGGATGGGTTATAAGTGAAGGTAGAGGTGATGACTGTCGTTTCTTCCATGGTGGGAGGTGGTGGTGGTGGTGGAGAAGGTGGTGATGGGGGATGCTAGGGTGAGATGGGTGATGTCTGAACGAAGGTTTCAGCACAGAGGTCAATGGTGGTGGTGGGGGTAGCTGTGGTTTCAATGGGTACTTCTTGTTCTGTGACGGGTATCCTGATAGTCTTACCTGCGCGTGGTAATGTGTCAACTCTGTGTTTGTCATACCTCACGGACTGGCGGACTGCTCTGTGGACAGCCTCTAGAACTCCCAAAGATTCTGACACTAGTTTGAGGGTGTCAATGAAATGTTGATCCACCCCATCATCTGATAGCATTTCTTGCATCAAAGCTTGACCTGACACAAGAGAGAGTAAATGCCTTTCTTGCACTGCTTTGATTGTGTCGTATAACCTTTGTAGTTGAGCTGTATATGCAGGTGCACCTACAATTTCTGGCACTTCTTGTTGCTCATCATGATGCTCTTGATCATAATCCTCCTCATCTTCCTCCTGATCTTCATCTTCGTCATCCTCTTCATCCACTTCCACTGTGGTGACAGGTACTTGGGCGGTTGTTGCTTGCGTTTGCACATTCTCCACTTGTTGTGCCTCTTCTGCCTCTAGCTCTACATCTTGTAATAATTGTTCGAAATCTTCATTCGTGAGTTCTTCCAAAGGTGCACCACTGGGAAATTCAAGATCGGTTGGGATGGGAGGGAATATCAAGGTAGAACCATCGGTGCTGCGTCTTGGAAGTCGGAGTGTAAATGGTCAGACTCTTCGGGGTGGAGGGGTGATGTCTGGTGTTAGGGTGGCTCCACGTGGTTGAGCACAAGGGACTTGGACAGTACCTCTCATCTTCTTAGAAGGGGGTCCAGTGGATGTCCTGCCTCTAAACTGCTCTACACGATTCCACATTAGGGCCCGTTGAATAGGGATGTCATAAGCCAAACACCTATAAATGATTCTTGTCAGAGCACAGCAACCATATAAAACCTCTTTCCACGGCCATCGTTTGTGAGCTAGGTGTATCTGATCAATTATCCAGTGGGGTAAGTTGATGGTGAGGCTCTGTGTCTCTACCAGATACAAACTAAACCAAATCTTTTTGGGCGGCATGGTGAATCTATCTTGGGCAGGAAAAGCAAAGTGTTGCATGCACATGCGAAGGTGTATTGCAACATTAGGCATCATGGATACCATGTCCTTGAGTTTGGTGAGGCTTCGATTCTTCATGTAATCCGGCACTAGGGTTTCCTTCTCTGTAGGAATATGCATTCCGCGCATATCTAGGGCCTCTCTCATCAAGTTGTTGGATAACCTAAACCTCTTGAGCTCATTTCCTTTTGTTAGAGATGGGATCACAAATGAGCTTGCACCTTTTGGGTTCTTGTTTGGAGTCAAGGTGTTGATGAGATAGTAGCATCGCATGAAGTCAGGCTTTGGGAGCCGTGCACTGAAATATGCATCCAATCCTGCCTTCTTCCATACCGAACGTAGACCTTCTGAATTTTGTAACTTCTCGAATTCTCTTGTAAAGAAATGGTATTTGCCTTGCTTCCCATTAAAGTCCAACTCTGATTCCCATAGGTATGTTCCCTCTCCCAAGGGTCCTGCCACTTCACTAAACCAGTAGGAAGCTTTTCCTACGGCCATGGTATGGCCACTGGGAGGGTCCGCTATAGGTATGATTTTGATGGCCTGCAATTCTTCTGGTCTTTCGTTTGTTTCAGGCAAAACGGGTAAACTGTCTAAGTCCACCACTTGCTGGCTCATTTTTGTTTGAGAGCTAGTTCCTGCCGCCTCAGCCATGTTGAAAACTTCGCAGCTGGTTCTGTGAGAATACATGAATAAATGTTAACATTGCAATGGACACAAAAATGACACTGTGTCCCCGTTACAACATTAACATGAGGCTCGGGAGAGGTTAGGGGGTTAGTAAGTGCTCGGAACTTGTGTGTGTAGTTAGGAATTGGGTAGACCTAAGAATTAAGCTGAATGATGTAGTGTGAGAGTGACGTAGTTAGTAGGTGGAAATGGATTTACAATTGGGGTCCGGGGGTTTATTACAAGTTTTAGGTTGCCAAATGCAATGGATAGGTTTTGATCTTGACTTTGTGGAGACTCTGGAGAGTGTGATAGGGGTATTTACTTGAAAAATGGGGCTTTTAGGGACCCATTTACAAGTGATTCTACTTGTGCTCATGGAAGAATACGTGTTCGTGCGTGATGTGTAAGAGTGGGCCTCAGATGTTCGAGTGAGTGAAACATGTTGTACAGGGTTTGGCCTTGGTGTAGCTATTTGAGCCCGCAAGCAAGCCTTAGGCACCTGGATTTGTCGTGATTGTGGGCTGGCCTTCATTGACTTCTTGGGTACCCAAATAGACTTCACTTTCGCAGAAGAATTTATGAAGGACTTCTTATTAGTGTCGTGTTGTTGATTATGAAGGCCTGGTCGGAACAGGGTGTTTGCCTTTTCGCCTCCATACTTGTTTCATTGGCTGAAACAATCTGCTTTGCTCCTTTTTTGGCCCCCACTATAGGTAGTGTTCTGCTTCTAATTCGATAATGAATGCCTCTAGAAGTTGGTCTATGCTCCTGAACTGCCTCTCGTTTAGTGGCTGAAACCATGTGAGGGCAGTGTTCCTAAGGGTTAGACCAAAGGCATTGTACTGCGTGAACAGATCTTCCACTTGTTCTGCTCTCAAGACTTGCCTAAATTCAGCCACATGATCGTATGGATCTCCAGTGCCATCGAAGTAGTTCTTCATGGACTTAACCAGCTGTGTAGGTCTCAATGTTCTTGTGTGTTCTCTAGGTCTCAGCAAAGGGAAATCATCGGTATTTCTTCGGTTCCCTGGGGCTCTATGTCCCTCAGGTTCCCATCTATTTGTTTCCATTTTCATTCTTCCTCCTCCCAAAGAGTTGGCAGAGCTTACCTCAGGTCTATCTCTATGTCTATCTCTTTGAGCTCCATGAGCATGGGACGTTCCAGCTCCCGGGTGGCCATAGGACACATTCGATCTTGGTTGGGGGAAAACGAATTCACCCTTCCAAGTATAAGCATGCCTGTCATGTTCTGTAACCACAAAGATCCTCTCTGAAGCATGATCTAAGTAGGTCACTCTGCCTGGGCTATCTAGATCTTTAAACTCATAGATCATGATTGTTCCTATATCATTTGGCCGATCAGATTCATACCTCCAAAAGGCTTCATTAGTCTCTCGGTTCAGAAGTAGATCTATGCTCTTGCTGTCCTCGGGAATCCACTCAGGAGTGAGAATTCTCGTAAGAACAGATTTCCCTCGAGGGGTCCTGGGCTCTGCACCCTTGTTTCCTTGTTATAGGTCATCTATGTCTGTCTCAGGGATCACATTCTCGAATTCGTCTGTCCTATCTGGGTGACTGGTGACTACGTATATGGTTCCTTCTTTGTCCAAGTATGCTCCGTTTTCAAACTTAACGGCTGGGTGTTCTAGTACAATGGATTGGTCAGGATTTTTAATCTGGACCACGGATCTTCCTAGACCGTTCTCATAGATGCTAGCACCTAATCGGTTGGTCCTAAGGTATTCCAGCTGCGTCTTGTACGGGCCTTCTACCCTGTGCAAGTATGGCACTCTTGAACTTCCCGTAGGTCGGTCCATGCCTTGAGACATCTCTGATTCACTAGTCTGAGAGCTAGGGTAGTATGAGTGGTGGCTCAACTGCTGGACCCAAGACCTAGCAGTGTGGTTGACACTAGCCTCTGAAGACCTAAGACTTTGTCTATCTCTCCCTAGATGTCGCCCTGATCTAAGGTTCATAAGCCTAATTGAATAGCCCAAATTTCCCAAGTACAACCTCGTTGCTGAGTTCTTTTGTATCAGTTACTTGATTCTTTTTTTTTAGTTGCTTACCGTGTTTATGGTCTTGTGTGATATCACGTCGTCAGATATACTTGAGTTAATTTCCGCACTGTAAGTTGATCGTTCCACGTTAGATTCTTTTCCTTTAAAATTCTCGACCGTACAAGGATTATGTCGTTAGCTTGAACTTGAGTATTTAGGTAGTCTTCAACTTGATAAATGCCTATCGCCACCCTGGCTTACTCCTATCACTAGTCGTTCTTAGCCTAAGCTAGGAATTGACAAAGGGAGTTGAGAATTTCCAACTTTTTGTTTCCTTCTTGGTTGCCCTGGTGTGCCCAGGACGCGTGTTCCCAAGCTTGCACTTACTCTTGCTTAGAATGCCCTCAAGTGCTCTTACTGGACCTGTAAAAGTCCCACGGTTAGCTCAAGACTTAGATTCAAATGACACAATAGACCACTTTCATGCATGTATCTCACAGACCAAGTTGTCCTTTGCCTTTATGGAAAACAATCCCAAGGATCCCTCAGTTTTCCTACCTCAAGGTATGGTCAACTTCAAAACACCCTATCTAATAATCCTGATATTAATTTTCACATAACTAGTGGAAGTTTTGGTTGTACTCCCCACGAGCTTTCCAACAAAACAAGAATCACAGCAAACGGATTTCGTATGAGAAAGTTATGCCAGTTCAGGCTTCAGGGATTAAAACAGGGTTCAAACAGGCTATCAGGCAAACAGGACTTCTCAAGTTATTTTCTTATGGCCTCCTTATGTGCTCTAGAGTGAAATGTTCATGCCCAAAATTAGCCAAAATCCTCAGATTAAAAAACCCTAAAAAATTGGCCGAAATTGGCTGTCAATCATGATCGACTGGGCTATCAATCGCGATGGACAGGGCTGTCCGTCGTGGCCTGTCAGTCGCGATGGACACGTGTCAATCGCGATTGATGGGTGTCAATCGCGATGGACAGAGGGTGTCGGTCACGATGGACAAAGAGGTGTCAGTCGCGATGGACTGCTGTCAGTCGCGATGGACTGGTGCCCGTCGCGATTGACAGGTGTCTGTCGCCATGGATGGCTGTCCGTCGTGATGGATGGCTGTCGGTCGCGATGGATGGTTGTCCGTCGCGATTGACAGGTGTCTGTCGCGATGGATGGCTGTCCGTCACGATGGATGGCTGTCCGTCGCGATGGATGGCTATCGGTCGCGATGGATGGCTGTCCGTCGCGATTGACCGGTGTCTGTCGCGATGGATGGCTGTTCGTCGCGATTAATGGCTGTCTGTCACGATGGACAGGTGTCAGTCGCGATTGATGCTATCAATCGCGATGGACTGAAAATTTGCAATTTTTTCAAACATTTTTGTGGATCTGTGCTGTGCCAAGCCTCTAGTCTACTGGGGTGCACTTAGTTTTACCAAAAGATGAAAATTTCTATCAATGGCGATCGACAGAAGCTGGCGACTGCGAGATAGTTTTACACATTTCCGTACATGCGCAACGTGCTGGAGGGGATGATGCTGCTGGAACCTGCAAAAAACTCAACAAACATGCAAAAACAGTGCACACAAGATCGCTCTCTCGCTCTCTCTCACAAGTGAAATGAGGGAAATTAAAGGAGGAAGGAGATATGATCAAAAAACTGAAATTTTTGCGATGATGGAGATGGAGGTGGGAGATGGTGAGGATGATGATGGTGATGATGGTGGTGAGGTAAGGAAGAGAAAAAAAAGAAGAGTAAAGAAATTACCTACGACGCCAACGTCTCAACTCTACGTCTTACCATCACACGCTCATCCTCAAAGCTCGATCCCCGGCAACGGCACCAAAATTTGGTGTAGCTCTGTGATGAGTAGCACCTCCTTTAATGTCAATCCGGGAAGACGTGAGGATGGTATGAAGACCTCGAGCAAGTGAAGGCACAAGTGCGTGAGTGAGAAGCACACTAACATGCACACACATACACACACACGCGCACACACGGCAAGACAAAGAGTGAGAAGCAATGGAGTTCTTAGATTACTTTCCAAACGCTCATACAAGTTCAATTCAGTTACAAGCTAACCTCAAAAATGAGCCTTCTAGCTCTTTTTCTAGTTTTTGACTAGGTTTTGGCCATGTTCATACCTAGTGTCCGGCCTAGTTAAAAATTAGGTTCTCTACCCTATTCGGAGGTTCAAACGAAGTCTAAAAAATGTGAAAACGGACAGGTAGGTACTCCTAAAGCTCCTCAAGCTCAAGGACTCCTTGGCTTGCACAAAATGGAGCTACAAAAATAGGGAAATGATATTTACAATGATTGTTAGTGATGAAAATCACTATTTTTGTAGGGATTCTACTAACATTTGGACATACATTTCCTGGAGCTCTCTACTTGCTCCTTCTCCTTGTGTGTCCACCTCTCTGATATGCGTTAGTGTCGTGAAAAAAATATTGGCCTACTTGCCAGATCGTCGTTGACTGCTCTGTCTGCTTGTGCTTTCTCTTCTCTCAGACTCCCTTCGTACGCTTCCTTGCCTTGTGAGTCCTTCAATTCCAACAACTTGTTAAAACTCATTCTCAGTGTGTGGTTTATTATCTTTGATGAGATTACTCTTGAAAGTTAGCTCTTTAAGTAACCTAGACTTCCCCAAGAGGAATTAAGCTAATTGCTGCTGTGCTCAGAGAATTATGTAAAACACTGGACATGTGTATGAACCAAGAATAGCAAGTTTTCACCTCTGAGCTAACTCCAACTTATCTGTTTTGATCTATCTTTTTGAGAGTGATCTTCCAAGGTGCATAGGGTGTCTAATACATCCATTGGCAAGCTAAAAGGGCCCACCATATACTTCTGGAGTTCATTTGGCTGGTGTAGATCAAGGATTTTGCAACACCTCTTCATCTTCAAGCACATACCTATCCATCTCTTCACACTGAATCACTTGGCTCTGATTGCTCAGCCGGTTTAGCTTGTTGTAAGGCTTGTGCCCTAGTAACTGCATGTATAGGAGCCATGCTATCACTACTAGAACTTGAATCCCCCATTAAGCCTACTACATTAACAGGCGTAACCTTTGATGCACTAGAGGGATGTCTGGGACAATCTCTCAGGAGCTGTTCTTTGCCACACTCAAGACAAACGACTTGTATTGTGACATTTTGTCCTTGTGTCGGAGCTGGTGGGTGGGATGGTTGTTGTCCTGGTATAGGTTGAGGTTGGCCATATCCTCCATGTTCATATGGTCTAGTTGCTCCTCGTGGTCCTGACAAGGGTTATACCTAGGAACTTCTCTGTCTTGTTCTCTAGAAGGGTACCCGTATGATCTACATTGGGGTGGTGCAAGTACTCGTGGTTGTCTATTCACTGGATAGTATTCAATACTATGGTTAAGGTACTTTTGCTCACTATAAGAGTACATGTTAGACTCTTGAGTTGGTTCCCTACTGTAAGGGTAAGGTTGTGATAACCGTAATCCTTCTCTGGTGCAGACATGACATGGATGTTCTCCACCGCAAAGTGTGCAACTTCCTAACATTGGCAATCTCAAGGAAGAATTTTGGTAGTTCGGTTGTCCTTGTACCCCTAATTTCTTGGCCACTTACTCTGCCACTTCCTCCACATAGCTCAAACTAGATGTTTCATTGATCCTTGTATCCTCTGATTTGGTAAGATCTTGTGTGATTCTGAGATCCTCAGCTAAGTTGTCTTCCAAATCTTACATTCTTGAAGGCACTCACTCAGAGTTTGCACACATTTTACGTATACTAACATTCTCAATGTTCCATTGGTTAGACCTTCTAAAAATAGTGATATCATTTTTTGCTGAGAAGGTCTCTCTGTCACAGGGCATCGGTCTACATATTGACTAAATCTTCATGCTGCATTTTTTACTGTCTCTTTGGGAGCTTGTTTGAAACTATGTAGCAAGGATGACGAATTGTGCTTGATCCCTCGCTTAGTGAATTCCCAGACAAATTCTTGGAAGAATTGTTCAATTTTGCCAAAGGAATTTGGATCCAAGGATTGAAACCAAGCTAAGGCTATTCCTGTGAGGGTTAACCCAAAGGATTCATATTGCATGAAAAAGTCATCTAGTTGCTCCGCTCGTAACACTTGCTTGAATTCTACTATGTGGTCATAGAGCTCTCCTGTGCCATCGTAACCATTTCGCATACATTTGGCCAATTGGATTGGTCTCACTCTTTTGTCTAGCTCTACAGATTGCATTATGATGGGGACACCTTGGGGCGGTTCTGTCCTAAAGGTAGGTCTATTCATATTTCCCATTCTCTCTCTAGTATGGCCATGGGGGTTGATTCCTGGCATGGTGAATTGTTCATGTGGTCTATATCAGTCTCTTCATAAGTATCAACTTGAGCTTAGGTTCATAAGCCTTGTCTACAAGTCCAAAATTGTCCTTTGAATTGCTCAAAATCTTGTGGAACCCCTTGCTTCCTAGTCCAACCTGAGGGTCAACTTCAAAATACCCTATCTAATAACCAAAGATCACTCCGAACGGATTTCATATGAGAAAGTTATGCCAACGAACCAAAGATCACTCCGAACGGATTTCGTATGAGAAAGTTATGCCAGTTCAAGGTTCTGGGGATTAAAACAGGGAAGAGGACCTCTGTGGGAGTACCTCAGGACACGTGATACGATACCAGATTTTCCACCCGATACCACCAAGGCGATACCAAATTGCATGATACGATACCACTTGCTAGACGATACCACCAAGCCCACGATACGATACCAAAAATCACACGATACGATACCTCTACACTCGATAATATGATACCAAGTTAGTGGACGATACGATACCTGAACACTACACGATACGATACTGGATATCACGCGATACGATACCAAATTGCTCACGATAGGATACCAGTCTATAGACGATACGATACCACTTCAATCACGATATGATACTGCTTCTGTTTCGCGATACGATACCACAAGGTGCACGATATGATACCAAAAATTTACACGATACGATACTAGTTCTATGCAGGATACGATACCACTTTTTTGCACGATACGATACTAGATTGGGCATGATACGATACTGAGTTGACGATAGGATACCGAACTAGCACACGATACGATACTGCACGGTCAACGATACGATACCATGTTCATGGACGATACGATACCAGAACAAGAGGTGATACGATACCACCAAGGCGATACGATACTTATGCAAGTGGCGATACGATACTGCTGTCATGCGTGATACGATACTGCTCGGTCGATGATACGATACCACTGGGGTGACCGCGAACGCGATACCAACACTTGACGATACGATACCAGAATGGTATCGCGATACCTCAAGTGGGCATGCACGATAGGATACCTCGACAAGTATCACGATACTCGGGAATTCTGGTATCGCGATACCAAAACTCAACCGGACACGATACTTGGAGATTTTTAAGCCCGAATTCCAAATTTTTTGCAGATATGTGTACCTTGTGTCCTCCTTGTCACACCTATCAACCTGTAGATGCAAAATCACCCTTCAAACTCACGATTCAATCCGTGGAGAGGTGAGGACTGGTATGAAGACCAAGAGCAAGAGAAGTGCACAAGTGCGTGAGTGAAAGCACACAAACATGCACACACATACACACACACGCGCACAAGGTAAGAGCAAAGAGTGGAACAATGGAAGGACTTCAATTACAAAAGAGCTCTCTTACAAAGCTGAAATCTACAACAAGCTAACCCCTCAAATGAGCTCTCTAGCCCTTTTTATAGTTTTTTGAGTGGTTTTGGCCCTGTCCAGAGCTAGTGTCCGGCCTAGTTAAACATTAGGTTCCAAGGCTTGTTTGGGGACTCAAACGGAATCTAAAAATCATGAAAATTGGTAGGATGATACTTCTAATACTCCTCAAGCTCGAGGACTCCCCGGCTTGAACAAAATGGAGTTGTAAAAATGAAAAATGGTATTTACAATGGTTTTTAGTGACGAAAGTCACTATATTTATAGGCATTTCTTCTGAAAATTTGACATGTGCTTCTTGGAGCTCCCTACATGCTCCTTCTTCTTGTGTCTCCACGTCATTGATGACCTTGACTGTCAACAAAGAGTATGGAGGTATACATGATGATTTGTGCACTTATTCAGCTATACGATCAGAACATATCCCTGAACTAGGAAAGATCTTTGCCAAATGTCGACTATATAGAGTATGCCTCAATCCAGAAAAGTGTGTCTTCATGGTTCGTCAAGGAAAAATATTATGACATATTGTCTCTAAGAATGGAATCTCAACTGATGAAGACAAGATCAAAGTAATTCTGGATTTACTGAGACCAAAGACTGCTAAAGAATTACAAGCATTTATGGGACATTGTGGATACTAATCGAGATGGAGCATGCCTCTGGTAAAGTTCTTGAAGACCCAAGAATACCCAGAAGGACCCATGCTAGCAAGGAAACGCGCACTTGTAGAACAAAGCAAGGACTATGTTCTCATAGGAAAACAACTTTTTAAGCGAGGGAGAGATAATCATTTACGAATGTGCATTCATGAAGACGAGTATCTTGCTGTCTTAGAGATGGCACATACAGGAGCTGCAGGAGGACATTTCTCTACATATAAAACTGCAAAAATGATTCTCTTTGAAGGGATGTGGTGGCCAACTCTACATCAAGATGCAGCCACATATGTTCAACGATGTGATACTTGTCAACGAACAAAATATCCAATTAGACGAGATGAAATGCCACTAAAACCCATGATGAGTGCCAGAGCTTTTACTTAATGGGGAATAGACTTCATATGACCCATTAGCCCACCGACTAAAGGATCTCATGCTGAGTACATAATTGTAGCCACAAATTATTTGACCAAATGGGTTGAAGCCAAAGAAACCAAGAAAAATGATGCAAGAACTACAACCAAGTTTCTCTTTGAGAATGTTTTCACTAGATTTGGACTACCGATAGAAATTGTGAGTGATAGAGGCACGCACTTTGTGAATGAAGTAATAGAAGCCTTACTGAATGAATTCTTGGTAATTCATAAGAAATCAGCCCCATATCACTCGCAAGCTAATGGACAAGCCAAAAGTTCAAATAAAATCTTGTGCACAGTTCTCACGAAAATTATCAATAATGGTAGATCTGATTGGGATAAACAATTACATCATGCTTTATGGGCATTCCGAGTAGCATACAAAACAGCCATAGGCACTACCCCTTTTAACTTAGTGTACGGACAGAATGCTATTTTTCCAATTGATTTCTTAATACCCACTCTCAGAGTTGCAACAACTTATGAGTGGACGGGACATGAACTCTCAGCTCAATTGGATGAAATAGAGAAGCTACATGAAACGAGGTTACAAGCAGTAGCAGGGATTTATGCTGCAAAAAGGCGACAGAAAGCCTATTTTGATGCTCATATCAAAGATTAAAATCTGAGGGAAGGAGATTTAGTATTGGTTTATACTTTGAAACAACATGCTAAGAAATTACAAAAAAGGGAATATGGCTCGTTAATCATCAATCGCATATCCACAAGCGGAGCCATCAGTTTAGCAACCCTAGATGGAGATGTATTGCCAAACTATATCAGCGGATGTCGAGTGAAAAAATATTTAGAGCCATTAACAGAAGAGATAATGTCACAATTAATAATGGGTAATAATAGGCATATAGAGGAAGAAAGAATATGAGAAGAAGCTAGAAAAGAGGTGCTAGAACGAATCAAGAAAAGAAAAGAGTGGATGAGAGAAAGAGATGAGAGATATTGTCTAGGTGAGGAACTCGTCCCAATGGCTAATTTTGGAGCCACTGAAGACCTACGTAAGCAAAGGATGCAACCATATTTGAATTTGGGTGCTGGAACAAAAGAGTACCACTTAGTGGATGCTCTCATTGACACAAGAGCTGCTATAAGCTGTATCAAATTTTCATTGACTCAGAAACTCAAGGAAGAATTACGTCCATCTAAGGCACAGCTGATTGGGGTAGGAGGAAAAATTACCAAATGTATAGGAGAGATTACCTTACCTCTACATCTCGGAACCAACACAATGGAACAACAACTCTTAGTATGTCATGACTAGGATTTATTAGAAGAGCTCGTATTAGGTCAAGATTGGATATACGAATATGAAGTGACTATTCAGTTGGCCCTTGGATACATCTCGGCCAAGATAGGACATCCTGAAGTATTCAGCATGCTAGATGAATGACCAATCAAAGTCAAAAGATTAGAGCCGAGAACTCACTTAAATGAGCATGATGATGATATGTATGTTCACTCGCACTATGGGAACTTCTTCATCGAGTACTTCATGTGAGGATACACCAAATCTTGATTGCACATGACCTTCTAATCCAGTCAATCACAAGACTAGTGTTCTATCTAAAAACAACCTCAGTAAGGAACCGAGCACTAGAGAGACAAGTCAACAAGACTCTTACGAATCGGCACACATCAGGATATACCCCATTCCTTACACTAGACAGGCTTGGATCGAAGAAAATCAAGTGAAAGAATATCTCCAACAATAGAACTACTCACGACATCAAAAGGAACGGCAGAATAAAAATACACATCATTCTAGATACCTAGTTCCACAAACAATTGCTCGAGTATGGATTCCTAAGAAGGTGGTAGCTGGTCAACCGGCCCGAACACAAATATGGATTCCCAAGTTATGTACTCAAATGACAATCATCAAAAACGAAGAGTCAAGGGACAAGGAGAATCAGTATGATCTCAAGGCAAAACGACAGAAGATAAACCGTTATAGGATAGAGCACGAGTCTACATACAATTCACACGTTATTACAAGATCCAAAAAGCAGATAAAGCAGAAGCACCATATGAGAAGCACCGCATTCACCAAGAATGTTGGGAACACAATCTGTCCCAATAGAATAAAGCAGATTTGGATGCCGAAAGATAGGACAAGCTGTATACTTTTGCCAAATAATTCGAGTTGCACACATTTGGAGTTACCAGAACCCAAAGTATGCATGCTAGGGCCACATTACAAGGCCAAGCATTCGGCACATTTTCCTTCTATTTCAGGATATTGAAGCACATTTCCCTCTCGGGAAATAGGAGAGCACATGTACATAATCTAAGAAAATCACTCAACAATTAATAACCGCTTCGGCTATGAACTAACTTTTCTGTTTTTCTTTCAGGCAAAAACATAAAAATACATAAAAGTATGAAAAATCCCAGGTATTACCTTTCTCACACCCATGGGGAAGGACGACACAATCCACTCGGAGAGTTGCCAATATCAATGAGAATAAGTGAAAGATGATTCTTGATACCAGCTTGCCAGTGATTTCTGGTATATATTGAGTGCAGATGGCATCTTCTGATTCCGATGCAACGCAAGAAGAAGAGATCCAACTTCTTCCTTTGGAATCGATAACTAAGGCAAGAGATCATTGGTTTCTAGATTACCAACGAGTGTCCGAACTCATTTTCATGGCGACCATCAAGATTATGGATAGGGATCACTACTTCCCTATCATGTCACAAGAATTCAAGACTATCATACAAGGATTACCGCGCATGACGGATGTCTGGACACAAGCAAGAATTGATGCATTCCTAAGATTGCCTATCTATCTACCAGATTTCCAAAGATGTACACAAATGATGAATACACTACAGTCTGCATGGAAGAAAGCATCAGTCCCAGAGGCAAGAGTACTAGACAAAGTTGGTACCTGGAAAACAATTCAATTCACTCATGAGCTAATTAACAGAGCTTTCGGATGGAATCAAGAGGGACTTACGAATGTCAAAGATGAATGTCATGATCCGAAAAAGAGAATCTTTTTGGAAATCAACATAACGGATATTGAAGATTTTGTTTGCTTAGTTCACTAGCATTTTTGCTTTCCAAGGATGCATAGATACACGGCACCTCAAAAGATTGTTGTGCAACTACTCTCACATGCCATGAGACAAATGGGAAATAAAGTGAACATGACTCCATATGTGCAAGACCGCTTGTTTGAAGCAAAGAAAAAGTGGGGTCAGAAAAAGTTTCTGAATGGTAGTTCGGCCTTAACCCTACTCATTTACGAGGCACTAGACATGAAAAATTGTTTACGCTTGATGTCGACATCAACAGAGCTAGCAAAATATGCCAAGTCAGTAACGGTTCCAAAGAAAAAGAAAACAGCCATAACGATTGAAGAAGTAGGATCCAGTTCAAAGACACCTATGAGAGGAACTAAATGCCTAAGAGAGGAAGAAGCTCAAGAGACACCACAATAAAAAAGAAAACATATGTTGCCAAAGATTTCTATGACGCAGCAGCCAATCACCAAGAGACACCTCTCCGAAGCTTTAGAAGAAACGCATAAGTATATGCGGGGGCAAGTAAATTTGAACATTCAAGGCCACCATTACAGACAGGCAAGCCAAGGAACAAAACAGAAGGATAAAGAACATAATCCTAAAGTACCTTCCAGATACAAAGAAATAGGGCTGGAGGAATCAAGTTCCCATGAAGAATCAAGCCCTGAGCAAGACACATTGGACAGGGACATAAGAACTCAAATGAACAATGAAGAATGGACAGAAATAAATCAAGTTGAAATCACACTTGACAATCAACAACAAAAAGCACAGAACCAGGAAGTACAAACTAAACAGGAACACATTATTCAGTTATATAATCAGTCAAAGATAAGCATTAAAGAAGCTCCAATCACCAGTAAAGATTCAGTGCCACCCATAAAAGAGGAAATACAAACACAAGTGCATCAAGAAGGAGGCCTACAACAAAATAAGGAGCTAATCGTGATTGAAGTGCCTGATGATACACCTCAAGGTAAGATTGACCAGAAGGAGGCTGAGCCAAGGATACAACTCCATATTTGGCAGCCCCATGATACGACATTACATGTTGCACAAGGAAACGATGTTACCACCGGTGAAGAACCTAGCATCCCTACCACCTAGTTAAACATTGATGTTACTCACTTAAAACCAGTAGTCAAGCAGATGATACAAAGAGCCATGGATATGCAACAAGAGATGATGGACACAGATGCGGATTACGACAAAGCCATGAGGGAAAAGAATCAATTTCAAATTAAGAGTGAACAACTGTCCGCACAGCTCATCCAGGCCCATCAAGAAATATCAGCTAAGGATATGGAGATAACCGCAGTTAAACAGCAATGTAATACACTGATGAAACAGCATCATCAACTCCAAGCACAACTTGCGGACTTACAAAGACAACATGAAGCCAGCGAAGCAGACAAAGAGAGAATGAAAGCTCGCAACAACTTGCTCGAAACACAACTGAAAGTATACATGGAAGAAAATGATAGTTTACGCAGCCAAAATAAATAGTTGATGAAGGCATTACTATATGACCAACCTATAGAAAAACAGTGACCATCAACCAATGAACAAAAGGAATTAAAAGATCAGATTGAGAGATATGCAGAATTGCTGAAGCAAGAGCAAGCCCTAAGGGAAGAATGGGAACGACGATATGTCAACGAAACCAATGAACTTAAGAAACAACTGAACACTGCCCATGGAAAACTTGCAATGAGCTACAGTGAAAACATGGATCATGTAGCACAAATTGGTAATGAGCTGCTTACGGTTAAAGAAGCACTATGAAGAGCTATGGAAGAAATTAAAAAGAAGACTGAACGCATAACACAATTAAAGACCAAGGCTGAAGAGAAAGCACCGATCGGGATACCAGTAGAGCCGACAAAAGAAAATCCTACTGACGAGGTAGAGGTACGTCCTCTATCTCCCCCGATTTATAATTCTCCAATAAAAGAATAGATGGCGGACCCTTGTGATGATCATCCCATGCCATACACTACAGAAATAGGTTAGAAGGAACGGGCACTATTGGTGTCCCAGTTGATAGAGAATTTTGAAAATCAAGTCATCAAAGTCATGAAAGAAGCAAAGATCAAAGGTAAAGACTTGGATAGGATCATGAAGCCTTTCAACATTCCGTACGGATTATTGAAAGAGAAAACAAGGCAATACAGAAAGAAGATCACACAGAAAAATCCAGACGAACAGTTGCATTTTAAAGATGACACATTCAATTATACTCAAGAAGAATTTGAAGCAGCACAACCTCTCTGGAGAAGAAAATTTTTGAAAAAAAATCCTACATTGCGGGTGCACTGGCAAGCAGCACCATACTTATTACAGGTAAATCCTTCATTTTGCCCAACACAACATCGCCGCAAAGCAAGAGAATTTTTGGATATGCAAAAGAATGGTGCTATTAATAAACAGTGGCTGAATCATCCGCTACTTCCAAGCCCACCCCATAATTATCTACCAACGGAAGATTACATGGTAAAAACAATCAAATTTTGGCTACAAAGTTACACAACCGTACCGGATCTAACTATTAGGATGACGAATGAAATACTCAGCATGCTTCTTACAGTTTTGAAGGTGTTCAGGCATGCGGCATATACATTCTTGAACTTCATTGGCATTAATCAGGGAACATATATTCTCATTTTTTATTTCTCTGTTATGCCTAGCTGACCCACAATAATGTCCTATTATTCCAGGCTCATGTTTCTACCAAGTACATACATGCAAACATTCGAAGAAGCCTTTTTCACAGGATTTTTTGAAATTGACTCAGAAATTTTCTTAAAGATGTCATCCAATTTGAATGCCAGATTGGTGGCATATGAATTAAGCTTCTTCGCCGATCATAGATAGCTGCCACATGATGGTGTGAAAGAAAAACAGTGGAAGCAACTCATGATACGTGAAGCCAATCTGCTTAATGAAACAGAGTAAAAAGTATACAGAACATACTCCCGTCGACTTCCAAAGCCTGTCGAGGATGATAGAGTTCAGAAGGGGGGCACTGTTGAGGGAGAATCCAACAAAAAGAAGAAAAGAAGAAGACAAAGAAAGAACCTTC
The DNA here is from genome assembly GCA_020310875.1 of Ceratopteris richardii. NCBI lineage: Eukaryota > Viridiplantae > Streptophyta > Polypodiopsida > Polypodiales > Pteridaceae > Ceratopteris > Ceratopteris richardii. The sequence continues at coordinate 107,420,855 of CM035437.1, forward strand.
ACTAAAAGATCATATTTAAAGATACATCTCTACAAGAAGCCCCGCAGGTGTGCAACACCCATCTCTGCATAGAGCCCCGCAGGGGCACATATCAAGGAAAAGCACGTAGGCAGAAGGAGGAACCAAGGCCAGGAAGTATCCATGAAGTGCAAGAAGATACTTGGCAGGTAATAATCCTTCCGTTGATAGCGTGCATTTTCAACAAAGTAAACAGGCTCAAAGAAGTACAACAGGTCAGGTATGTGAAGACAAAGACAAATCAAAAGACCAAAAGTTAGAAAGAGGTAGAGGCTGAAAAGTTGAAGAGGGTTACTAAGAACAACACATTCTTAGCCACTGGTGGCGTGCGTGGCAGCCTGACTCAACACAGCCAACCCTACATAAGAAAGAGCCTGAGACAAGGTGCAAACAAAAAGCAAAGCTTGTCAAGGGACGACAGAGACAAAGAGGGGGAGAGTGTTGTAGAGTGAAGAAGAGCACAAGGCAGAGAAAAAGACGGGCCCCAAAATTTTTCCGATTTGGACACTTTATTTTTGTATCATAATCATTTTGTAATATAACTCCCAATGTAAGAGCACTAGAGGAGTCCTCTAGATGCATCCCCACAGAAGATTAGTAGCTTACCCATGTAAATTAGTAGGAAATTAGCCTTTTAGTGAATAAAGTGTTGGTCTCTTGTGTGAAAGGACCATTTTTAGGGAACATGTATATAAGTCAAATTGTGACTCTTTGTAAAGACTTTTTGCCATTGTGAGAATCAAGAGCACAAAATTTCGAATTTGTGTATTCTCCTCTCTGTATCATCTTCTTTGTAAGCTTGTATGCATGTGTGTTGCTTGAAAATAGTGTTAGGAAGTATTGTCTATCCATGAGAGTGTTTGTTTGTTGTGGTTAAGGTGTGTGTGAAGTGTAGGAAGTTTTGAAGTGTAGGAAGGTCATTCCCACGACTCAATATTTTGCTCATAACTTCAAGGAGAAGCGCCAGAATTGAGTGAGAATACCACCATTGGATGCGTCTTTTTGAGAGCCTCAAAACGCATATGCTATTTGCTATATTTCGAGTTCGGAGCTGACAGAAAAGATCAATTTACTATTGGTTGCTGCATCAAGTATCGCGATACCATGACTGACGGTTGAAGCTTGTTTGGTTTAGTTCTTGCCTTGTTTGCACTCTTTGGGAAACTCATGTGTGTTGACTGTCATTAGAATGCATGTCTTCATACACTCGGCTATGTTTTGATACTCATCGGATTGATAAATAAAGCGTGAATCCCCACTATATGTACTTGAGGGGGATTGAGGTATAGTCTCTTTCTCCACAAGTCCCTAAGTTGGAACTTAGGTACACAGTGCTCATGACCATGATGACTTCAAGGTATATAGTATATGTGATGGAGCTCAGATGATAGATATGTCTGAAAAGGCCATGCGTCAGAGCATACAAAAGCTTTGCTCCATACAATTTGGAAACTCTATCATGTTGAAATGGAGTGAATAAGATAAAGATCGTAAATATTATATCACATATACCATCTATTAAGAGTTCTAGCCAGCACATAGGCATCCTATTGTCAGCTCTCAGTGGATTCTGCACACAAAACATGAGTTTATGACCCATCGATGATCCGAGGCTCGTGATTTTTTTCAGTTGAGGCTTATCAAAGCCTATATGGTTAGATGTTGAGGAGTGGGATATGATCCGTGATGAGGAGCAATAGACTCCTGACCTATATTCCTAGTAGTGAGATGGAGAGGCCACACGTCTAGATATGCTTGGACCATCACATTTGGCTAGCGGGGGATATGATAATATGTTTAACGAATTTGTAAGTATCATCTAGATTATTGATCTTGTTTAGGTTACACATGTCATGTATGTTCATCTAATGTTATGCACATTTGTTGCACAGTTTGTAGTGGGTCGTCCTCCAATACTCACTCAGGAAGCTTATGGATATTTTCATGGATTGGTTGCACTATTGGAGGACTTGGAGGGACATGATACTCACTCGGGAAGCTTATGGATATTTTCATGGATTGGTTGCACTGTTGGAGGACTTGGAGGGACAACTCTTTTGTACATGGTTCATGGTTCATTTTGCCCATCTCTTTTGTGTCTGATAGTGTGTTTTGCTTTATCAAATCATGTGTTGGTTGTCATTAGAGTTCACATCGCTACTACTCGGTTTTTTTGGGCAAAGTGTATTGTCTTTTGCTACACAACATCATGGTAATGTTGTATTAGCAAGAGACAACACACTCTACCCAAAAACGTTTTTGCAAATATGGTTGTCGGTATAGGTGCCAGTCTAAGCATCGGTATGCTCAGCTGCATACCGATGGTTATACCAATGCTTTTGCCCAAGCGATTACATACACTTATATCGATGCCTATATTGACACATATACTGACACGTATATCAAGGCTTATATGGGCGCTTTGTTATGGAAGTGTATGCTGAAACTTACATCGATGTCGGGGCAAAATCCCACCTGTACATTTGCCACAGTAGAAGCCTCAGTATACCCCTGATATGTTGTAGTGTAAGGAAGGATCTACACGTCAATTTATTCATCTCCTCTAGCACGCATCACTTGAGGAGAGAAATAAAATATTTAGTCCATGGCAATTTTTTTATTTGCATGATCTGATAAAGTAGTTGAAATTTAGAAACATAGACAAAGATCTCACATAGTTCATTGTTTGTCATAAGCAGGATGCCAACATTTAGCTACTTTGCCTCAAGTTGATATTCTTTGAAAAACTTAGAACTATCTTTTCTATTGAAAAAACTACATCACCTAGTTAGTCGCTCATGAAGAGAGTGAATATTGTCTGTGCCTATCCTCATCTTGAAAGCATAGGAATCGAGCTTAAACATCATCTATGTTGAATGTGTTAACCTTTTCATTGTCATCTCTATAACTTATTCCGCCCCTCATTTTAGGTCGGGTTCAATATGTGTTCACGAAGTTCTTTAAAAGGAAGGAGAAATAAGACTAATAGCATGGTTCAAGAGTGCTCGAGATATAGACATGAAACTGGAGTGAAGTGTTGGCTTTTGTGCTCTATAACCACCTCTATATATATGGAAGAAAATACTTATATTCTTATGACTGACCAAAAAGCCTCTCCTTTTGTATAAAAAGAGGTACTACCAATCACTTAAATTAAGAAACATCGCATTTTTCTCAGATTCCTGCGTATGAGAGTTAGTTGTCTTTCATTCTCTCTCTACCTTCTTTCCATGGTCTTTAGACATCTCTCTCTACCTTATCCTCATGGCTCTTAGGCATCTCTCTCTCTTTAACCATACCCTTAGTAGCTCATCATCTGTTGTGCATTAGTCTTCATATGGTATCGAAGCCATAGAAAGTTGTGGCTTACTGACTATATGCGTAGGGCATCATAGCAATTCTCTCTCCTTCTACCTTATTTCCATGCTTTTTAGACATCTTTCTCTACCTTATCTTTATGGCTCTTAGGCATGTCCCTCTTCCACCATAAGCTTGGTGGCTCATCAACTGTTGTGTATTAGTCTTCGTATGGTATCGGGGCGATAGAAACTTGTAGTTTACTGAGTATATGCGTAGGGAATGATAACAATTCGGTACCAGAGGGAGAGCTATAGGAGATGATGAAGCTGCAAGAACAAAGGATGAGAGCGTAATTTATGTATCATACTCATGTCACTATAGTAGCCACTACATGTAAAACTCTAGTACTCGCTACACGTACCAATCCAATAGCATGATCCAAAGAGCTTCGAACCTATTCCCTAGCACTTCGAACATGCTCGCTAAAGGCTGCAGCGATTGAGGTCTTTCCACATTACATTCATGTGGGTTTTTTTCGTTTAGTATTTGTGAATTTATTTTGTTCCTAGGAGTTGGTACCTTTATTAGCATTACTTTCATGGCCATGATGTCAGGAGTCTGAACAAGTAGTTGTATTATTTGTGCAACCATACACTTAGTAGGAATATGTGTCATATGATCATCTCTTCACTAAAGGATTCCTTTTGTGAAGAAAATGTATTCAAACCCACTAACTATAGTGTTTGACACTCGACATTTGTCTACCTTGAACAAAGTGTTAAAGCTTCTAAATGTATGTGTAATAACTCCTACATATATAGGTTTTAGGTTTGATGTGGGAGTTGAACTCATGATCTAATAGCTAGGAGTATGATGGGCTAACCACTTGCCCCAAAAGCCATGGTTGATGATCACTTCCTCATCCTGTCTCTTAGCGTGTGGTTCAACCATCTCTTTCTTGTCATTTCTTGAGTCTAACACTCTCTTCCCCTTCTAGAGATCATTGTCCTCAATGATCAATCCTTGATCTCCCCTTGAACTGATGTCCTCACCCGCACACAGTCTCTTGAACCTTCTTGTTCTCGACCTTGGTCTATTGAACCCTTGCTCTGAACCTTGGTCTCTTAAACCTTGCCTTTCCGCTTCCTAACCACTTGCCTACAAAGATGCCTTGTTTGCAACCTTGGCCTCTTGAGCCCCTTGTTCTCAACCTCAGTATCTTGAACCTAGTTCTCACACATGCTAGATATCTTGGATCATCAATCTAGTGCTTGCATTTGAGTGCTCATTTTGGAGAGCTTTCCTAGGGTATCTTTTACGTCTAAATCTGACCTACGAATTGGGAGATACACTCTAATCTTTGTTGGGCTCAACTTTCAAACCAACACGCGTGCCTTCCATCCACCTTGCCCAAGCTTAGTTCCTAGGCTCCCATACCAATTGTGGGATTTGAACTCATGACCTACTAGCTAGGAGTATGATGGGCTAACCACTTGTCCCAAAAGCCATGGTTGAGGATTACTTCCTAATCCTCCCTCTTAGGGTGTGGCTCAACCATCTCCTGCTTGCAATTTCTTGAGTCTAACACTCTCTTCCCCTTCTGGAGATCATTATCCTCAATGATCAATCCTTGATCTCCCCTTGAACTGATGTTCTCACCCTCGTACAGTCTCTTGAGCCTTCTTGTTATCAACCTTGGTCTCTTGAACCCTTGCTCTCAACCTTGGTCTCTTGAACCTCGCCTTTCTACTTCCTAAACACTTACCCCAAAAGCCATGGTTGAAGATCACTTCCTATTCCTCCCTCTTAGGGTGTGGTTCAACCATCTCTTGCTTGTCATTTCTTGAGTCTAACATTTGAACATGTTGTAGGTCAACATGATCTATTCAAACATGTATGTGATTAGAAACTTTCTTCATCATCTTTAACCCATAAGAACTTTCCATCAAATCGAAATTTTGATCATCATTGGAAACACCTCTAGAAATAAGAAACTAGATACTCGATGAGATTTGAGGACATGGACCTTGAAATAAGAGTGAACTATGAAGAATGTAGTCTCCTTCAAAGAATTTGCACAACTTTGGAACTTTCAAAAACCCCATTCCTCATTGGGTGGGATCCACAGTGCCATGAGGGTCCTATGTGGCACAATGGCTTCTTTTTCTTTAATTAAAGTCCCAAGAGTAGGCCAAGGCCAAACTTCCTTTTGGAAAAAAAGAAAATTCTTAAAGAAAAGTTGTAAGGAGATAGACACTAACAAAATGAGTCACCTTGGTAGGACACCTGCAATATGATTGAAAAACCTCTAGATAAATTCAATTTGCAAGGTTTCAACACATGGCAAACAAAGATAGAGGGCCATCTCATGACTAAAAAATTATGTTCCATCACAAAACCATTAGCACCAAACGAAACAAGGAGGTCTACCACATTTCACCACATGGAATGTTATTCACCTCTCTAGATGATAATTTTGTACATTTTTGGGATGATTGCACCATCACAAATAGAGCATGGATTAATATAGAGAAAACCGTTGAAGCTATTCCAAGAAAATCCAAAATAGCACTTCAAATGCAACTTTACTCTCTTAATATGTCTCAAAGAGAATAAACCCACACTTGTAAACAAGCTAAAGAGTGTTTGCACCGAATTAGCTGATGTGCAATGCCCCATTGTGAATGAGGTTCAAGTATTTGTCCTATTGAAAGCCATGCCCCATGATTAGTTTGGAAAAATTGTAACTATTCTTCAAGAAAAGGACCCTATCCTTAAACTATAGGATCTAATAAAATCTCTAAAACAACATGAAAAGTAGTTGAGAAAACATTATGAGTTCACATCAAGTGCCTCGATTGTAAGAGCTAAAAAATCCGTTCATTGTAATTACATGAAACATTTGTCAAAAGATTGTTTGCAAATCAAGCCTTGCAAAATATGTGGTAAAACCAACCATGCTACAAAAATTGTCTACTATGCAACAACAACAACAATGGAAACAAAGGGGTTTTCAAAAACCCTAGCAATGTCAGTGTAGCAGAGAAGACAAATGAAGAAGAAGAAGCTCAAGTCAATTTCACATATGTTGGTGTGTTGTAAAACTTTCCTTTTGTACCTTCCTCATGTATAGGAAAGAGTTTGCACCACCCATGAGTTTGTGGAAGGAAGGATGAATAAACGTTTTACCACCTTCATTGTACATGGTAAGGAATTATGTTTCTTTATCACCCTAGCCTAGTTGAGAGGAGAGGATAGTCCCTGGACGAGATTACAATCAAACTCAAGGGGGGGGGGTGTTGGCTTTTGATCTCTCATCTTGTATAATACACACCTATCTATGACGAGAAATTATTATTTTATTGTGATTTCCCAAAAAGGTGTCTCCTTATTTATAAAAAGAGATTGCATCAATCACTTAAATTAAGGCACATCTCTTTTTCCTTAGATTCATGTGTCCAAGATTTAGGTCTCTATCTCTCTCTCGCTCTCTCTGCCTTATCGTCATGCCTTTTAGGCATCTCTTTCTCTATCTAGATTATCTCCATGACGTTAGGCATCTCTCTCTTCCACCATAACCTTACTGACTCAGCATATGATGCACCTTAGCCGTCATGAAGTAAGTAAATCCTTAATTTTCGGATTCTAATTCTTGGTAGCACTAGACACTAAGAATCTCTAATTCAAGTGGGTATAAGACATTTCAAAGTAACTTACCATTTTAAAACATGAAAGTGCATGCCCTTTGAAATGTTTTTGGAACTCTCTTTGAGTGAAATAACAAGTTTTCAAGAGGAAGAAATCCTTTGACCATACAGCTCTCATTTAATGTTTTCTTATCTTTTGAACATATCATTTATTGGCACCTTACGGGAACATGCCATAAGATGAGTTTTTAGATTTGAATGTGATTTGCTTTTTCCGATGTTAGCTTGTCTTCAGGGTATAAGCATGTGTTTTCTCTTTCAGTCTCCATGCAACAAAGGAAAGCCTCTTCCGAACTAACAAAGAGATTGCTTTCTTAAATCTTCCTTCTTCGCATCTTTTCCATTATTGTTCTCTTCAGCCCTCTTTTACTACCTATTATTCGACCATATCTAGATGCTAATATTTCTTTTCCTGCTAATACACGAGATTGACTCTCTTATTTCTTTCAATCATCGATAGCCCATTATTTCCTTGGGGATGTTTGGATGATGATAAACAAAAGGCAGCCCTCTCTTGTTGCATGAAATGGTTTCTCACTAAAACGCAAAGATCACCATTGACTTTGGGTCCTCTCTTTTGCATTAATAGCTCTTTTTGAGCTATACTCATGGGCAGACTTCAGATCTTTCCACCTATGTTCTGTAAGAAATCAGTTACGCAAGGGAACACAAGTGCAGTAGTAGAGAAAATAAGAGACATAGTAGCATTTCAAATATTTTCTACTAACAACAAGTAGGAAGATGATAACATTATCCACCCTTGGATTCTCTAGGTGGATCTTAAACAGTGATCTATAAAACTCTAGATAAAGAGTTTTAAGATAGAAGTGTGTTGGTTCAATTTGATATGGGTACTCTAGAAGTCATGTAGATAAAGGCTAATTGAGAAATGTGGCTTTCCTCACATGCCTATACATGGGTGATAAAACATGGGCTCCCACTGCCCACATAATCCCCATACAAAGCTTAGGCCCATTCATCCAATGTAAAAAATATGTTTGATTTATTACTTTCATAGGGAATATTACATGAAAAATATTCCTTTTACTGTCATGAGGGATGCTCCCCTCGAACCCCCACTAGGAGGACTGCTCCTCCTAGCTAGGGGGACCACTCTCCACATGACCCCCCTATTGAGGTTGCTCCTTGCTATCTCGTTACCCATAACTTGGCACCCCAATAACTGCCTTGCCTTAAAGTACCTTAGATGGTCCAAATGGACCTTCATCCAACATGCAAGTTGAGATTCCCATCAATTGGGTAATGCATGTTGGATGCTTAACGCAGGCCGGTCACCCCTCGTGTTTACCCACGATGCCTAACACAGACCGACTACTGCCATTTCTTTTGTAATCGCCTTCAGATTGTTTCTAATGAATTTTTGCTTTTTGCAAGCAAGTGAAGTTGGAACTTAAGCGCTCAAAGCACATGACAAAAGTCATCCCACTAACGGGCGACTTCGACATGCGGAGTGAGCCTGTGTGTTTGTTCCTTTTTCATCATGGTTGGGCTTACCCCATCACCGTCAAGATTGGGGGCGGGGCTTAACCATCACCGCAACATAGGTGAGCTATTAAATCAGTCCCTTCCCGAAGTCGTTTTAAGGAATTGATAGTTGTTTGCGCAAACTTGTTTCAAGACAGTCATCTCATCTAGCCGTTGGTTGCCTCTTCTCAATCTCATTTTATTGGGTCTCTGAACTATGTATCTTGTAGCTGCTTGCAATCTAACTTATGTTTTGCGGAATTCAGGGGATGCTATGAGTTATATGCTCTCTTTTCATTATAATGTTCACTAATTCAATTCATCGACATGAGTAGGTCTCAATGGTCACTTATCAATACCACTAGAAGTGTAGCGCAAGTCATGTCTCGCTGTGAATATCTTAGTAGAGAAAGAGTGAATATCTTAGTAGAGAAAGAGCTACATTAAGGCAAAGGCATCTAAACATTTGGATGAGTGCTTTGTTTTGTATCATGTGTTTTCCAAAGAACTTGGGACCTAATTGTATTTAAGCCAGGATCTCTAACTAGTTTAGAAGTCTCGTAGATTTAAAAGAGTTCATAGGCTCTTCGTATGATGTCTCAAAGATTTACAAGACTTCATAGACTTCCCATGTGGGAAACTTCCTACTCTTAATCTGTAATGTAACATACCTTGCACAGAGAACATATTGCTTCAGAACTATGGCAACGACTCGACATAAACATTTCACTCATATATATATATATATATATATATATATATATATATATATATATATATATATATATATATATATATATATATATATATATATGTGTGTGTGTGTGTGTGCGCGCGCGCGCGCCTCGAAAGTTTTTCCAAATTTTATTTCATTAATATGCATGATTTTATTTTTACTTGTTAAGAAAAAGCACACGAAGGTGTCTCTTTTGGCACAACATTAGTATTACGGGAACTTAAAGTATGCGCACCATAGATAAGCTCATCAGCTAATGACCTAAATATCTAGAAGTCGTTCAAGAACGTAATTATCTGGTTTTGGCTATAGGGTGGAATGAAAAGAAACAAAACACTGTTAACAACAGTATATGCCCATGCAGTTGAAAGAGCAAGTTACCAAAATGACAAGCCTTGTGTATTGATTTGATGGATCAACATGTCCAAACCACACATCGGCATTACCTGTTCGCTTTTCAAATTTCCATTTTGCTCGTACATTACGAAAAAACCGGCAATAAAGTTCAAGAACATAGAACTTCAACAAACGATGAACTCTACTTCAAGAATGTCCACACGTAATGACAAAATCGTAAAAAACTTACACCTAATGAGAAAAATGTCCATGACAAAAGCAAATAATATCACACCTTTTTCAAGCACCCTTTTGAACAACCATAAGTACATGCAGATGTACCTATAAGTGTCGATGTGTCTGGCTATATAAAGAATTTAAGATAAATCATAATCCCTCTTAAGTATTGAAGTCCAAAAACATTAAAAATGTTATTTATGTATATAACATCCTTCAATTATTATCTTCAATTGCACATTGTGGCAGATAGGCTCTATGATTCATATATTTTAGGGAAATCATCTCTTCTAGTATCTATGTGAATTTGAGAGCGACACACTCTCACCTTTAGGTAATACACAAAAAAAGGTACATTTATTTGATTAAATTTTAGTTAAGATAGTTGTTGGAGTTCGAGGTCTGCGGAAGCACATGAATAGCACAAAGAAGAAGAAGAAGCTTGGAGCACAACACACAATACTAGATGTATTACCACTAGAATGTACAAGGATAAGTAACCCATTATGGCTATGGTCGTATATATAAGATGGGGAAAAAATCTCCTAAATAGCGAGAATAGTGCCTCCACGATCCTAGTGTGTTCACACCCATCACTACCAAAATACATCAACAAATCCCCCCTAGGAGTGATGCGGTAAAGAAGGAGCTCGCATTCATTTATAAGGAAGTGCCAAGCTATGTAGAATTAATCCACAAAAGGAAGTAAGCCCAAAGATTTGCAAAAAGCTTCAAACTTCTCCCTAGGTAGAGCCTTCATGCAAAGCTCGGCAATGTTCTCCTACATGAGCAAATATTCCAAGCTGATCTCTCTAGCAGAGAACCTCTCCATGACATAATGATAATGCACTTCAATGTGCTTAGCGCGAGCATGGAACACAGGGTTCTTCGCAATTACGTACGCACTTTGACTGTCGGTCAAGATGGTGGTGGGAGAAGACTAACGAAGACCCAAATCAGCGATAAGGCCTCTCAGCCACACATACTCAACAGTGCTTGTGAAAGCTGCCCTATACTCAGCCTCACAACTAGAAGTGGCCATAATAGGCTTCTTCTTGCTCAACCAAGATATGCATGAGCTACCAAGCATGAAGAAAAAACCATTGGTGGACACACGAGTGTCATAGCAACCAGCCAATTCAGAGTCACAAAAAGCATGCAAATATTGCAGTAGTGATCCCCCCCTTGGGATCAAACAATCCAAGTAGGTGGGTACCACTCAAGTAGTGAAAGATGCACTTAACCTCCTACCCATGCTTGACACCTGGACAATGAAGTGATATCTCTAATGAAGTGATACCTCACCTCAATGTGCTTGGTCTTTGTATGATAGACCAGATTCTTAGCCAAAGCAATGGCACTCTGACTGTCACTGAGCAAATGATGTACATGCTGAGGTAAACCCATATCACAAGCAGGACGAGAAAGCCACAATGCTTCCTTACACGCCTCAGTTGCTGCAACATACTCTGCTTCTGTGGTGGAAACAGTTGTACATTCTTGAAGACAAGATCTCCAAGAGATATCACCTCCAGGAAAATGAACAATGTACCCTGATGTAGACTTACAATTGTATACACAACCAACATAGTCAGTATCTTTGTAACCAATAATGGATGCTTTCCCTCTACCTAAGCATAGACACTTGTCCTTAGTGCCACTCACATATCTTAAAATCATATTGACTGCTTCCCAATGTTTTTTACCAGGATTAGACATATGCTCACAACTCCCACTACAAATTCAATGTCTGGTCTTGTAGCTACCGTAGCATACATGAGACTACTGATGATAGACTAATAGGGAATTTTGGTCATGAATTCATTTTCCTCATATGATTTGAGGCAATCATCCTTGCTCAATTTCACATATGTGGCTAAAGGTGTAATCAATGCTTTTCCACCCTGCATATTGAACCTATGAAGTACTTTGGATATGTACTCACTTTGAGACAAGTATATGCATCTTTTTACTCCTATCAGGAGTAATGCGCATGCCAAGAATATGTTTGGCATCCCCCAAATCCTTCATATCAAATGTTTGACTCAACTTCCTTTTGAGAATTGACAAGTCATAGGAGGATTTCCCAACAATCAACATATCATCGACGTAGAGTATCAAGCATATCGTTGCCATCTGAGCATCTCTTTGTGTAGAGACAATGATCCTCATTGCTTCCGGAATAGCATTGGGACTTCATAAAAACATCAAACTTTTGGTACCATTGTCTAGGAGACTGTTTAAGTCCATACAAGCTCTTCTTGAGGTTTCAAACTAGACTTTCCTTGCTAGGAACTACATAACCCTCTGGTTGTTCCATATAGATCTCATTTGAAAGATCTCCATGCAAGAAAGAAATTTTCACATTCATTTGGACTAGCTCTAAGTCCTCCATTGCAACGAATCCAAGAAACATGTGCAAAGTAGTAATCTTGACCACTAGATAGAAGATTTCCTCAAAATTAACACCATGTTGTTGCTTAAAACCCTTTGCAACAAGTCGTGCTTTATGTTTTGGAGAAGCACTACCTGATGTGAATTTCAGCTGATATACCCATTTACATGGTAAAGCTTTCTTGCCCTTTGGCAAAGTTACTAAATCCCAAGTACCATTCTTGTGAATAGAATCCAGCTCTCTTCATGGCATGCTCCCACTTGACATGGTCCTCTGTCTGCATAGCCTCTTTGTAGCAAGAAGGCTCACCAGCATCTATTAGCATAACAAAATCTAAACCTGGAACATATCTATCAGGTGGATGTGAGACACGTGTAGAACGTCTCAATGGTTGCTGAACAGGAACATGTGCAGACTGATCTGAATGCACATTCTCTTGAACATCCCTATGTGCAACATTTTTATGCATGCTTATCGGAGAGACTAGTATCCTCAAACACCACTCTTCTCACTCCAACCTCCTTAATGGCCTGTTTATTCATCTTAGACTCATTAAAAATTACTTCACTACTTCTGATCACTGACCGTGTTGCAGGATCCCATAAGCAATATCCAAATTGTCCTTCTCGACCATATCCAAGAAAAATGCATTTCTTTGACTTATGGTCCAACTTTTGTGTAAGATTCTTGGGTATCTGAACATATGCTTCACACCCAAAAACTAGAAGATGATCATAATATGGTGGCTTCCCTATCTATAACTCTTGTGCCATTTTCACACCTTTGGTAGTACTAGGTGAAAGGTTAATCACATAAATTGTAGTCATTACTGCTTCTACCCAAAAACCTTGTGAGAGGTTTGGATGATGCAACATAGAGACTACTCTATCCTGAATAGTTCTATTCATCCTCTCAGCTACACCATTGTGTACTGGGGTATAAGGAGCTGTAAAATCTCTATGAATCCCTCTTGATTGACAGAAAAGGTTGAATTCATGTGAGGTATACTGACACCCATTATCTGAATGTAAAGCCATAAGCTTAGTTCCTTTCTCAGTCTCAACTGAAGCAAGCCATTTTAAGAAAGTAGGGAATACCTCATCCTTCGATTTGATAGGATATACCCAGACTTTTCTAGCATCGTCTATGAAAGTGACAAAGTAAAGAGAACCACCTAAGGACCTAGTGGGCATAGGACCACACAAATCTGTATGAACGAGATCTAAAGGCTGAATTGAAGAGTCAATATGCATTCTATGCACATTTTTGGTTTGCTTTCCATATTGACAATGCTCACAAAATGAAAAATCAGAGAAAGATAACACAGGTAAGTGGCCAGAACGAGAAAGTTTTTCGATTCCACTACGAAATATATGGCCCAAGCGACCATGCAAAATACAAGCCATAGGCTGTTCAGTAATAGCTAACAACTGTTCTTTCTATGATACAAATAAAGGATAAAGTGAGCCAACTTTGCTTCCTTTTGCAATAAGCATACTGCCCTTTGATATACGAAAAGAGTGAGCATAGAAGACCGCCTTGTAACCAAGGTCATCAAGTTGACCAACTAACATCAAATTGGATGATAACTGAGGTACATGGCATACATTATGCATAGTAAATTTTGAACCATCAATGAACTACAAAATCACATCTCCAATCCCCACAACATCACACTAGTAATAGTCACAAAGTCTCATGGTACCAAGAGACTTTGCTGCATAATTAGCGAACCATTCTCTATGTAGTGTCACATGGAAAGAAGCACTAAAATCTAGGAGCCACGTGTGGGAAAGAGAATCAGCCATAAGTGCCTCAGTTGGCACAATACTATCAAGTGTCAACACATCAGCATAATCAGAAATAGCATTAATTTCTTCAATCTTCATAGTCGAAGTAGACTGTGTAGGTAACGGTTTAACATGCCCATCAACATTCTATCCTTTACCTTTAGCATTCTTTAATGCATAACAGTCTTTCTTCATATGTCCTTTCTTATGAAAACAATGATATTCAATATCCCTCTTTCTTGATTGACATCTGCTCTTATTCCATTAACCATTCTTTTCCTTGTTCTTGCTCCTACCACGTTGCTGGTTCTTTCCTTGGTAAGAATCAGGAACATTATATGCATCTCCACTCTAAGTGCCAACCATAGGTTTTCTACGAATCTCCTCACTCAAGAGTGCTCCACATATGTCATCATAGATGATTTTACCACCAGGTGCACTATTGCTAGTAGCTATGCAAAACGTATCCCATGATGATCGCAGGGTGCATAACAACAATACTGCTTTCATTTCATTTCCATATCCATTTTCTAAGCCTATAACTAGGAGAATATAGCATTAAACTCATTGAGATGAGCATCAACACTATCTGTGTCCCTCATATGAAGGTCATATAATTTTCTCATCAGACACACTTTATTTGATGCCGTCTCTTTTTTATATGTATTGCATAACTTCTTCCAAAGCTCCTCTGCACTTTCACATTCTACTATTGTAAAGTAAACATTATCTACCAGGTGCAAGCAAATGGTAGACCTGGCCATTTTGCAAGAGAATAAATATTACGACCACCACATGCTAGAGAGATGACTCTCCTCCCAACTAAATGCCTCTATATATAGCTTTCTCCAGGGGACTGCCTTCTTGGGCAGGTGGATACAAACCATCCATGTGTCAGCCATGTAACTACATGTGCGCCAAGTGTCCCAGCTAAGTCGGGTTAGCTAAAGTGGATGCTTCTAGAAGGCTCTAGATCTCTTTGGACAAAATAATCTCCCCATGTTCCCCATAGGTATTGAGCCCAAGACCTCCTGCTTCACATCCTCGAGACTTAACCACTAAGCTAAGTGGATCACTTGTTCACAAGAGTAAATGACCTTCTAGTAAGTCTAGACGTGAGATCTGTGGTCATACACAAGGGTGACCAAATGATCTCCGATTGATGGATATTCTATCAAAGGTTTTCAGGATTCGTATGAAAAACACAAGATCCTGAAATGATTGTGTAGAGGAATCAAAACTTAGAATATCAAGTTAGAGGTAATGCCTAAAACTTCAAAGAGTTGAAGTGAAAAGGTACTTTATGTTTAGACTTTAGGATAGAATTCACTCACACGTCAATGTGAGTATAAAATAGGGTGGTATGGGATACGAGATTTTATATTTAGATTGATGTAGGAAAGATGGTATGGGACATTGGATTGTGGGTTGATAATTATCTTTTAGTCCTAGATTGTATCTTGAAGTTAAGTTTAATCCTCAATGGAATTAAAACTTCAAAGAAGGAGTTTAAAATGGAAGAGAATAAAAATTACGACCACCACATGCTAGAGAGATGACTCTCCTCCCAACAAAATGCCTCTATATATAGCTCTCTCCTCCCAACTCATCATCCATGTGTCAGCCATGTAACTGCATGTGCACCAAGTGTCCCAGTTAACTCAAGTTAACTCAAGTGGATGCTTCTAGAAGGCTCTAGATCTCTTTGGGCAAAATAATCTCTCCATGTTCCGCATGGGGACTGAACCCAAGACCTCCTCCTTCACATCCTTGAGACTTAAACACTAAGCTAAGTGGATCACTTGTTCACAAGAGTAAATGAGCTTCTAGTAAGTCTAGACTCGATATCTTTGTTCATACACACAGGTGACCAAACGATGTCCGATTTCAGATCTGCCTGAACAGGTCGGACCCTTAGATCATAGACTTACTTTATTACACATTTCATCTAACTCATCCCAATCATCTTCATCCATGTTAGCAGGCTTCTTTGAAATCCCATTTATTGGCTTCCATTGCCTCCTTTGAATTAGCACATCCTTAATATGATTCTCCCATAGAGCAAAGTTTATGCAATCAAATTTTCGGATCTCAAAATGGTCTTTGCCCTACAAGTTATAGCTCCTCCTCGGAACACTAGCACTAGATCCTGATCCACCAGATGTGCTTGAGACCTCTGATGCCATGATGGTAAAGAACTGAATAGAATGATAATGGAGCTAGAAGAGCCCAAACACCAACAAATAAGTGTATCAAGGAGTAAATCGACCATTGTATGGTTGACTAAACCAAAAATCAGGAAAACTTTTGCCAGAGTATCCTCTGCAAAATGAGCATATGACTAGTGTCAAAATATCATAAAACTACAAGTACTGACATGTTTACCTGCGTAGTGAATCACTGACTCCACACTCCATACAATCGGTTACCCAATAGAAGCCAACTAGGCTTATCGAGCACCTATGAACAACTATCATACCTCTCCTATGGCGAGGCTAGGTAAGTCTTCCAGCTACATCACCGAAGAGACCCCGATATCTAGGTGTCTCCGAGTTAAGAAAACCTCACCACGACCCTCTTTTTCAAACGTAAAAGACTTTATGCACAAAAACGTAACTACTATATCAATGACCATATGGACGTACATAAGCAGTATCCACAAAAGCGTACATGATGTGCATGTGCTCAATATATGTAGTAAAATGACACTAAAAGGCTGAATGCATAGCGCAAAAACTAGCCAACAACACCTGCAAGTGTCTCTCAACTCTGATGTTTTAGGCCCAAAAACCTGCATAAATTTGTAGAGGTTGCTACCACCAAAATTGGAAACCTTTCTAGAAACCTGTAGTTTTACGAGTGTGTCTGAAAACACAGCTCCAAAGGTTGATATTTGTTGTTGGAGAAGTACAAAGAACACTCTTCTTGATGTTCTTGGACATGTATGAAGAGAACTGTGTGAAAGTACTCCAAAATTGCTCCAAAAGACACCCCAAAAATGCTTCACAAATAGGCCTTGAAAGCAAACAGAGAAGCTTTGAGGGACCAAAACATGTTCAAGGTAATGTTAACCTTAGTCTTTCCCCTTCTTCACACACCACAAGATTGTAGGTTAGTGGAATGATATTGCCACAGTTAAGCGAGCTTCGGGGGGAATAGTAGTGGGATGGGTGACCTCGCGAGAAGTACCGGGAACCTCTATCTTCCTTGATCGTTGAGGTCCTCCCTCTCGCATAGGGAATGGTGCCAACAGTGACTTCGGTGACACGGATGACAAGGTATGCGAAGGTCTATGCCTTGGTCGCCACCTTAGTCATAAGCCTTGGAGAAAGCCGAGAGAAATCCCGAGAGAGGGGGGTGCTCGCTTCGCGCGCACAAAATGAACAAAGCTTTCGCCTCAAAATGCTCTGATACTAGTGAAGTAATTCGATGGTGATGCACCACAGTGCACTCTCATTCTTGATAGCTTCACAAGGATATCCGCGGAGTAGAAACCTTAGCTCCGAGTGCCGCACACAAATACTTTGCACAGAGGCTAGAGAATACGCAAAAAATACAATACAAAGGGAGCACGAAGACAAACTTCTTAGGTATTACAAATGCGGTCAAACTTACAATCTGTGACTGACCACGCCACTATATGTTCTATTAAAGAAGATATACAAAGAAGTGTCCGGTGGCCATTTGGCCTTTCACATGAACACTAATGGTAACATTTTTCTTGATACCTAGCAAAAATAAAGAATTTGACAATGGAAAAGAAGTACCATCAGTAGTAATCACAATGATCTTACCAACTCCCATAATACGATAACAGGAGTTTTTGGTGCATGTGATTGTATTTCCTATACAGGCAGGCTCGAGTGAAGTGAAGAAAATATGCTGCGAGGTAATGTGTTTGTTGCCCCACTATCAAAGTACCAAACATCTGAGTCTACTGGAGACATACATTGTGTAGGAGAAGATGTTCAGGCCATTCTTCATTCTGCACTAGATTAGTAGACTCTATTTTTGGTGTAGAGGCCTCTACAAGAACCATCTTAACCTCTTTTTTCTTTGCCTCTTTAGCAGTCAATTTTGGACAACTCTTTAGGACATGATCATTTGCTTTACAGTATTCACAAAAGAATTTCTACTTTTTTATTTTCATCTTGTCACTTTCAACCTTCTTTGATTGTGCCGAATTTGCATATTTCTGCTTACTAATAGAAAACCTCCATTTACCTTTGCCCTTCTAACTAGCTAGGAATGCTTGATCTGCAACATGCATAATGGACCTTTTTTGCCTAGACTGATCATCCTACAATAGAACAAAGGCTAACTCCTCAAATCTTGAGGCATTTGGATTGCCTTTCATCATCAAACGAAGAGTGGAAGCAAAACTCTAATATGAATCGAGAAGACAATTCAAAACACTCTGCACATGTGACGTGTCACGTGACGTGTCAGGTAAGATGTCATCAGCAAAAATCAATTGTTCTTTAAAATCTTTGATCTTTTTCAAAAAAATGTCCATGGAATCGACTTATTCATGTGCTCATTCTCCAAGTAATTTCCGAGGTAAGCAACATGAGCCTCATTCCTTTCCTGGTATAAAGTGGTAAGTGTATGCCCAAGCATCCTTAGTTGTTGTGGAAGAGCAAATGTGAGGAATAATGGCATGTTTGTAGAAAAGGCTACCAATGCATGTGCTTGAGCATTTTATCCCAAGCAATTTGCTCAGCAGTAGGTGCAATAGAATTCATACCACGAAAGAGAACATGAAGAATATCACCACCTTCAACATCATCTGCATCACCTTCAACAACTGTGTTTGCAGGTGAAATAGGACCTTTTTCAACACCCTGCACAATATTCCATAGTCCTTTTGCAACCAGTACATGACACATCATATAAGTGCGCAAACGGATAACTGGTACTGTCCAAATTATCCTCAATAGCCAACGAGTGGAATTCATCACTGCTTTTAGGCATGGCCACTCGCTAAAATACCATGATGCAGAAAAATGAATGTATTTGAAAAAGTTGAATAGAGCGATTGTGATGAGTTCCATTAAACTTGTAACAAACTTTGAGGCACTTATACTAGCGAACTGAAACTCACATATATCTTTGGAACAAAAAGATGAAACCGCCTCCACAAGCACTTCAATAGTACATTCGTAGGTGATTCTAAAACTCTGATTGGAGCGGTGTGAACGATGCCTTAGATGAAGAGGTGACCTTCTCTAATACCAATTGTTCGAGTTCAAGGACTACAGAAGCACACAAGCAACACAACGAAGAAGAAGCTTGGAGCACAACACACAATACTCAATGTATTACCACTAGAATGTACAAAGATAAGTAACCTGTTATGGCTATAGGTGTATATAGAGGCCAGGGGAAAAAACCTCCTAAAGAGGGGAAAAAGTGCCCTGATGGTCCTAATGTGTTCATACACATCATTAGCTAAATATATCAACAATAATTAAAATAAATGATAGCTTCATGAGATATTTATTCAATAATGTGTAAAATGTTTTTAGAGTGAATCCATGGGATAAATTTATTTTGGGGATAGCATTAATTCTTTGAACCATTTTTGGCATGTTTTTTTTAATATTCAATAAGCTCCATTGCAAATGAATCATACTGTTTCGATGTTTATTTTGATCGGATCCATCGTAGTTCACATCCAAATATCCGTTGCTATGAAAGCATTGCTATAGTTACATGTATTGTAGTACGCTTCTAAATAAACGTGATTATTTTACATAATAATCGATATAATGAATGTTATGGTGGTCTAAAACTCGTCAATATACTAGTGGATATACTATTCCATATATCTTTATAAAAATCACAAATTAAAGATTCTAATTAGTTTTCTTAAAACGGAACTAAGTATAACATCCATCACTGTTTCGCTTGCTATAATCGTCATATACTAGTCGAAAATGAGAATTAAAAGAAACATGTTTCCAAGCATGTGGAGGTTTGTGTATGTCTATGTTCGCATATGCCATGAGGGTGTGAGCATCCTAAAGATATCGACTTCCTCATGGCACCTTGGAACCTTAGAGATTACTGTCATGGACATAAAGGAAACTATCTTACACCTAATATTCCATGTGACTTTATATATCTCATTATTTGCTAAAAATTTGGAGAAGTTGATGCTTCCATTATGTCTGAAACATGCCAAAACCCCAAGATAATCTATCTATTTACTTGATTCTAACACTAGGAGATCTTATTTCAAGTTCATGATATTATCAATGACATCCTGAATTTGTAACCACCCTAGAACTACCCTTGAAAACCTCTATAAGGAGAACTTGGTGACATATATTATCAGTCTTGTGGATACTAATCTTGGGAGTGGGAGTTCACGGATTCATGATCATCAAGTAAGTGCTTTCCAAGTTTGAGTTCCAAATCTTTTCCTCTTCCTTCTTCTATTTCATCTTTCTCAAGGGATTTCTCGTAGTTTAGATATCCTATTTCATACCTACTATCATGGGTTGTCGGATCTCTTGTATTCGGTCTTGTCGAGTATCCATACGTATTAGTCATGGGTTGTGGGGCTTCTTGTATCACCTACAATTTCATGTATTAAGTTTGCTACATGGGTGATCTTGTAATTTGAAGTATAATTCTTAACTCTTTTTTAGTCTAGTCATAGGGCATAATCTAGTGCACTCCCTAATCCTCCTTCTTAGGGTGTGGCTCAACAATCTCTTGCTTTTCAGTTCTTCAGTCTAACATTTGACTGTGCTATACGTCCACATGATCTAGTCAAACATGTATGGGATTAGACACTAATTTCCTCATCATCATTAAGCCATAAAAATTTTCCATCAAAACAAAATTTCCATCATCATTGGAAACACCTCTAGAAATAAGAGACAGGCTTGTATTTTAGATTTGAGGACATGGACCCAGAAATATGAGTGAACTATGAAGAATGTACTCTCCTTCAGAGACTTTGCATCACTTTGGAACGTTAAAAAACCCCACCTCTCATTGGGTGGGATCCACTGTGCCATGAGGTTCTTATGTTGCACAATGTCTTCTTTTTCTTTAACTAAAGTCCCAAGAGTAGGCCAAGGCTGAACTTCCTTTTGGAAAAGAAGAAAATTCTAAAAGAAAAATTCTAAGGAGATAGACACTAACAAAGTGAGTGACCTTGGTAGGACACCTCCAATATGACTGAAAAACCTCTAGATAAAATCAATTTGCAAGGTTTCAATGCATGGCAAAGAAAGATAGAGGATCATCTCATGACTAAAAAATTATTTTCCATCACAAAACCATTAGCACCAAACGAAACAAGGAGGTCTACCACATTTCACCAAAACAAATGCAAAAGCACTTGGAATGTTACTCACCTCTCGAGCTGATATGTACATTTTTTGGATGATTGCACCATCACAAATAGAGCATGGATTACTATAGAGAAAACCTTTGAAGCTATTTCAAGAGAATCCAAAATAGCACTTAAAATGCAACTTTATTCTCTTACTATGTCTCAAAGAGAATAAATGCACACTTGTAAACAAGCTAAAGAGTATTTGCACTGAATTAGCTAATGTGCAATGCCCCATTGAGAATGAGGATCAAGTACTTGTCCTACGCAAAGCCATGCCTGATGATACGTTTGGACAAATTGTAACTATTCTTAAAGAAAAGGACCCTATCCTTAAACTATAGGATGTGATTAAATCTCTAAAACAACATGAAAATTAGTTCAAAAAACATTATGAATTCACAACAAGTGCCTTGGTTGTAAGAGCTACAAAAGTCATTCACTGTAATCACATGAACCATTTGTCGAAGGATTGTTTGCCAATCAACCCTAGCAGAATATGTGGTAAAACCAACCATGCTACAAAGCATTGTCTAGTATGCAGCAACAACAACAAAATGGCAACAAAAGGGTTTTCAAAAAGCCTAGGAATGTCAATGTAGCAGAGAAGACAAATGAAGAAGAAGAAGCTCAAGTCAATTTTACGTATGTTGATGTGTTGTAAAAATTTCCTTTTGTACCTTCCTCATGTATAGGAAAGAATTTGCACCACCCATGAGTTTGTGGAAGGAAGGATGAATAAACATTTACCACTTTCATTGTACATGGGAAGGAATTATTTCTCTTTATCACCCTAGCCTAGTTGAGGGGAGAGGATAGTCCCTAAAAGAGTTATTACAATCAAACTCAAGGAAATTATTATTTTAGCTCTCATCTTGTATAATCCACCCCTATCTATGAAAGGAAATTATTATTTTATTGTGATTTGCAAAAAACGCCCCTCCTTATTTATAAAAAGAGGTACTATCAATCACTTAAATTAAGGCACATCTCATTTTCCTTAGATTCATGTGTACAAGATTTAGCTCTCTATCTCTCTCTCTATGCCTTATCTTCATCTTCATGCCTTTTAGGCATCTCTTTCTCTATCTCGATCATCTGCATGACGTTAGGCATCTCTCTCTTCTACCATAACCTTACTGACTGAGCATATGATGCACATTGACCGTCATGAAGTAAGTAAATCCTTATTTTTTGGCTTCTAATTCTTGGTAGCAGTAGACACTAAGAATCTCTAATTCAAGTGGGTATAAGCCATTTCAAAGTAACTTGCCATTTTAAAACATATTGTGGTTAAAAGATTCTCTGAATAAACATGAAAGTGCATGCTCTTTGAAATGTTTTTGGAAATCTCTTTGAGTAAAATAACAAGTTTTCAAGAGGAAGAAATCCTTTCACCATACAGCGTGTCATTTATTGTTTTCTTCTCTTTGGAACATATCATTTATTGGCACTTCTTACGGGAACATGCCATAAGATGATTTCTTAGATTTGAATGTGATTTGCTTGTTCCGATGTTAGCTTGTCTTCAGGATATAAGCATGTGTTTTCTCTTTCACTCTCCGTGCAACAAAGGAAAGCCTCTTCCGAACTGACAAAGAGATGGCTTTCTCAAATCTTCCATCTTCGCATCTTTTCCATTATTGTCCCCTTCAGCCCTCTTTGACTACCTATTATTCGACCATATCTAGATGCTACCTTATCCTTTCCTGCTAATGCACGAGATTGAATGTCTTATTTCTTTCAATCATCTATAGCCCATTATTTCCTTGGGGATGTTTGGATGATGATAAACAAAAGGCAGCCCTCTCTTGTTGCAGGAAATGGTTTCTCTCTAAAACGCAAAGATCGCGATTGACTTGAGGTCCTCGCTTTTTCCTTAATAGCTCTTTTTGAGCTATACGCATGCGCAAACTTCAGCTGTTTCCACCTATGTTCGTTAAGAAATCAGTTACGCAAGGGAACAGAAGTGCAATAGTAGAGAAAATAAGAGATTTTGTAGCATTTCAAATATTTTCTACTAACAACAACAAGTAGGAAGATGATAACGTTGTCCACGCGTGCACACTGTAAGTAGATCTTAAATGATGATCTATAAAACTCTAGATAAAGAGTTACAAGATAGACGTGTGTTGGTTCAATTTGATATCAAGGGTAGTGTAGAAGTCATGTATATAAAGGCTATAAAGGCTAATTGAGAAACGTGGCTTTCCTCTGAGGCCTATACATGGGTGATAGAGCATGGGCTCCCATTGCCCACATAATCCACATATAAAGCTTAGGCCCATTCATCCAATGTAAAAAATATGTTTTATTTACTACTTTCATAGGGAATATTCCATGAAAAATATTCCCTTTACTCTCATGCGGGGATGCTTCGTTCGGACCCCAACTAGGAGGACGGCTGGCCCCTTAGGACCTTCTAGCTAGGGGGAAACTCTTTCAACCTTTCTCTTTCATATGTTTTTTGTTTTCTAATTTCCCTTATCGTTGGTTTTGCAGGAGTTTTTTGGCATCAATTCTTTGGAATTTGATGAAAGACAATGCTAACTAGGCTTTGAGGAGTGCGATCCAAAAGGTTGCATCAATTTAAGTGATTTCTTTGTTCTCTATTGATAGAGAGTGAGAAAGAGAGAGAGAGAGAGAGAGAGAGAGATGAAAGAGAGAGAGACAGAGAGATAAAAGAGAGATAGAGAGAGAGAGAAAGAGAGAGATGAGAGAGATATATGAATGATTGCTTTGTTCTTTATTAGAAATAGAGATAGAGAGAGAGACAAAAAGATGAGGGAGAGAGAGAGACAAAGAGGGAGAGATGAGGAGAGAGAAAGAGAGAGAGATCAAGATTCACACACACACATACTCATGTATATGCATGCATACATATGCACACACATATACACACATGCATACATACACACAAATATACACATGCATATGCATACATACATTCACACACATACGTACACACACATACATACACATGTACATACACAAACATATGCACACATAGATTCACACACATATGTACACATGCATACATACACATATACATACACATACAATCATGCATATATTACTACACACTCACATATGTATACACTTACTTACATATATACATACACACTGACACCTATGTACACACACACACTCATATACATATTACATACACACATGCATATACATACACACACATATGCATACATACATACACACAAATATGCATAAACACATATATATACATACATTGTACATACACATAAACATACTTATACACATATACATACATAATATATATACACATGCATACACACATACAGACATATAATACATATACACATACGCATATATATACACATGCATACACACATATACATGCTTTAGGTCTAGGTCTCTAAGATTAGGTTTTTAGGCTTTTTACATATCTATACACACATAACACATTTTCACATACACATGTATATATGCATGCATACACACATACACATGTTTTAGGTTTAGGTCTTTAGGATTAGGGTTTTTAGGCTGTTTACATATGCATACACACATATACACATATACACACATATTACATATACACATACACATATATATACACATGTATACACACATATACATGTTTTAGTTCTATGTTGTTAGGATTTGGGTTTTATGGTTTTTACACATGCATGCATACACATACACACATATAATACATAAACACATACACATGTATATAGACATGCATACACACATATACATGTTTTAGGTTTTGGTGTTAAGGATTAGGCTTTTAGGTTTTCTAAATACATATAATGAAAATAAATATATATAACTAAA
Source organism: Ceratopteris richardii (assembly GCA_020310875.1). Taxonomy (NCBI): domain Eukaryota; kingdom Viridiplantae; phylum Streptophyta; class Polypodiopsida; order Polypodiales; family Pteridaceae; genus Ceratopteris; species Ceratopteris richardii. The sequence goes on from CM035437.1 coordinate 107,446,026, forward strand.
TATATAAAAAATAGGTCTTTACAATTTTAAGGTTTTTTACATATATAGAATCAAATATAAAAAATTAGGATTTTTGGATATTTTAATTAGATTAAATATATATAAGAAAAAAATTAAGAAAGAATAAAGAAAAAATAGAATATATATATATATATATATATATATATATATATATATATATATATATATATATATATATATATATATATATATATATATATATATATATATATATATATATATATATATATATATATATATATAGAGAGAGAGAGAGAGAGAGAGAGAGAGAGAGAGAGAGAGATGATTTTAGAATATATAAATAAATATGAAAAGAACTAGTGTTTTGAATATAAGAAGTAAATATTTATAATTTAATATATAAAACTAGGATTTTAGGGTTTTTTAGAAAATTAAACATATATAATTAAGTGTATAAAAAATAGACTTTTAGGTTTAATATTAATATATGTAATCAAATATAAATATAAAAACAGATTAGGCTTTTTAGGTTGTTTACACATGCATACACACATATACACATATACACATATAATACATATACACATACACATATATATACACATGCATAAACACATATACATGTTTTAGGTCTAGGTCTCTAGGATTAGGTTTTTACGCTTGTTACACATGAATAGACACATATATACATATACACATACACATGTATATACCCACATATACATATTTTAGGTTTAGATCTTTAGCATTAGGGTTTTTAGGTTTTAATGCATGCACATATACAAACATAATACATATACACATACATATGTATTTACACATGCATAGACACATACACACATATACAGACATAATACATATACACACACACGCATATTAAAATTAGTGTTTTAGTTTTTTTACACATGCATACATATAAATTGAAAGAGATAGTGTTTTAAAGATATAAATTAAATATATGAAAGTATGATTTTAGGGGTTTTTATTAAATTAAATAAATATAACTAAATATATATAAAATAGATTTTAAGGTTTAATTAACATATATAATCATATATTTTTACAAACTAGGAAAAATCTATTATATATAATCAAATATATATAAAAAATAGGATTAAGGATTTTAGGTTGTTTACACATGCATACACACATATACACATACATATATATATACACATGCATACACACATATACATGTTTTAGGTCTTTGTTGGATGCTTTGCAAGATGGAAGAGCACCAATTCAAGAAGGTGATTTCAGAGTTTCGGACACCTACTAGGTGCATGAGTTGTCTAAAGAGTACCTCCACATAAAACCACGATCTCGAAGGGCTCAAGTCTCATGATTGGCACACATTTTTATAGTTTGTGCTCCCTATAGCTTTAAAAAATTGCCTTTCGGAGGATGTGTTAACAACCATTTATAAAGTCAGCTCCTTGGTATGGTGGATCTCTTCTAAAGAGATAAAGAGAGATAGCATAGAGAGTGTGAAATGCAATGCAATAGAGGCTCTCTGTATGGTACATAAATACTCTCCCACAAGTATTCCCACAATTCAACTTTGTTTAGTGGTTCATGTGGTTGATGAAGTTATAATAGCAAGAACTGTCCATAATCGATGGATGTTCTTCTTAGAGTGCTTCATGAAGACATTAAAAGGGTTTGTTCATCAGAGAGCACATCAAGAGGGCAGCATGGTAGAGGGATAACTCGTACAAGAGTCTCTTGTATTTATAAGAGATTTTCTATGCATGTCGGATCCAAAAATGCCTCGCTTATGGAGCAATGATGAAGATGTTCATCTCATAGGTGATGAACCTCAAACTAAAGGGATGCAAAGAGAAATGGATGTAACTTTGAGAGAGAAGGCAATGAAGTTTTGCATCATTAACTCTGAGCCTATGCAGAAGTGTTTAATGAGGTATGAGCTTGCCCAGGAGAGAAACACAAGGGAAAGTTCTCAGTTTTGAAAGAATTGTTCCACTCAAATTTTCCCTCTTTTGTAAAGTCTTCAACCTCGTCCACCCTTTCCAACGAGCAAAAAGCTAGCTACAGTGGTTTCACAAGCAAAGACATTTCTCATGGATGAAACTTTTAGATCATAGGAATTGATGAAAATAGGTCTACTTTTGCTAGTGGGGTGATGATGAACTTTTTCCAAAAAAGTAGAGCTAGTGCAAGAGATGACAATGCTCAACAAGCCCAGCTCCATTATTGTGGAGTGATCCAAGATATCTTGAAGCTATCCTTTAGGAAGTTTGATTACTTTCTTTTTTATGTGAGATAGTTCAAAGTAGTCACCCCTAGAAGTAACACAATAGTGAGGTAGGATAAGAGGGGTTTGCTTCAAGTGAACTCCACAAAGCTATGGATAGATGAAAGAGATACATTTGTACCTCCCAAACACTCTGAGCAAGTTGTTTTTATGCCTGATTCGAAAGAAGCAGAGAGGCTATTTGTTTTACAAGTTTCCACATGTAGCAAACAAATTTGTGAGAACATAGATGTAGACAAAAGTCCATCTATAGTGGACTTTGAGATTCACTCGATAGTCAAGGAGAACGAGATCATTGTGCGAGATGAAGATGGCTTTGAAGAAGGGGAGATACATGATGAAGTAACAGACAATATGTTGTACGAAAACAATGATCAAGAAGAAGCTAGCATACCAAGATATCTAAAAGTCGCCAATGTAGACATACATATCCTCGTTGCATCAGATCTCCAAGAGAATGCTAGAATAAAGGATTTGTGAAGAAAACACTTGTACGTACTAATTTATATTTAGTTTTTTCTATGTTCTTTTGTACACTACTATTTCTCTATATTTTCATTATTATCATATACTAATTATTTGAGTTTTTTTGTTGCTGATCATGATGGGAGAAAAACCTTTGGTCGCTCCACCTTCCATGACAAAGGAGTAGTTCTTTGAGTTTAGATCTCAGATATATTCGACGTATATGGCTGCCGTGTCAAAGTACTGGATCCCTCATGGTGTGGAGGTGAGTGCAATCTGGGTGGATTGGCTCAAGTCGTCGCACACGTAGACTGTAAGAAGCTAGTGATTGTAGGAAGGTTTATGTGATTAAAATGTGAAGGTTAAGGTGAAGTTGGGTATGGAGAGTAGAGATGTGATGATTTGATTGTGGCAAGGGAACATATGAATGCAAGATAAATCCATGAACATCAATGATGGGAGCAAAAGAAATCCATACACCTGAATCCATTTCCAAAGAAAGAATGGTCCAAAAATTGGAGCTTCTTATACACTTTCAAAATTTAAAGCATATGGATGGGTTCTTGTGGATGCTATGTATGCATGATGAGAACAAAAGAAAACCATACACATGAATGGATTTTGAAAGGAAGAATGGTCCAAAAAATAGAGCTTCTCATACACTTTCAAAATTGAAACATATGCATGGGTGCTGGTGGATAGTATGAATGCATGTGGATCATGATTTATGAATAAATAGAAACGTGTTCTCTTAGTCTCAATGGATAACCCTCACTAGTTCAATGCAAGATTGCGGAGCCTTCTCATACATAGAAAGAGAGAAAAGGAGACATGTAAAAACATATAAGAGACAAAGAGACAAGAGACAAGTGACATGAATTAAAAGATATTGTAATAAAAGCCATGTACATGAGTGTTGTGATATGTCAAGCTAAGCAATATACTAATCACCGGCAGTCCGCACGACCCTCCCACCACGACAATTCAATCGAATGTCACAGGTGAGAGGATAGGTTCCACTTCATTGATCCTATATTTTTCAAGGAGCGTAATTTCAAACTAAAGAAGTCTAAGACTCATAAAGCCAACTCTACCTCACTCACATGCTCCATTAAGGGTGAGAAAAGATAGAGAAACCATTGGGTTTATGAGCCTTTCCTAGTTTGGAAGTCTGACTTAAGGTTGATTCTAGGAACTATGCTCTTACTAGCCCACCTTGGATCCTCACATGCACAAGTGAGAGTGATTCTCTCAAGGAAACCATGTGGTAGCAAGGACCCTATGGATGCCTAATAATGATTCTCTATGAATTTGGAGGTGGGACTTTATAGTTTCTTTAATGAATTTGGGCCCTTGGATCAAGAAAATCAACGATCAACACTAGGATCAACTACTTTGAATTAAAACCATTGGGTTTATCAAATGGATAGCTAGGATTAGTTCTTTATATAATATCAAGGGCAAAGGGAGGAAAAATAGGTGACTTCATTATCCACTATTGGATCTAGGGAAGATCTTGATCATCGAATGAGTGTTGATATCAATTTGGATAAGATAAGCTCTTGTTTTTAGAGGAAGTTTTTATTATTGATCTTTGGTCATCAAAATAAGCTTACTACTGAAATAACTCGTGGATCCTCCTTTATTTAAGCTTTAGTGCATCTCCACCCCTTAATGTGAGCTCATCCTTACCGTACAACGTAGTTAATCATTGTTTTCCATGTGGTAGCCCTTCGAGCCTTCAATTTGCTTATTCTATGAAACTGCGATGATCTTGAAAAATAGATTGGTGCTCTTTGACCCTACACATATCCTTTGATGAAGATGAAAATTTATGGGGCTATGTTTTGAAAGGTCTTCTTCAGGAATATGTAGAAAAAACTCCCATTTGAATCTCCATTATACAAGTTTGACTACATTTGGAACTTTGTAAGGTGGCATCAAGGTGCCTAGGAAGATTTGATAGCCTTGAAAATTTGTGCAAATGTATAGGCACAAATGATCTTTATACATGCTAGACCATATGGATAAGATAAATTCCTATACAAGATTTTGTAGGGTCTAAGTGGAAAAATTATACTTTTACAAAATGCACATAGAATATCAATATGCTAGAAAATCCATTCATATGTGTGATTCAGGCTACAAACTTCCTTTGATAGGCTTTAATAGTATATGAGTTTTCATGTTATTTGGTGACATTGAATTTTTATCGTAATTTCCAAAATTTGACCAACTTTGGCTGCTACCTTGGATTTGCTTGATTTCTTCCAAAGTTTGCATGTGAACTCCCTTTGATATCCTTGATGCATCTCGGACTTCTCAGTGAATTATGGCTACCTTCATCAAATGTGTTTTGAATAGGCCTTCATGAGTGAGACAGAAGAGAAAATCTCGATGACATCCATCCCCACTAAACCTGCAATTCCTTTGGAAGCACCATTCTAGTCTCTTTCAAAAACAAAAAGTTCCAAGCATCAGATTGTTTTTTATAGGAAACATAAGAAACATGGAAGAAAAAATTGATCATATGCATGAATGAGTAAACAACGTGACATGAAGCAAAATTTGCATGAAAGAAAGAATTGAAACAAGCAACATGAATATGCATGAACAAATAGGCAACATATAAGAGGCAACATTGACAACATGTAAAGAAAGAAAACAAAAAAATCACAATATGAAGTGTAAGTGAATGTATTGAGTTGTTTTAGGCATCAATTGCTCTCATCTTGAAGAATATTTTTTACCTTTTTCATAATGCAATCTACTTTAAATACAATTATAAACAAAGATTTAGGATTTTCAAGAGACATCTTTCATGTCTAGCTTATTTTAGATAAACGTCTTTCCTACATAAATTTAAATATGATCTTTCTCTACTTACAAACAATGAAATCTAACTAAACTCCACTAACGCATAAATCTATCTATATAGCTCGAGCTTTATTCTTGTATGCCTCTTTAGCTTCCTTTGCCTTGCTCTCTCTCTCTCTCTCTTTTTTATGATGATTCGACAACTTTATGGTTACATTAACATTTCTGGCATGGAAGAAAGTGTAAACTTCTTGGTAACGCGTAGCAGCTTATCTTTTTTTTTATGATAGAGAAAAATTAAACCCTGACACAAGGTACAACCATTTTTTATGACAGAGAACAGTCGTTTAAACTCCAATACAAGTGTTGTGAGGTGGACTAAAATCTAGAAACATGCAGTAGCAAGAGTTAGGACTTCAACAATTATGCTTTTGATACAAGATACATATGCATGTTTATATATATGAAATTCATATTATCAAAATAAACCTCAAGGTCTACATGCCGTATCTTTCCATAATCCTAGATTATAACCGACTTCTTAGTAGATAAATTACTTCTTAGAATACAATTTTCCACAGAGAAATAATCATTTGCCCATCTGACTCAAGTGATGTTTTTAATTAATTATTTATTTATTTATTCATTTATGTATTTTATGGATGCTCTATTTATGAATCAACCTCGTTGTTCTTATCTTCTTCAATTTCTTCATCTAACATGTACTCGTCATTATCGCATTTCTTGAATACCTTTATACTTTTACCTGCAATCAAAGTTTTTAATGCAACACCAATTCACAAACATCATACATACCATTGTTGTTGGCTTTTGATACAATGTATGGCCCAAACAAACATTCAGTGAGTTTTTTGTGTGCATCACTCTCATAAATGAGCTCCCAATCTCCTACTTCAATCGGGTTAGGATGCAACCAATGAGTTTGGTCAAAATAAAGCTTGTTCTTCATTTTGCATTCTCTTAATTTCTCAACAGCATCATCGACTTAATTTACCTTGTTATAACTATTTAATATGCAAACTCAAAAAATCATCAGTAGAAATGTTTTCAGACCATGGGAGATTTGACCATCCAAAAATATGAGAGTGAATTCAAAAAACCAATTTTTGATAGTACATGAGTTTAACAGGCATATACCCTGTGGTACGTGTGCATACCATTCTATCTGCCCAAAGTGCAAAGGGAAAAATCTAGGCCATTGTTTAATGTCACCATTACATGCTTTAGATATGGATTTCACAATAGTAAGTTGTCCTCTCTCTATTTTACCATTGGCCTTTGGATTATATGAAGTAGTGAAAGACAAAGGAATGCCATGATGTTAAAAGAGTTCTTTAGCTTCTCTTGCATCTAACTCTCCACGATCGGCAACTACTTTCTCTATGTACCCAAAGGGACTTATGACATCTTCAAGCATGAATTTGGAAACATTGTAAGTGGTCTTAGATCATAGTGCATATCCCTCTACATGATTAGTTAAGTCTTCCCTTGCAGGTACAATGTAATGCATTTTGTCAATACCTTTAGGCATAGTTTCTACTACCCACTTGTAGTGAATATAGGGTGGATAAGTAGGATGCAAAGGATCTCTATGTTTGAGTGACCAATGAACTTGACAACTAGAACATCTAGAAACATAGCTACTAATTTCAACATACACCCTAGGCAAATAATAGGTACTTCTAATTTTTTCATATGTTCCAAAAAAATCCTTTATGGCCTACCCCTAATGTCTCATGCATTTTCTTCATTATTTGCATGTGAAGGCTTCACTTGCCTATGAATCATTGTGGATAGAGTTCTATCTAAGGTCCCTCTACTCATCAGGCCATCATGAGTAGCTACCTCATATGAACTCTCTTGCTTTTGGCCTTGGCTATCCCCCGAGCATGGAACTTCTTGTTCCTCTAAGCACATACATCTTTGGAATATAACACTCTCTACCCCTTCTAAAGATCATTGTCCTCAATGATATAGAAGGAGCTATAAACCTGGGAATCAATATCTAGGATTCTAAATAATAAGAGTAAAGTGTGCTAGGTGTGTAAAATACTAGATAATAAAAAAGTAGACAACTCATCTCTCTGCTTCCTATCTAGTATTTCCACCAATAAATAGTAATCATTGCCTTGGGCATACTGTAGGAATCCTACTGAGGCCCAATGAGTCCCTATGTGCACAACATAAGTACTCGGAATATCCTCAGACTCCCTATGCCTAGACCTTGACCACTAACTTGTGACGGCTTGTCACCTATAGAGACCTTGGCAAACTTGCTCTTGTCTCTCTGAAATCCCCACTGCCAGCTTGTCAAATGGTATAATCATGCAAGATCACTTACTCCATTAGAGTAACAAAAAATACTATGCTCATCCAAAACCGTATTACAATACTCCAATCTCTATGGAAAAAATACAAAAAATAAATATAAATCTTTTCCAAATAGAGCTTAATCTCTAAGCTCAAGTAAATTTGCTTGATTTACTCACTATACTGAAATGAAACTCAACAAAGTCACATCATGATCCAAACTGAGAATCTAAGATGATTATCTTCAATGATCCAAACTATGGACCAAGTTGTCAATGTGTCAATGATCCAGATTGTGGACCAAAATATGGATCTATCATATATAATAATCTCAACTATGGAACAAAATATATCTCATATAAAGTAAATCCCAATCCACTCAATGGAATTAAATCCATCATGCCAAGTGAAGTCATGCTAAGAAACTATAGCAACTAGTGGAACTATCACTGCCTTCTCAATCATAACATGCAAGATGTTCCAAGTGGATGAAACTTGCTTTATCTCTAACCACCATCTGATCATCACTATAATAAAATCATTCCTAACTAGGAATGAGACGTCTCTAAAAAGCTACTATAATAATCTGATATTGCCAGATATAATGAGGACCATAATAAGAGCCCACTAATACACTGAAGAACGGTAAGTAGATGTGTGCACACTCATAGCCCACTAGGCTAAGCATCAAGCTCACCTCATACACACTATGCATAAACCATGGCCTATCTTCAGGCATATCAAATAAAGTAGTACGTACTCTCTGAATTTCTTCTCAATGCAATTGCCTTTTCATAGTTCATATGTTCAAACCTTGCCTTTCCGCTTCTAGGCTACTTGCCTGTGGACTTGCCTTATTTGCGATCATATACAGAATGAGTGCCTCAGTTGCCCCTCTGTTGTGTAATAATAAGAAGATCATATGAATGAACTCGAAATCATATCAAAAATATAATCTCAAAGACTTCTCTCCCATTCCATCTATCCTACACCTAGGTAGAATACAAAGTTTGATGTCCCATACCACCAAACTTTACACCCCACATAGATGTGTTGTGGGAGCGATTTGATGACGACTGGTGGATCAAGTCAACCGTCTCGCTAACGGTGCACATTGGGTGCTTGGAGCAATCTCAGGTTCAATTAGATTGCGTCTTGTAAGAAAGCCACACTTGGAAACAATTAGTTAGAGTTGAACTTTCTCTCATGCATTTTGATACACGATAACAACTAACAATTCAGATAATAATTCAAAAGAAGATTAGATTATTCCAAAAGATCGTTTTATTCTCTTGTTCATAACAACCTTCGTAGAACATCATCACAACTTCGTGTTTATCTTTGTTGGCTAACTATTCGCGATTGCAAAAGTTCAAATGTGTGCCAACTAAAATCTTGTTTACATCCATATAATGATTTTTCTTTGAACTATTTCTAGTAAGGATGTCTATTTGTTGTATTATACGGCACATGCGGGTGTCTCTACAACATCAAGGTAACTAATGGAAATTCAACATATGGAAACTAAATCATATCATAGTACTTGGGAAATTGATTCGTCTTGCGTGGTCAAAGATTATCTTTCGTAATGAGGCAAAACAAAGCTGGTTCAAATTCCTTTCACACAGCCATTATATTAAGCGTCAAAGTGAGTGTCAGAATGAATGGTCTACAAAGCTAAGTCATCCCATCTCTAGATTTGAGAAATGAAACGCACTTTTCAAAAGAATGAGTTCAAACAAAAGTCACTTCTTTCAACCGTCACTTTACAAGTATTGAAATATCAATTCATATTCCTCATGTACTGTCACATCAATTTCATTCCTCCAAAGAAATTAACAACATGTTTTACCATGAGTTTCATACTTCACAAAGAAAAATCAGTATTTTGCGGAAATACATATCGCAGACAGTAAAAGAAAACCAGAGAATTTATATTAAAGAAATGTTGTGCTGAAATTTTTACTTTGTTGTACCTGAGAAGATGGAAACAGAACAATAAATTTCTCTTTTAATCATAACTCAAGGGAACGAAAACTGTAACGTCACTTGTTGAATGTAGAAAGCAATCGAGTACTCTCTTTTTGTTTGCATCCGCCATGATCTCAGAGATAGAATACCGAATTGATTCTAACTACAAATCTAACCATTTCAACATATAAAGGTATCAGATTGTTCGATCGGCCCCATGTGTAGGGATGATCACTTATAGTTGATGATGATTAAGAAAATAATAATTTATTATCGCTATTAGGAAACGAAATTCATGGTATGTAAATCTGCAAGAACGCGACAGATGCTAAACAGCTCATCTACAAGAAGAAACGCATGTTAAGGAGCGACATTTATTTAAGTCAATCTGTAGTTTAATTCTTCTAGATCGGTTGAGTGAATTCAAATGAATTGTACAACAATGAGGTGAAAAGGTATCTGAAGAGGTTGACTTGAACAACAGTCAAAATATGTCTCCCTACTAACAAAGTCTAGTTGCATATCTTCCCATCAGTGCACACCGTGAAAATACTTTATCTATCTTTTTTTTCCAGAGATATGCCCACAGCAGTCATTGGCAAATAAGCCATACTTAACAAAACGATGATTTACCTGGAGAACAGAAGAGTTCGCTACAATAGACTTTCATTAAAAGAGGACTTTCAGGAAGTCATTGATCAATGTATCAAAAAGTATACAAACTGTGTTGAATACTTCAGCGTGTGTGTCCTAGAAATGGGAAAAGCCAGATGAAGAATAATGGTAATTGTCCGTATCAGAATTCATAAAAAACAAGCTCTCTTCAGTTTAATACTCCTATGTACTGTGAATTTCATCTGATATAAAGTTTTTTCAGCAACAATGATATAAACTTTTTTTGAGCAACAAATGCCTAGTGAAACAAAGATTAGATACAGCGCAAGCTACAAGAAATTCTAATTAACTTTGACTATTTCCATTTTTAAATCATTCTAGAATGCATCTCTTTATATTTACAGACACCATAAATGAAGAAAAAACATCGGAGAGAAGAAATACGAGCTCCATGCGAATTGAAAGATTGGCCTCCATGCGCAGCTACGATTCTTCAGATGATCTTCTCAGCATTTCTTGGGATCATCAAACTCGGTCAATATTGGCATCACAATCAATTGTAGCTGCCTTCCTTTTTATTCTCTGTTCTAATCCACTTTGAGGTCGGCGTCATCTTTCTTCATATATTTGAATATGTTCGATGTGCGCTATGGTCAATATCTCATTTCTTTATAGATTATTTGATTGCTTACAGAAGCACAAAAGCTATCTGAATCATCAATTTGTGTCGGCGACTTTAGAATTTTGCATCTGGTAAGTCTTTCTTCTTCAGCTCTCTACACTATCTTCCTTTTGAAATTACTCTGAACATGAAGTCTCCTTCAGATCATCACGCGCACAGCAAGAGAATCTTTAATCCGCCAATCTCTTAGCATACCCATTCAGAAAATGTCCTCCACATGGTGCATCGATTATCATATGTTTTCCAGAACATTTACAAAGACCGAAATATCCTCCCCTTCTCCCTCAGAACAGCGTATGACTTCCTCTAATAGAGTAGAGTTTTCAAAAACTCGCGAGGTCGCAAATTGCCCACACCTTCTTTCTCTGTTGATCCCTCAGACAAGCACACCCTCTCACATCTAGTTCCGCCATGAAGTCCTGCCTTCGATGATCTCCCTTCTGAACTGCCTGGAGATCTCGCTTGTGTCAGAATTTATCAAAAAAATTGACCTCTCCTTCTGCGTTTGTTTCTCTCCTCATTTGTAGCAAATCGATCTGAGGGCCTCTTCACCACATGTTGCATACTTCCAACGAACAGATCCCGCAGTCATGCTCAAAATAGAACTTTCTTTTACTTTGAATGATGACACAACTCAAGTATTTTCCTTGAGTCACAGACGGCCAAACTACCTCTTTGCATGAGCGTGACCATCCGTTTGTCTTCTGTCCATCTCGTGTAACTAAAATCTGCATAAAAAACCGTGAGGTTCATGTGTTCTTCAACGTGCAGTCATCTTTACTCAAGAGATCAATCACATGAGCACAACTCTATGGTATTTCTCAAACATTTTTCGGCATAAGGAATTAACTCATGGTATATAATTTGTATAAAATCAGAGACAAGGTGCCTTCTCAAATGAAACATCAGATACCAATACTGTAGAGTCTCTCCTTTAATAAAAGTGCAACCATTTGCACGAAAGAGTAAGTTAGAAGCGGCACTTTGACTTTATATATGACCATGATTTTGCACCAATTAGAATTCCACTACTGCTCCAGCACAATGACTTCAGTAATTCTATTCATTATTTCGACCATTCATATGTCAAAATAAAGGATTGAAATATCCAATTAGGGAGAGAAAATCTCTCCGACATTCACCCTCACCAAACCTGTGCTTCCTCCGGATGCACCAACCAAGAACTGTATGCTGCTTTCAAAATAAAGATTATCTTCATAATGTAATATATGTGCATGGGTTTAAAAACAATTAAGTGCCTTATGCACGGCCGTGTAATTAGCCCTATAAATGCATACTTTAAAATGCATAGAGAACAAATATGGTGCAATGAGCAAGGTAAAAGGCTTCAGATGGTGGGGATTGTGCACTCACTCACATACATAGCAATGTGAATATACATAAAGCCTTACAATCTCTCTTATGTGCATGGGTACCACTCAGTTTGTGCCTCAAACCATGGTCATGTAATTTGACCCTATCACATGCATACTTTAAGTGCATCAAAAACATAATGGTGCAATAAGAGAGGTATTTAGCATTCGATGACAAAGCTTCACACTCAAATTGATGTTACCAGCTTCACATATATATATATCTCATTACAAGTGCAATCAAGCGTGCACCTACGGGTTTTAAAATACTCGTGCTCTCTACATCACTACAACAGATCGATTGTATACCGAGGTTTTTATCGAGGAAAATGAATGCGGCTTTATTTGCCACAATGCTGGTGTAAAGGTCGATGTGCGCGTCGGTACCAAAGCGCCGATATAAGCCTCAGTATAGGCGTCGGTATATGCATCGGTATTGTTGGTGCCCATACCGGTGCATATACCGAGGCTTCTGCTAGAGATACCATCGTTGACACCGTCGCCTGCTGGGTGTAACGATAGCTATTCCGATGACACTATTGGGAGTACCATCGCGTATACCGACGACCATACCTGCAAAATTGTTTTTGGGTAGAATGTTTTGTCTTTTGCTACAGCAACATTACCATGATGTTGCTTAACAAAAGACAATACAATCTGCCCAAAAAAAAACCGAGTACATGTGATGTGTACTCGAATGACAACCGAAATATGATTTCATGAAACAGAGTATTATTGGACACAAAAGAGATAATCAGAATGAACTATGAAACATGTACAAAAGAAGTTATATATTTCAATAATGAAGCATGTACAAGAGTGTGGAAAACCACTGTCATATATGACGCTTTTACAAAATGTGGCAAAGCAATGTATTGCCATATGAAAATCAAATACAAAATATTGGTCTTCCACTGCCATACACATGCAAAGAACGTTCCATATCAACAGTCCTGCAACAAAGAACATTAATGGAATGAGATAAATTCACATGAAAATTACAAACAACAAGTAAAAACCAAGTTTATAAAATAATTACCTCATCGCAAATGCTCCCATGAAACTACCGCACCGCGTCCCTCCAAGTCCTGCAATAGTGCAGTCAACCCATGACTATATCCGTAAGACTCCTCCGTTCGTGTTGGAGGACCACCCATTGCCAGCTCATGAAATAAATATAAAAAGATTAGAGAAACATACATAAGAAATTTAACACCAATAAATTCAATAAATGAAATGGTACTTACAAACTCATGACGCATCGTGTCATATCCCCCATTGCCCAAATGTGACGGTCCAATCGTATCTAAATGTGTGGCTACGGCATTTTGCTGCTGGCGATATCGATCAGGAGTCTACTGCTGCTCGTCACGAATCATGTCCCACTCCTCAACATCTAACCATACAGGCTTTGGTAAGCCTTCTCTGAATGCATCACGTGCCTTGGATATCGTCGATGGGACATGACCTCACGTGTGGTGCGCAGAATCCACTCTAAACTGACAATAGACTGTCCATCGGCTGGTCAAAACTCCTGGTAAATGATCTGTGTGATATAATTCTTCCGATCTTTATCCTGTTCACTCCGTTTCAGCATGATGGAGTGTCCAAACTTGATGGAGCAAAGCTATCGTATGCCTGCACGCATTGCTTTGCCAGCCGCATCCATCACCAGACCTCCATCTCGGATACTATACACCTTGGAGTCATCATGGTCATGAGCACCCCAAGGTATACGTGGTGTTCCACGTGGTGTACTGCGTGGCGTACCTAGATCTGAGGTACTCGTCCTAGGAGTAGAAGCGGGCGACACAACGTCCGTCGCACTGCCTCCACAACAACCGCCTCCTCCGCCTCCAGACCTACCTGTAGATCCACTCCTAGAACCTCTTGCTCCAGAGCGTGACCTTGATCTACGAGACGGGCGAGAACCTGTATCGCGCTGAGGTGTCAAACGCACATGTCTACTAGTAGACCCAGTAGGAGATGGCTACAAAGATGGTCGTGGTGGAGTCACAAAGCTAGGGGACATACCTCCTACGAGAGTAGCACCACCCACAGGAGTGACACCGGTAGGAGTGACACCGGCGGGAGTGACACCGGCGGGAGTGAGGCCAGCAGGAGTGAGGCCTGCAGGAGTAAGGCTGCCAGGAGTGAGGCCGAGAGGAGTGCTACCTCGAGCAATCCAATACTGTGATGCAGCAGCCATATACGCAGGAGGAACCTGAGACATGAACTCCAAAAACTGCTTCCTCGTCATGGAGTGTGGAGTGACTGGAGGACTGACTCGCATCGTGCTCTGTAATAAGAGAACTCAAATAATTAGCATACGATAAGAAAAGTAATATAGAGAATAAACAAAAAAAACAAAAATTAGTACGTACAAGTGTTTTATTCAAAAGTCCTCTATTCTAGCATCCTCTTGAAGATCCGATGCACCGAGAATATCTATCTCTATATGGATGGCTTCTAAATCGCTTGCTATGCTCGTTTTCTCCTGATCATCGACTATTGCTTCATCTTCTCGAACAATGACCTCTTCTTCAATGACCTCTTCTTCTCGAATAATGATCTCTTCCTCGTCGGCTATCGAATGAATCTCTGAGTCTACTAGAGATGGACTGTCTTCTACATCTATGTTTTCTAAAATTTGTCTACTACGTGGAGCGACTTGTAAAACAAATAGCCACTCTGGGTCTTTTGAATCTGGTATAAAAAAAACTTGCTCATAGTGTTCGGGAAGTACAAATGTATCCCCTTCATCTGTCCATAATCTTGTGGAGTCGATTTGAAGCAAACCGCTCTTATCCCGTCTCACTGTTCCGTTTCTTCCAGAGGTGACTACTTTGAACCATTTCACATCAAAAACAAAGTAATCAAACTTTCTAAAAGATAGTTTCAAGATGTCTTGAATCACACCACAATAATCTAACTCGCCTTCTAGAGCATTATCATCCCTTGCACTCGCTCTACTTTTTTGCAAAAAAATCACCATCACTCCACTATCAAAAGTAGACCTATTTTGATCGATTCGTGCGATTCGAAAGTGTCCCCTATGAGACCATAGTGCACCGTATTTAATATACTCCCAATCACATCCTTTTGCGAGTTCTTCTTCTTCTTTAGAGATATCTTCATATGCTACCTTTGCTTATGAAACCGCTGTATCTAGCCATCTATTCGTTGGAAAAGGTGGGAGAGGTCGAAGATTTTCTGGAAGAGGCAAAAATCGAGTGGAACGATTTCTTCAAAACTGAGCTCTTTCCTTTGCGTTAGTTTCCTTGGCAAGTTCATACCTTTCTAACCACTTTTTCATAGGCTCAGAGCTAACTATGCAAAACTTCATTGCCTTCTCTATGAAAGCTGCATCCATTTTTCTTTGCAATCCTTTACCTTGTGGTTCATCGCCTACGAGATGAACATCTTCATCATCGCTCCATAAGCAAGGCATTTCGGGATCCGATATATGTAGAAACTCAGTTATGAATACAAGAGATTCTTGTACAAGCCATCCCTCTACTATGCTACCCTCTGGACGTGCTCTCTGTCGAACAAACCCTTTTAATGTCTTCATAAAGTGCTCTAAGAAGAACATCCATCGACTATGGACAGTTCCTGCTATTGCAACTTCATCTACCACATGAACCAGTAAATGAAGTTGAATAGTGAGAATACTTGTGGGAAAGTATTTCTCTACCATACAAAAAGCCTCGATAGCATTGAGTTTCGCACTCTTTATGCTATCTCTATTTATCTCTTTAGAAGATATCCACCGTACTAAGGAACTAGTTTTATAAATGGTTTTTCGTACATCCTCTAAAAGACAATCTTTTAGGGCTACAGGGAGCACAAATTGTAAAAACTTATGCCAATCATGAGACTTGAGTCCTACAAGATCGCCCACAACTCTCGCATACAACCTCGCTCTTCTCAGTCCTCCCTTTGTGCTTTGCTTTCTTTCTTTCCGATCAAATTTTCCCAAAGAATCTCTCCCACATTCTTAAAAATATGCATCGGGTCTACCAAAATATTGATCACCAACTCACTCTAATAAGGGAGTTCATAAAAAAATGAACAACCGTTTCATGCCAGCAACTGGATTTTCAGAATCCCATAGTTGTTTCCAATTGCATAGACACTTTTACGTAGTGCTTTGGAATAGCGTGCTTCTAGTCGTGGTTCGCATAAAGGACAAGCATGGTAACTCGAAATCGATAAACCTGAACATTCACCATAACCAGCCCAATCATGCATTGTCCACATAACTATGCCTTGCACTCGCACGTCTCGTCTTCTTATAGGTTGAGACATGTCACGCACAGTAATCCCATCCCATAAAATGTGCAGTTCTTCCACAAGTGGTGCAAGATATACATCCATGTTTTTTACCTTATACTTACCTGGTACAATAAGAGCTAATAATAAATGACCTTTCTTTGTGGCCAACCATGGTGGGATATTATAATTGACCAAACATACAGGCCATGTGCTCCATGAAGAACTGCGTAATCCAAATGGATTTACTCCATCCATAGCTAGGCCTAGACGTATGGACCGAGGCTCACTAGCAAACTCTGACCACTTACTATCTATGTGCTTCCAAGCATCAGAGTCAACTGGCACTCACATTACATTATCTATAGACCTGCTCTTTGTATGCCATGACATTAACTCAGCTATAGATTTGCATCTAAACATGTTCTTAATTTGTGGAATAATAGGAAAGTGGCGAAGAACCTTTGTGGGGATTTCTTCGCCTACATCTTCTCTAAATCTATTTGCTCCACACTTTGGACATACATGGAGATGCTCATACTCATTCTGAAAGAGAATGCAATCATTCGGACAAGCATGAATTTTAGTATAATCCATTCCAATGGACTGTAAAAGTTTTTTCGCATCTCCACGTGTTGGAGGCATGTAATTACCCTCTGGCAAAAATTGATCTTTAAGAAGCCTACAATAAGCAATTAAAATGATATTAGTAAATGAAGTTATTCTGATACAACAATGAAAGCCAATTTGTTCTCCACTTACCTGAACAATTCAGTGACACTACTATCTGACCATCCATAAATGGATTGCACATTGAGCATCACGAGTGAAGCACGTAGTACAAATATCTTTGCTCCATTGTAAAGTGGTAAACGAGCTAATCTTCGCATGTTTTCATATTCTTCATCAACTTCTGATCGTGGAATTTCTGTTGTGTCCATCTCGACACCTTCTTCACCATGTTGATCTTCATCCATCTCATAAAATGCTTCAAGCATCTCTTTCATATGTTCATTCTGTGTAATATTATTAGTGCTTGCTTGTACGTCTAAGTCCTTTTTTGCTCTCTTTTGTCCACGAGAGGTTACCAGTGCAATGTCGTTTGGGTCCATCTACTCACTTGGGGGACCATGCGAATGATAACGTAGGTTTTCCAGTCGACTCCTATCAAATGATCCATGCTCTCTAAAATGTGCAGTACAAATCCCTCGTTTTCGATGAATTTGGTACTTGCACTGTGTGCAAGGACATGACATTCTCTCTTCAGGATCCAAAGAAGCCATCTGCTACAATATGGACATTTTAGAACATTTGTTTTTTTATTAAACCTAAAAATCTAACTCTTAAAGACTTAAATCTGAAATACTTAACCTAAGTACTTAAATACCTAAAAAAACTTAGAACCCTAATTTTAAAACCCTAATCTATATAGTTATCCTATTTTATCTATATATTCGGATTTTTTCTTGATTGATCCTATTTTCTATATATATATATATATATATATATATATATATATATATATATATATATATATATATATATATATATATATATATATATATATATATATATATATATATATTTAATTATTCAGATTTTTTTCCTCTTAATTGAGTTATATGTATGCCTTAACCCTAAAACCCTAATTTTAAAGACCTAGTCCTAAATTATGTATATTTCTATACACATGTGTATATACATGTATATATGTATTATATGTGTATGTGTATGTGTGTATATATGCTATGTAGGTGTTAAAACCCTAAAACCCTAATCCAAATGACCTAGACGTAAAACATATATATATATATATATATATATATATATATATATATATATATATATATATATATATATATATATATATATATATATATATATATATATATATATATATATATATATATATATATATATATATATATATATATGCATGTGTATATATATGTGTATATGTATATATATTGTGCATATAGATAGGTGTATAAGTATGTGTGTTTGTGTATTGTATATATATTCACTTTATTTAAAATGATTAAATTTAAACCTATTTTTATATATTTAATCATATATATTTCTTTTATTTAATTAAAATACTAGTTCTTATCATATTTTATTATCTATATAATTATCCTACCTTATATATATATATACTATTTATATATTCATATTTTTTCCTTATTTAATCCTATTTTTATATATTTAAATATAAATATTTAATTAAATCTTTTAAAACACTAGTGTTTTTTATATTTATTTATCTATATAATTATCCTATTATATATATATATATATATATATTTATTTATATATTCAGATTTTTTCCTTACGTAATCATATTTTCATATATTTAATTTGATATATTTAATCAAAATATTTAAAACACTAGTTCTTTTTATATTTATTTATGTATATAATTATCTTATTATATATATATATATTTATTTATTTATATATTCAGATTTTTTTGTTACGTAATCCTATTTTTATATATTTAATTTTATATATTTAATTATATATATTTAATTAAAACCCTAATCTTAAAATTCTAGATCTAAAATATGTATATTTTTGTATGCATGTGTATCTACATGTATATATGTATTATATGTGTATGTGTATGTGTATGTGTGTATATATGTTATGTAAGTGTTAAGACCCTAAAACCCTAATTTTAAAGATTTAGATTTAAATCTGAACTACTAAAACTTAAATACTTAACCACCAATAAAAATCTAAACCCCTAATCCTAAAACCCTAATCATATTTTATATATATATTTATTTATATATTCAGATTTTTTTCTTATTTTTCTCTATATTTTTCCTTAATATAAATATAATTGAGTTATATGTATGTCTAAACCCTAAAACCCTAATCTTAAAGATCTAGAACTAAAATATGTATATTTCTGTATACATATGTATATACATGTACATATAGATTATATGTGCATGTGTATGTGTGCATATATGTTATGTAGGTGTTAAAACCCTAAAACTCTAATCTTAAAGATTTAAATCTAAAATATGTATATATTTGTATGCATGTGTATCTACATGTATGTATGTATTATATGTATATGTGTGTTTGTGTATATATGTTATCTATGTATTAAAACCCTAAAACCCTAATCAGAAAGACTTAGACTTAAATCTGAAATACTAAAACCTAAATACTTAAACACCTATCAAAATCTAAACCCCTAATCCTAAAACCCTAATCATATTTTATATATATATATATTTATATATTCAATTTTTTTCTTATTTTTCTCTATATTTTTTCTTAATATAAATATAATTGAGTGATATGTATGCCTAAACCCTAAAACCCTACTCTTAAATATCTAGACCTAAAATATGTATATTTTTGTATACATATATATATATATATATATATATATATATATATATATATATATATATATATATATATATATATATATATATATATATATATATATATATATATATATATATATATATATGTGTGTGTGTGTGTGTGTGTGTGTGTGTGTGTGTGTGTGTGTATGTGTAAAAACCCTAATCCTATTTTTATATATTTGATGTAAAAGAAAAAACTTCAAAATAAAAATAGGATTATATGTGTGTATGTATGAATGTGTGTATATATGTGTGTGTATGTATGCATGTGTACATGTGTGCGTGTGTATGCATGCATGTGTATACATGTGTGTATATGTGTATGTGTGTGTAGGCATGCATGTGTGTGTACGTGTGTATGTATGCATGCATGTGTGCATATGTGTATGCATGTGTATACGTGTGTGTATGTGTATGTGTGTATGTATACATGCATGTGTGTATATGTGTGTATGTATACATGCATGTGTGTATATTTGTGTGTGTGAATGTATATGTGTGTATATATGTATGTGTGTATATGTGTGTGTGTATGTGTATGTATGCATATGTATATATATGTGTGTGTATGTATGTGTGTATGCATGTGTGTGTATGTATGCATGTGTGTATGCATGCATGTGTGTATATGTGTGTGTATGTATGCATACATGTATGTATATGTGTGTGTATGTATGTGTGTATATGTGTGTGTGTATGTGTATGTATGCATATGTGTATATATGTGTGTGTATGTATGTGTGTATGTATGCATGTGTGTAAATTTATATGTGTGTGTATGCATGCATGTGTGTATATGTGTATGTGTATGTAAGCATGCATGTGTGTATAGGTGTGTGTATGTAAGCATGCATGTGTGTACATGTATGTGTGTATGTATGCATGTGTGTACATGTATGTGTGTATGTATGCATGTGTGTAGATGTATGTGTGTAAATGTGTGTGTATATGTGTGTGTATGTATGCTCTATTTTCCTATCTCTATCTTCCTTTCTTTCATTATTCTTTATCTCTCACTCTCTCTCTTCTCTGTCTCTCTCTCTCTCTCTCTCCCCTTCTCTCTCTATCAATAGAGAATAAAACAGTCACTTACAAGTATGCCCCTCTTTTGGATCGTTGTCGTCAAAGTGTAATGTATGTCGTCTATCGTCGAATTCCAAACAATCGACGCCAAAGAACTTCTGCAAAATCAAAGAAAAGAGAAATTATAAAACCTAAAGCATAGAGAAACACAAATGCTAACAGTACGCGCATCACTTACCAAGATGAGGGATCTAAGCCGAGAGAGAGTGTGTTTGTGTAGAGAGAGAGACCTGTGTGTGTGTGCACGAGACAATGCAGGTCCCAATTTGGTTCGCGCATGCAAGTTCGACAGAAGACCAACAGTATTCAAACACGTGCAAAAATGTGAAGTTTTGCTCTCGGGTTCGCGGAATGTTTAAAACTCGCCGTCGGTATGGGCGTCGGTATACGCGTCGATAGTTCCTAGTAAATTACTAATGCTTATACCGACGCTTATACTGACGGCTATACCGGTGCATATACCGATGCACATACCGACGGGTGCGGGCCACACCGACGATCCGTTTAAAACGTTCATACCGACGGTCACTTGACCGTCGGTATCTCTAAGTGACATTTTTCGAGGGTCATACTGACGCCGACTGTGACCGTCGATATATGCAGCGTCGGTATGCCCCTCATATGTTGTAGTGCATTTCATTTATGCATATTTTAGATGCATGAAGGAAAAACAAAATGGTGCGAAAATTGAGGTTTTAAGGTATCGAAGCAAAGAAACTCTCAATACTCACAATTCCACTCTCTCATAGATGCAATCTCTCTTCCTTACTCATAACTACACTCTCTCCATTCTCTCAAAACTTGATTCATTAACTTTTCAATCATGTTTACCTATATATCTAATGTGCAGATGGACATGCTTCTATTGGTTTTAAAAGACGTGCTTTCTACGCATTTGTACATGCATACTTGGTGTGCAATGCATCTCAAAATAGGTGCAAAAGATATTTGGGTTAACACGAGAACTAAGAAAAAAGACAAGGCTTTCTGATCTTCACTTCACTTCCCATTTCCATTGCCTTCTTTCGATCTTCTCTTGCCTTCAAACAAATTCATGAAAGGACTTTATGGTATGTATAGACAATTCAAAACTATTTCTCTTATTTCAATCCATTCAAATTCTTGATTCGCAATTAGCTCCAAGTCTTCACCTGTACTCATAAACCCAGATTACACATCAGTAGCATCACATCCAAAACTCATTAGTAGGCCTTTTTCATCAAAATTATCATTATGTCATCATCATATTTTGCCATCATAAAACTCATAAAAGAAAATCATATTATTAATCACATTCATCATCATAATTTGGTATAAAGAAATAGTATATTGATCATGGAAAATTCTTTTAAAGAAAAAAAAAAAAGACGTCAAATAATTTCATTGAAAATAAGAATTTCATATCTTGATAAAGAAAAGTTCAAGCAATGAACACATATTCCTTTTGAAAGAAAATATTTTTCATCAACTGTTAATATCTTTTTCAATCATAGGAATTATTTAGGAGAATTTTCATCAAACATTCATCAAGTATCAATGATTCATATTTTGCATTATAAATTTAGTAAACACAAAACTCATAATAAAAAATTCATTGATATAGAAAACCGCAAGAAACTTATTCTATCAATTTCTTTTCCCTCTTATTCATAAGTTTATAAGAGTTTTTGATATTTTGTTCAGTATTCACAATAGCCTCTTTTTCCCATTTTCCAATCTCTTTGTCATCATCAATTTTAGTATGAAAATTTTTATTATTTAATTGAAATTTGAATGCATCAAATGTATCTTGATTTCAACCATTCTCATTCTCTAAGATTTTAAGTTCATCATTCATAATATATGTCTTCTCTTTCATCAACTTTTATTAATTTTTGAACTTTATTTTCATCATTCTTTATATTTACACATTCATCTTTACCAATCCTTTTCAATGTACTTTGATCATCCTTTTTATCAAGAGATTTAGTTTTATCATTAGTGTTACTTATAACTTTTGGTTTTAGAAGATCATTATCAAAACATGTACCTTGACTTTCAAATTTGTTCATAGATTTTAATGTTCTTTTTGTTTTCTCATTACAGCTCTTAGGTGTCCACTGTTTTTGAATGTTCTTACATATTTTAGTTCTAAATTTAGTTTGGACAAAGTATTCTTTCATCCCTCCTCTACCTAAGTTTAAATGCAAAGGTAATTGGGTTTGGAAGTCACAAATCTTAAGGTCATGTGTAATAACTGTTGGAGCAAGTCTATGACAAGCCTAAGTATTGGCTTGAGTCCCACAAAGTCATAGAAAAAGCCTTAAAATGAACACTATGTAAAGTTCACTTGTGAACTACCTCTTGTAACTTTTGAAGAGTTTACTTAATGTAAAAGTAAGAGAATCTTAAGTGGTTGAGTCCACTTGATCAAGAATGGAAAGAGGAGCCACGAATTCGTGATTTGTGGTAGCTAGAGAATCAAATCAATCATTGATTGATTGGAGAGTGATTGAGGGAAGTTAGCCTCCCAAACTCAACTATAAATAGATGGTAGTTTTAGTCGTGGTTAGAGAGACCTATGTGAAGACCTCCAAGAGCTGAGCTTTATGCCATATCAAGGTGTGATTACAAGGCACACATATGTATCAGTAAGTCATTGTATTGTACAAGCAAATACTTTCATTTTCATGAATATTTGAGTTCATCTTTCCATGTTCTTGTGAAGTGTACTACTCACTGCCATTACTCTCAGTTCTCTCAGTCAGCTTGTAGAGATGTTTTCTCTGAGCTTGGTGCATCCTTTTCAGTGATTTAACTTGGTAAAGTTATCTTTATAAGTCTACTATATGCTCACAAATTTTCATGTCATTTGGATGTTTCAATCTTCAGTTATGTTCATTTGAAGTCAATAGGGTCTGTTCATCTTCACTTCTCTGTCAAGTACCCGACTTTTTCACTCATCTTGTCAGAGCCATTTGTGAGTGGTTACTTATCCAAATTCAGTGATTTAAAGCTTATTGCGTTCAGCTTACTGTCTAGTATAAGCATACAAATTTTCATAATCATTGGATTTCTACATTTGGAGTTATGTTGATTTTCCTGCTCACTGGTCTATTTCTGTAGCAGCCCGTGAAAATCGGGATGATGTCATCACTTGTTAAAACTCATTCTCAGTGTGTGGTTCTATATTTTTGATGCGATTACTCTTGAAAGTTAGCTATTTACGTTGCCTAGACTTCCCCAAGAGGAATTGAGCTAATTGCTGTTGTGCTCAGAGAATTATGTAAAACACTGGACAGGTGTATGAACCAAGAATAGCAAGTTTTCACCTCTGAGCTAACTCCAACTTATCTGTTTTCATCTATCTTTTTGAGAGTGATCTTCCAAGGTACATAGGGTGTCTAATACATCCATTGGCAAGATAAAAGGGCCCACCATATACTCCTGGAGTTCATTTGGCTGGTGTAGATCAAGGATTTTGCAACACCTCTTCATCTTCAAGCACATACCTATCCATCTCTTCACAGTGGTATCAGAGCAAGGTTGGACAACATGGCAGATGGATTTCCTTCATCAATTGACAAATTAGACAGAGGTAACTACTCAGCTTGGTCATTAAGAATGGAATCCTATCTCCAAGGTAGAAGTTTATATGGTTATGTGGCTGGAGATGAAGTTATGCCAAGTTTCAGGAACAAAAGTCAACCAACACAAGAAGAGCAAGAGAGATTGAGCACATGGTTATCCAAGGATGCACTTGCAAGGTCTTATCTCCTCAACTCTATCTCAGATTTTTTGTTGCCTCACATTAGAAGTTGTAAGACATCTCAGGAAGTGTGGGATGCACTTGAAGCTTTCTTTTCTTCAAGTACCAAAGCTAGGAAGCATCAACTATGGCTGGATTTCACAACTCTCAAGAAGGCTCCCAAACAAAATGTGACTGATTTTGTCACAAAGCTTAAGGACATAGCGGATCAGTTGGGAAGCATTGGAGAGGTAATAGATGAAGAGCAAATTGTAAGGCAGGTCATCAATGGCTTGAAGGTAGATGATAAGTGGGAAGCATTCACCACAGCTATGGATTTGTACATGGACATGCATGTACCTGATTTCAACACACTCATTGGACAACTACTTACTCAAGAGGCAAAGCTTATAAAAAATGGAGAAAGCTCTAAAGGTAATCAATCTTCAGCTTTATACACGGATAAAAGCAAGTCAAAAGATAACAAAGGAAAGGCAAAGAAAGTGGATGATGAAGCAGGTACATATCAAGCTAACTATGCAGGTAGAGGAAGACATGGCAGAGGTAGAGGAAGAGGAGGTAGACAAGGCAGGGGGAGATCCCAAGACTCCAACTCATGTTCTATTTGTGGATTAACTAATCATACAACTGAAAATTGCTTTAGGAATTCCAGGAATCAAAGAGGCAGAGGATACAATAGAGGAAGTTATGGCTACTCAAGAGGAAGGTTCAACAACTACCATGGCAACTACAACAACTACAATCATTCAAACTATCAAGGAGGCTACAAAGGAAGGAGAGACTACAATAACTACACAGAAGACTCAAACAAAGAGGATTCATTATTGATCATGAACATGGCTATGCCACAAGGTAAATCTCATGAGCATGTTTTCTACATAGATTCAGGTTGTTCAAATCATGTGGCAGGAAATGTGGCACTCCTATCAGATTTAGAAGATCCAAGGAATAAGCATGAGGTACAAACAGGAGATGATACAAAACATCCTGTGGAGAAAATAGGCAATGTCAAAGCACCTGATGGAAACATCAACCTACTCAGTAAGGTACTCTATGTCCCTACCATTACAAAGAATTTGATAAGTGTTGGGCAGATAGTAGAGAAAGGGTTGCAAGTGAGGTTCACAAAAGCAGAGCATTTGTTGAAGATCCAAGTCAAGGATTCAGAAGAATTGCAAAAGGTGAAAAGACAGGTAGATTGTTCACATTTGAATTACAGGACACTAGAAACATTGCTCTCTTTAATTATGGTAGTCAGACACTCACAGAATTGGAAGTATGGCACAAAAGACTAGCACATATTGGTGAAAGGTCATTAAAGCAAATCTGCAGGGACCAAAGTGTACTTGGACTTCCTAATTTGTCAAAACAACATATGATTTATAAGTGCAGTGCATGTCAAATTGGAAAGTCTCATAGGTTACCATTCATGAAGAAAGGTTATATGCATGGAGATCTCTTGGAGTTGGTTCATACAGATGTATGGGGACCTAGCAAGGAAGCTTCAATATCTGGATCAAGGTATTATGTTTCCTTTATTGATGATTGCAGCAGATGGACTATCCTATTCTTTATGAAACACAAAGATGAAGTTTTTTCATGTTTCAAAAGATATTTGGCTCTTGTGGAGAATCAAACAGGTAAATCACTAAAAAGGCTAAGGTCAGATGGAGGGGGAGAATATTTCTCCCATGAGTTTGATTCTTTTCTTCAAGAAAGAGGAATCAAAAGAGAGGTAACTACAAGGTACACTCCTGAGCAAAATGGAGTGGCAGAAAGGAGGAATAGGACAATTGTTGAAGCTGCAAGGTCTATGTTAAATGAAAAGCATTTACCTAATTACTTATGGGTTGAGGCTATATCTACAGCCACTTACTTGATTAACAGGTTGCCTTCAAAATCCCTTGATGGGATGACTCCATATGAGGCTTGGAATGGAAGAAGACCAAGCTTAGATCATTGTAAAATTTTTGGATGTATTACTTTTGCTCATGTTCCTTCACAGGTTAGAGGCAAGATGGATCCAAAGGCAGAAAGATGTGTATTTATTGGATATGACAACAATCAAAAGGGCTACAGGTTATACAACCCTACCAACAAAGGATTCTTGGTAAGCAGAGATGTAGTTTTTTATGAGAACACTTCATGGTATGAAGATTCATGTAGGAAGATCAATTTACCATATGATCTTGAAGAAGATTTTCCAAAGCTTGGTAGAGAACAATCAAAGATTGAAGAACAAGACACCTCAGAGGATGATGAAGAATCTCACATGGAAAAGATCAAAGCATGGAAGTCTAAAGGTAAAGCAAAATTGCAGGAACTTGGACATGAGGCAGAATCATCACATCATGGCCTAAGAAGATCTATGAGGGAAAAGAAAAAACCAGAAAGGTATGGGTTTGACACCTCATTAGTAACTAAACATTCTATCTACATAGCACAGGACATAAACCAAGAGGAGCCATCATCATTTGAAGAGGCCAAAGCAAAAACAGAATGGAAGCATGCAATGAAGGAAGAGATTGAAGCACTTGAGGAAAACAACACTTGGGATTTGGTGCCCAAGACTTCATCCATGAAGGTAATAGGCTCAAGATGGGTCTATAAACTCAAGAAGAATTCTGATGGTTCAATTAATAGGTATAAGGCAAGGCTTGTGGCAAAAGGCTTTGCACAAACTCAGGGAATTGATTATGAAGAGACCTTCTCTCCTGTGGCAAAGATGCCTACTATTAGGGTTTTGCTTAGTATTGCCTCTTCCAAGAATTGGAAGATACTTCAACTAGATGTAAAGAATGCATTTTTGAATGGTTGGATAACAGAAGAGGTATATATGGCACAACCACCTGGTTTTGAGAATCAAGTTTATCCTGATTATGTGTGTAAACTTAACAAAGCATTGTATGGTCTCAAGCAAGCTCCAAGAGCTTGGAATTTCAGGCTTGTTTCATTCTTGTAGGACAAAGGCTTTCAACCAAGCAAGGCAGATCCTTCACTCTTTATTAAAAAGAGTAATTCCGAGGTCATCTACCTATGTGTATATGTAGATGATATTATATTGACAGGAAATGATGCAGATGGTATGAAGAAGATCAAAGATCAGATGAGAGAAGAGTTCAAGATAAGTGATTTGGGTTCACTTACCTACTTCCTAGGTTTGGAAGTTGTGTAGAAAGATCATGGTTTGTTTCTCACTCAAAGAAAGTACATTAAGGACATGTTGGCAAAATTCAAGATGCAAGATTGTAAGATTGCAGGTACTCCAATGGAGGTCAATCACAAATTGAGCTCACATGAAGGTGAACTCATAGAGGACATCACATCATATCAAAGTCTAGTGGGTAGTCTCAACTATGCCACATTGACAAGAGTAGATATATGTTACAGTGTGAGTGTGCTAAGTCAATTTATGCACACACCAAGGAAACCACATATGGATGCTGCAAAAAGGATTCTCAAGTATCTCAAAGGAACCATAAATGAAGGACTTTTTTATCCTTATGTATCTGATTTAGGTTTGAAGCTATTTTCTGATGTAGATTGGGCTGGCTCCAAGGAAGATAGAAGGAGCACTTCAGGTTATCTTACCTTTGCAGGTTCAAAGCTTATTTCATGGTCATCCAAGAAGCAACCCACAGTTGCTCTCTCTTCTACTAAAGCTGAATATAGAGGTCTTGCCATAGCTACACAAGAAGCTATGTGGATGAAGACATTATTCAAAGATCTTGGATTGGAGTTTGGAACTCCAACTATTTTTGGTGATAATATGAGTTCTATTCACTTGGCTGCTAATCCTATTTTTCATGCAAGGACTAAACATATTGAAGTTCATTATCACTATGTACGAGAGAAGCTTCTAAGCAAAGAGATTCAAATATCATATGTGTCCACTCATCAACAATGTGCAGATATTCTAACCAAAGCATTGGATGGTACAAAGCTTTGCAAATTCAAGGCTATGATTGGTTTGCAGGTAATCTTGGAAGATTGAAGACCTCAAGCATACTTGGCTTGAGGGGGAGCTGTTGGAGCAAGTCTATGACAAGCCTAAGTATTGGCTTGAGTCCCACAAAGTCATAGAAAAAGCCTTAAAATGAACACTATGTAAAGTTCACTTGTGAACTACCTCTTGTAACTTTTGAAGAGTTTACTTAATGTAAAAGTAAGAGAATCTTAAGTGGTTGAGTCCACTTGATCAAGAATGGAAAGAGGAGCCACGAATTCGTGATTTGTGGTAGGTAGAGAATCAAATCAATCATTGATTGATTGGAGAGTGATTGAGGGAAGTTAGCCTCCCAAACTCAACTATAAATAGATGGCAGTTTTAGTCGTGGTTAGAGAGACCTATGTGAAGACCTCCAAGAGCTGAGCTTTATGCCATATCAAGGTGTGATTACAAGGCACACATATGTATCAGTAAGTCATTGTATTGTACAAGCAATATACTTTCATTTTCATGATTATTTGAGTTCATCTTTCCATGTTCTTGTGAAGTGTACTACTCACTGCCATTACTCTCAGTTTTCTCAGTCAGCTTGTAGAGATGTTTTCTCTGAGCTTGGTGCATCCTTTTCAGTGATTTAACTTGGTAAAGTTATCTCTATAAGTCTACTATATGCTCACAAATTTTCATGTCATTTGGATGTTTCAATCTTCAGTTATGTTCATTTGAAGTCAATAGGGTCTGTTCATCTTCACTTCTCTGTCAAGTACCCGACTTTTTCACTCATCTTGTCAGAGCCATTTCGCAGTGGTTACTTATCCACATTCAATGATTTAAAGCTTGTTGGGTTCAGCTTACTGTCTAGTATAAGCGTACAAATTTTCATAATCATTGCATTTCTATATTTGGAGTTATGTTGATTTTCTTGCTCACTGGTCTATTTCTGTAGCAGCCCGTGAAAATCGGGATGATGTCATCACTTGTTAAAACTCATTCTCAGTGTGTAGTTCATTATTTTTGATGAGATTACTCTTGAAAGTTAGCTATTTAAGGTGCCTAGACTTCCCCAAGAGGAATTGAGCTAATTACTGCTGTGCTCAGAGAATTATGTAAAACACTGGACAGGTGTATGAACCAAGAATAGCAAGTTTTCACCTCTGAGCTAACTCCAACTTATCTGTTTTGATCTATCTTTTTGAGATTGATCTTCCAAGGTACATAGGGTGTCTAATACATCCATTGAAAAGATAAAAGGGCCCACCATATACCCTGGAGTTCATTTGGCTGGTGTAGATCAAGGATTTTGCAACACCTCTTCATCTTCAAGCACATACCTATCCATCTCTTCACAATGACTAAGTGTAATTTGCATGCATCATCATAAGAAAGACAATCATCATATGCATGACCTAACTGATCACACCAAAAGCATCATGTTGGACGTTTCATTCTCCTATGCATAGCCCTAGGAATGGATCTCCTATGCTCCAACAAAATTCATGCACTTTTGTAGATAAGGCTTGAGATTCATATTCATGCTTGCATTTACATCTAGATAATTCATTTACTTGTTTTCTCAATTCATCAATTTGATTTTTTAAATTTGAAACAACTTCTTTTAACATACCACACATCACATGACTTAAATTGGAAAACTCACTAAGTTTATTAATTAATAGGAATACTTCTTCAAATTTAGCTTGATTTGTTGACTTTAAATTATCCCCTAGTTCTTTGAATTGTAATTCAAATTCCAAAATCTTATTCTTAATTAAGTCTTCCACAGTAGAGTTCTTCTCATTTATATTTAATTTAACTATCTTCTTCTTGCCCATTGAAAATAAATAAAAATAAGTCTCAAAAGATAGATCAATACCTGAAAGATAGCTCGAAGAAGAGGCTCAATGTGAATGTGTGTGCAAACTTTATACAATTTGAGTTGCTTAAATACTAATACATCAAAGACTATTGAATTAATGTGCAAACATCTTTACTTCATATGTCGATGAGAGGGTGGCGAGAAGAGGATTACCACTTGCCAATTTCCGTGGAGGCACTCAAATCATGTATGATCAGCCCTCAACACCCAAGAAAAAGCAAGGTTTTAGGATCAAGCTGCCACTCACATGGAAGAAGAAGCCACGACTATGTGCCAACTTCGTCAATGCATATGCAAACAAATAGAAACTATACCTACCTGAGTTGCAGTGCCGTTTGTGTTCACGTCGGTTCAAATGTGGGAGCGATTTGACGACGGCTGGTGGATCAAGTCAACCGTCTCGCTAACGACGCACACTGGGTGCTTGGAGCAATCTCAGGTTCAATTAGATTGCGTCTCGCAAGAAAGCCACACTTGGAAACAATTAGTTAGAGTTGAACTTTCTCTCATGCATTTTGATACACGATAAAAACTAGCAATTCAAATCATAATTCAAAAGAAGATTAGATTATTCCAAAAGATCGTCTTATTCTCTTGTTCATAACAACCTTCGTAGAACATCATCACAACTTCGTGTTTATCTTTGTTGGCTAACTATTCGCGATTGCATAAGTCAAATGTGTGCCAACTAAAAGCTTGTTCACATCAATATAATGCTTTTTCTTTGAACTATTTCTAGTAAGGATGTCTATTTGTTGTATTATACGGCACATGCGGGTGTCTCTACAACATCAAGGTAACTAATGGAAATTCAACATATGGAAACTAAATCATATCATAGTATTTGGGAAAGTGATTCGTCTTGCGTGGTGAAAGATTATCTTTCGTAACGAGACAAAACAAAGTTGGTTCAAATTCCTTTCACACAGCTACTATATTAAGCGTCAAAGTGAGTGTCAGAATGAATGGTCTACAAAGCTAAGTCATCCCATCTCTAGATTTGAGAAATGAAACGCAATTTTCAAAAGAATGAGTTCAAACAAAAGTCACTTCTTTCAACCGTCACTTTACAAGTATTGAAATATCAATTCATATTCCTCATGTACTGTCACTTCAATTTCATTCCTCCAAAGAAATTAACAACATGTTTTACCATGAGTTTCATACTTCACAAAGAAAAATCAGTATTTTGCGGAAATACATATCGTAGAAACCAGAGAATATATATTAAAGAAACGTGCTGAAATTTTAACTCTGTTGTAGCTGAGAAGATGGAAGCAGAACAATAAATTTCTCTTTTAATCATAACTTAGGGGAACGAAAACTGTAACGTCACTTGTTGAATGTAGAAAGCAATCGAATACTCTCTTTTTGTTTGCATCTGCCATGATCTCAGAGAGAGAATACCGAATGGATTCTAACTACAAACCTAACCATTTCAACATATAAAGGTATCGGATTGTTCGATCGGCCTCATGTGTAGGGATGATCACTTATAGTTGATTATGATTAAGAAAATAATAATTTATTATCGCTATTAGGAAACGAAACTCATGGTATGTAAATATGCAAGAACGCAACAGATGCTAAACAGCTCATCTACAAGAAGAAACGCATGTTAGGGAGCGGCATTTATTTAAGTCAATCTGTAGTTTAATTCTTCTAGATCGGTTGAGTGAATTCAAATGAATTGTACAACAATGAGGTGAAAAGGTATCTGAAGAGGTTGACTTGAAAAACACTCAAAAGATGTCTCCCTACTAACAAAGGCTAGTTGCATATCTTCCCATCAGTGCACACCGTGAAAGTACTTTATTTGTCTTTTTTTTCCAGAGATATGCCCATAGCAGTCATTGGCAAATAAGCCATACTTAACAAAACGATGATTTACCTGGAGAACAAAAGAGTTCGCAACAACAGACTTTCATTAAAAGAGGAGTTTCAGGAAGTCATTGATCAATGTATCAAAAAGTATACAAACTGTGTTGAATACTTCAGCGTGTATGTCCTAGAAATGGGAAAAGCCAGATGAAGAATAATGGTAATTGTCCATATCAAAATTCATAAAAAACAAGCTCTCTTCAGTTTAATACTCCTATGTACTGTGAATTTCATCTGATATAAAGTTTCTTCAGCAACAATGATATAAAGTTTTTTGAGCAACAAATGGCTAGTGAAACAAAGATTAGATACAGCGCAAGCTACTAGAAATTCTAATTAATTGTGACTATTTCCATTTTTAAATCATTCTCTAATGCATCTGTTTATATTTACCGACACCATAAATGAAGAAAAAACATCGTAGAGAAGAAATACGAGCTCCATGCGAATTGAAAGATTGGCCTCCATGCGTAGCTATGATTCTTCAGATGATCTTCTAAGCATTTCTTGGGATCATCAAACTCGGTCAATATTGGCATCACAATCAATTGCAGCTGCCTTCCTTTTTATTCTCTGTTCTACTCGAGTTTGAGGTCGACGTCATCTTTCTTCAGATATTTGAATATGTTCGATGTGCGTTATGATCAACATCTCATTTCTCTATAGATTATTTGATTGCTTACAGAAGCACAAAAGCTATCTGAATCATCAATTCGTGTCAGCCAGTTTAGACTTTTGCGTCTGTTAAGTCTTTCTTCTTCAGCTCTCTGCACTATCTTCCTTTTGAAATTACTCTGAACATGAAGTCTCCTTCAGATCATCATGCGCACAGCAAGAGAATCTTTAATCTGCCAATCTCTTAGCATACCCATTCAGAAAATGTCCTCCACGTGGTGCATCGATTATCATATGTTTTCCAGAACATTTACAAAGACCGAAATATCCTCCCCTTTTCCCTCTCACAACAGTGTATGACTTCCTCTAAAACCATCATCGGTTACTTCATCGCATATCTCATCTTCTTCAAAGACCTCTTCATCTTAGACAATGATCTCTTCCTCCTCGACTACCAAATTAATCTTCAAGTCCACTACAAATGGAATGCTTCATCCTCTATCTCGTCTTCTTGAAAGACCTCTTCATCTTGGACAATGATCTCTTCCTCCTCGACTACCAAATGAATCCTAGAGTCCACTATAGATGGAATTTCTCATTAAACCTAAAAACCCTAATCTTAAAGACCTAAACCTAAAGCATGTATACGTGTTTATGCATGTATATATATATTTAGTTATTTATGCATGTGTATATATATGTATATGTGTATATGTATTATGTGCATTTGTTTTCCTAATTTTTGTAAGTGTATGATTATATATGTAAATATTAAACCAGAAACTCTATTTTTTATATATTTATTCATATATATTTAGTTTGATAAAGTATATTTAATTATACATATTTTATTTATACATCTAAAACACTAGCTCTTCTCATATCTATTTATCTATACAATGATCCTATTTAATTGAGTTAGAAAACCCTAAACCCCCATTATATATATATATATATATATATATATATATATATATATATATATATATATATATATATATATATATATATATATATATATATATATATATATATATATATATATATGATTATATATATGTAAAACACGCAAAATCCTAAAGACCTATTTTTTATATATTTAATTATATATATTTGTTTTTGTTTATGTATGTTAAAATCCTAAAAGCCTAATCGTAAAGACCTAGACCTAAAAATTGTATATGTGTGTATGCATGCGTATATACATGTATATGTGTTTATGTATTAAATGTGCATATGTGTGTAAATGTTATGCATGGGTTAAAACCCTAAAACCCTAATCGTAATGACTAGACCTAGAACATGTATATGTGTGTATGCATGTGTGTATGTATATCTATTATGAGTGTTTATGTGTATATGTGTGTATGCATGCGTAAATAGCCTAAAAAACCTAATCCTATTTCTTATATATATTTGATTATATATTGTATTTTTTTCCTAATTTTCGTGCATCTTAGATGTACCTCCTCTAGAAAAAAAATTTCTTTTAAAATGACTTTCAAAATTGTATTCATGATTTTCAAGGTCAATGTGAATAAGTCTTAAGAAATTTTTATTAATATTTACTTCATGATCATGAAGGTCCTCTTCATCAAATTCATCAAGGTTTAAGACCTCATTCATAGCTTGATCTTAATCTACAGAATCTTGCATCTTAGTATCTAGATAAAGTAGAAATCTCTTCTTTTTAATTAGGCCTATAACGTTATCTTCAGAAAACAAGCTTTGCAATAGAGAAACATTGTTTCTAAACACATAGTCACTTGAGTCTTAAGCAAAATCTCATTTAAAATCTCCATAGAATGTGTTTTTCTCTCAAGTTTTGGAATCAAGATTGATTTAGGTTTTGTCTTTGGTTTGTTTTTTTTTTTGCTCAAGATCTTGTTTTTGTTTATGTTCTTGTGTTTGGTCTTGAGTTTGTTTTGATTGTTCTTGTTTCTCTAAAGGCTTTTGTTCCGTTTTTCTTTGGTGTGTCTTCTTACGTTCTTGTTTCTCCTCTTTCTTTTGTTCATTGGGTTGTGATTCTTGTTTTTGTTGGGAAAGATGGATGGACGCCTCCAAAAATGAGTTGATACTGCTAATCCCTGCTTTGTACCAGCCCTATTTTACTTCAGAGTTTTTTTTGTAGGCCCTTTTAGCTTTCCAATGACACTAAATAAGTGCCTATGTACTTTGGAGATGATGCTTCAAACACTTTGATCGGAACAGATAAGTTTGCAACTAGGTTATGACCAAAAAGTTGTTATTTTGGTCTTAATACCTAATAGAAGTTTTGCTTAGTACTCATAGTACAATAGGAACTCTGGAGAGAATGATGAGTGTCTACTTTGAGGCACTTTTCTCCAAATTGGCTGAATGAAAATTCCTCAAAACTTTGATAGTATACTTTGAGCCTGTTCCAATGAGCTATAGAACATTGGAAATGGTGGAGCAATCAGTGAGATATAAGCAAAACAAGTTACTCTTCTAAGTGACAATGACAGAGATGAATGTAGATGTAATCATAAATGTAATTTATTATGTAACACTATTGTACATGATCATTGGCATGAATATGATGCCCAATGATGGTGATAGGAGTGGGCTATAGTGTAAGCCTCTCAATTACATCAAATGATCAACTCTAAACTCAGTAATGGGGGCACAATGGCCACGAGATTACAATCCTTTATATAGATGATTTGCCTCCAAGTTTGAAATGAAATTCGAAATTAACTTTACCTAAAAGTTGTCCTCTAAGTTTGGAGATATTCCACCAATGATAATTCATAGCTTTATCTCTTCTTGACTCCATGAATTTGGTTCTCTTACAAGATTCCTTCTAAGTCAATTGACTTTTACAAAGGTTAATAGTGAAAACCATAAGCAATGGTTCATGTGGTTCTTCAATCAATTGCACATAGCTTCTTCCAATGCCTAGCCAAGTGTGAAGGCTTCGCATTTTCACCAACAGCTCCCCCTCAAGCCAAACATCTTGGCTTGGTCTTCTTTATCAATCCTCTTGAATGTCCTGCAATCCAATCATAGCTTTAAACTTGCAAATTTTAGTACCATCAAGTGCCTTTGTCAATAAGTCTGCACATTGCATATTAGTGGATACATATGCCAATTGAATTTCTCTTGCTCGTTAGCTTCTCTCTCATATAATGATAGGGAACCTCTATGCTTGGTCCTAGCATGATAGATAGGATTTGTTGCAAGATGTAAAGAACTTGTATTGTCACCAAAAATCATTCGTGAGTTAGAATGTAATCCCAAATCTACATATAGCAATCTGATCAATATGGCTTCTTGAGTAGCATGGGCTAATCCTCTATATTCAGCCTCCGTTGAAGATAAAGGAACAGTAGGTTGCTTCTTAAAAGACCATGAAATGGGCGTATCACCTACAAAAGAGAGATAACGTGAGGTACTCCTCCTCTCATCCTTACAACCTACCCAATCTACATCTAAGTATATTTTGATGTCCAAATCTGAAGTATAAGGAATGTATAAACCTTGATTTTGAGTACACTTAAGATACTTCAAAATTCTCTTCGGAGCTTCCAAGTGAGGTGGTTTTTTCATAAATTGACTTAAGACAATTACTCCATAAGCAATATCAATCCTTGTAAATGTAGCATAGTCTACGCTTCCAACTATGCTTTGGTATCCTGCAATATTTTCAAGTACATCACCTTCATGAGCACTCAACTTTTGGTTTACCTCCATAGGACTGCTAGCTATCTTTGCATCCTCCAAGTGAAACTTCTTCAATCTGGCTTGTACATACTTTCTTTGAGTAATATAAATCCCAGAATGGTATATACTAACTCAAGTTCAAGAAAATGCTTTAGTCACCCTAGATCACTGATTTTGAACTCGTGCATCATTTGATTCTTGATCTCCTTGATGACATTGGCATTACTGCGTGTAAGTATGATATCATCAACATACACACATAGGTATATCACCTCTGAGTTACTTCTCTTGACAAACAGAGAAGTATCTGCTCTACTCATGATGAATCCTTGATCTTGGAGATAGGTAGTCGACCTATGATTCCATGCCCTAGGTGCCTACTTCAATCCATAAAGAGCTTTGCTTAGTTTTCACACATATGTTACCTTGCTTGGGTTCTCATAGCCAAGAGGTTGAGCCATGTAGACCTCCTCTGAAATCGAGCCATTAAGAAAAGAATTTTTAACGACCAATTGGTACATATTCCAACTCATTGATGCAGCCACACTTACCAATACCCTGATGGTTGGCATTTTGGCCACAAGTGAGAAAGTCTCTTCATAATCAACTCCTTGGGTTTGTGCAAAACCCTTAGCAACAAGTCTAGATTTATACATGTTTATTGATCCATATGAATTTCTCTTGATTTTGTAAATCCATATAGAACTAATTACCTTCAAAGACTCATTTTTTGGCACAAGCTCCCAAGTGTCATTCTCCTTGAGTGCTTCAATTTCTTCATCCATAGCTTCCTTCCATTCTGCCTTGGTCTTTGCCAGTTCATATGATGATGGCTCTTCAAATGAAAAATCTTTAGCAAGATAAATGGAATGCTTGGTAACTAGAGAAGTGTCATACACATATCTGATTGGCTTCTTGCTCTCCCTTTGAGATCTTCTAATTGCTTGGTTGGATGATTCAGGTATGTCCTCCAACTTTTTCATCTTGACCTTGCCTTTTGATTTCCATGCTTTGAATTCTTCTAGGTTGATGATGTCCTCATCATCTGATTTGATGTCTTCAATATGGTTTGGCTCTTCCTTGGTGAGGCTTGGAAATTCCTCTTCCAAGTCATAAGGCAAATTTACTTTCCTGCATTCACTTTCAAACCAAGAGTCATTCTCATCAAACAAAACATCTCTACTGACCATATATCCTTTGTTGGATGGATTATAGAATCTGTATCCTTTTTTATTTAAATCATACCCTATGAAGATCCACTTCTCTGCCTTCGGGTCTAGCTTACCTCTGATTTGAGATGGGATATGCACATAAGCAACACATCCAAAGATCCTGCAATGAACAAGTGATGGGCTTATACCATGCCATTCTTCATATGGGGTCATCCCATCAAGTGATTTGGATGGCAACCTGTTAACAAAATAAGTGGAAGCTAGTAGATACACTCTCTACCCACAAATAATTAGGTAAAGTTTTCTCATTTAGCATTGAGCTAGCTGTTTCAACAATAAACCTATTTCTCCTCTCTGCCACCCCATTTTGCTTAGGGGTATACCTTGTTGTAATCTACCTTTTGATTCCTCTATCCTTCAAGAATCCATCAAGTTCATTTGAGAAGTACTCACCTCCTCCATCTACCCTTAGTCTCTTTAGACTTCTTCCTGTTTGGTTTTCCACAAGTGCAAGATACTTCTTAAAATATGAGATAGTCCATCTCCTATTCAATAATATAAGAAATTAAACACTTCATCTTTGTGCTTCATAAAATATAAGATAGTCCACCTACTGAAATCATCAACATTATATACATAATACCTTGATCCAAAAATTGAGGGATCCTTACTTGGTCCCCAGACATCTGTGTGGACAAGCTTCAAGTATTCTTCATGCATGTAGCCTTTCTTTGAGAAGGGTAGCCTATGAGATTTTCCAAACTGACAAGAACCACATTTATAGATCATGTGTTGCTTGGATACATTAGGTATCCCAAGCTCACATTGATCTCTACATATTTGCTTTATGGTTCTCTCACCAATATGCCCTAATCTTTTATGCCAGATCTCAAGGTCTGCCAATGTTTGATCCTTGTAATTATAAAGTGCAATATTCCTTCTATCTTCAAGTTCAAATGTAAATAATCTACCTATCTTTTCTCCTTTGGCAATTCCCTTGAATCCATAATGGGGATCCTCCACAAATGCTCCATATTTGTTGAACAAAGGGCGTACAACTAGTAGTGGTGTGTGGTGATATTGTAAGCAAACTGAAGCAATGGCAAGTTGTCATCATAGTTAGTGGGACCATATAATGAATAACAATGCAATAAATCAACAATAGTACTATTTGTAGCCTCAATTTTTCCATTACTTTCAGGATGAAATGGAGAGCTAAAATCTATTTTAGAACCAAACAGTAAAAATAAGGCAACCCAAAAATGATTGCAAAGATAGACATCACAATCAGATAACAATACTTTAGGAAAACCATGGTGTGGAAAAAATGCACTTAATGAATAGTTTGGCATCCTAAGGTGTAGAAAATGATTTTCTACAAGGAATGAAACATATATATTTACTAAACCTATTAACTATCACCAAAATCATATCGTTATGTGATGAAGTGATAGGAACACCAATGATCAAATCCATAGAAATTTCTTCCCATGATTCATTTGGAATGGAAAGCGGCCTTAATAATCCAAGTTGTTTATCGTGATGAAGTTTTACATGTTTACATACAATGCACTAAGAAACATATAGTGCAATACATTTTTCTATGTAGGTCTAAAAGAAGAAATCTTTCCACGTAGAAGTGGTGCTTTGTATGCCTATTTAACCCATGTAAGATGGTTCATGCATTTCTTTTACTACAAAATCTTTAAAAGATTGTGTAATACATAATATATGTTGAAAATAAAGAAAATGATGATGAAATGTATAATCTTCATCAATTAAAGATGCACAATTTTTGAATTCATGCCATGCACATGAGAAGTCCAGATTAGATGCATAAGTGGAAATGATTTCTTGATAGGAATGAATTTGAATGGTAGAAATATTATGAAGAACAATACATCATAAAGGAAAACAGCCAAGAGCATTGAATAGAACATTACCTTTCCCAAGTTAATATTAGATCATGGGTTGGAAATTTTCAAGAGGATTCTCCACTACTCATGAATATGAAAGCCAACAAAGGTAAAGCTGATGAGCACCTATTCCATATTGATTTTGTCATAAAAGATTTATGTGCATCGGGTAGTGTATGAGTACAATTGCTTATGACATTGACAAAAACAATGCATGGATTGTATCCTTTTTGAAATGCATGTTTTATTTGAGTATGACTAATCAATGAAAATGGTGGGAAACCAAGCCGTGTAGAAAAAGTAATGATTTGACCGTTAAACTCAAAGTTAAAGGTATGGGTCTCATAGTCAATGCATGAGCTATTAT
Organism: Ceratopteris richardii; assembly: GCA_020310875.1. Classification (NCBI taxonomy): domain Eukaryota; kingdom Viridiplantae; phylum Streptophyta; class Polypodiopsida; order Polypodiales; family Pteridaceae; genus Ceratopteris; species Ceratopteris richardii. The sequence continues at coordinate 107,486,492 of CM035437.1, forward strand.
GATAATGAAAACGCATACCAAGTACAACATCATAAGATTGAAAAGGTGCAATTAAAAACATTCATGCATCTACATATGGGCCTATGATCATGTAAGAAATCTCAAAATAAGGCTTGTGAACGATGTGTGTGCAACTCTCCTCCCATCCATTTATATCCTCTTGTATTCTAAAAATAGAAAGGATATGGAATGGTCTAGTGCCACCATTTTTCCATCATGCAACACTCATCCCCATTACTAATGAATACCTTACGATATCCCCCAAGCTTGGGACCTTGGTTATGGCTGGCCCTTGTCCCAAACACACATGGAATGATCATTGTAGACCAATATGATCCCTGTGGACCAAAATCATCCCTCTAAACCAATATCTGACAATCTCTCCCCTTTCTAAAGATCATTGTCCTTAATGATCAATGAGGGAAAGTACTTGCGAATCAGAGCTTCTAATTCTCAAGTCGATTCAATAAGCGGTAATCCTCTATAGGCTACTCGATACTCCTGGATGACATAGTTTCACAACTACTTTTGTCTCTGATCTAGTATCTTGTCTAGAGAATGATCTCTGCTATCACTTTCCTACAAATAAAAAATAACCTATATTAGATTATCCTCCCTCGAAATATACTTTCTAAGTTTACTCACATGAAACACTAGATCGACTCTACAATCTAGAGGAAGCTCTAATTGGTATGCAATATCGCTTAGCTTCTTGAATATCTTCCAAGGTCCACAATACCTTGGAAAAAGCTTACTACACTTCCCTTTGGATAGTGAAGTAGATCTAGCTGGTACCTAAAGAAAGAATCTATCTCTTTCCTCAAAGGATCTATTGGAGTTCAAGGTATGCAGAAGCATGCAAACAACACAACAAAGAAGAAGAAGCTTGGAGCACAACACACAATACTAAATGTATTACCACTAGAATGTACAAAGATAAATAACCCATTAGGGCTATAGGCATATATACAAGTCAGGGTAAAAGCCTCCTAAAGAGGGAAAAAAGTGCCCAAGTGGTCCTAGCGTGTTCACACACATCACAACCTAGATATATCAACAAATTCACCCGCGGAGTGATGCCGTGAACAAGGAGCTAGCACTCATGTATAAGGAAGTGACAAGCTATGTGGAATCAATCCACAAAAGGAAGTAAGCTCAAAGCTTTGTGGAAATCTTCAAGCTTCTTGCTAAGTGGAGCATTCGTGAAAAGGTCTAGGCACATACGCCAAGCTGATCTATCAAGTAGAGAACCTCTCTCTAACATTATGATAATGCACCTCAATGTGCTTAGTGTGAGCATGGAACATAGGCTTACTCGCAACTGCCAATGCGCTCTGACTATCAATAAAGATGGTGGTGGTAGAAGACTATGCAACACCCAAATTAGCCATAGGGCATCTCAGCCACACAAACTCAATAGTCGTTGTGAAAGCTTTCCTATACTCAACCTCATAACTAGAAGTAGCCATAGTAGGTTGCTTCTTGCTCAGCCAAGATATGCATGAGCTACCAAGCATAAAGCAAAAACTACTAGTGGATACACGAGTGTCATAGCAACTAGCCTAGTCAAAGTTAGAAAAATCATGTAAATCTGGTGGTAGTGATCCCCCCTTGGGATAAAAGAGTCCAAGTAGCTAGGTACCACTCAAGTAGCGAAAGATGTGCTTAACCGCCTGCCAATGCTTGACACCTGGGCAATGCATAAACATACTCATCTATGAGATAACAAACAAAATATCCTTGCCAAGTATTGCATAAGTAAATAAAACATACAACAGCATCAGATAGAGAATAGCATCAAATGCATCTCTAGCATCATGAAGACTCAATCGTAAACCTATCTCCGTAGGAGTGGAAATAGGTTTGTAGTCTTCAAGGCCAAAACACTATAATAATGTGTCGATATATTTCGTTTGACACAAAGCTATTTTGCCATCAACTTGTGTAAACTGAATGACCAAATAATGATGAAAATGCCCCAAATTAGACATCTCAAATGAGGCATGCAAATTAGCCTTAAAATCAGCAATATGCTTTCCATGAGGACTAGTGGGTAGCATGTCATCAACATACACAACAATGATTAGAAGCACATCATTAACATATAAGGTGCTCTTAGTTGGAGTATTCTCAAAAACACGTGTAAACAGATAGGCATGTATCTTTTCATACCAAGCACATGGTGCTTGTGTTAAACCATATAATGCCTTCTTTAACCTGCACACCTGGTTTTCATGCCCTTTTTGCATAAATCCACGGGGCTGAAAAACATACACTTCTTCATGCAATTCACCATTTAAAAATGTAGTTTTAATGTCCAACTGATGTGCATTCCCACCATGATGAGCTGCAAGTGCATAGATGCTACGAACAATAGTCATTCGGCATGTAGGAGCAGAGGTTTCATCAAAATCAATGCCTCTTTCTTGTGCATAACCTTTTGCAACAAGCCTAGCTTTATACCTGTCAATAGTTCCATCAAGCTTACACTTCAGCTTGTATACCCACTTAGTGCCACTGGCCTTCTTGCCACATAGACCAGGTACCATTTTTCATTATAGCATCATATTCAGATTACATAAGAGCCATCCAATTTTCAAAATTTTATACCTCATCAAACAAAATGTGTTCATTCTCATCATAGAGACTAGAGGCAACCATAGCATAGCAATCTGATGCAAAAGAGGCACCATGAGAGCCTAATCAAGAACAATATGATAGAGGTTCATATATTTTGTTGTTGTATAACGTCTCCACCCCATTTTGGCATAGTTTTTGCCTCCTCAATATCAAATCTCTCATCAAGTGCATCATGCGAATCTACGTCAAAAATGGAATGATTTGCATTATCACATGAAACCTATAAAGGTTGAGAAGTTTCCTCATTAGGACTAGCACTAGACTATCCAACTATAAAAAGAGGTAGCAAAGTATCATAAAGGTCTTTGGAGCTAATTGATGTCTCCTTAGTACATGAAAGTAGTGGCTGAATAACATCTTCCACAAAAACAACAGCACGACGAACCAGAATGCATTTAGTATGTGGATGATACGAATGATAGCCTTTGCTTTCAGAACTATACTCAACAAAAATACATTTCAGTACTTTATCATCCATATGCCAGACAACCAAAAACACTTAGGTGAGCAACAGATGGCTTAGGAACATGCCAAGCCTCATATGGAGTGATACACTACAATGCTTTATTGGGACATCTGTTAAGTACATATGTTGCACATCCATGAGTGACTTATTCTTCCAATCAGCAACTCCATTCTGTTGAGGTGTATACAACAATGTACACTGATGTTTCATCCCACGCTGATCCAGAAATGCATTAAATTCAAAAGACATATACTCCCCCCTCGATTAGATCAGAGGACGTCCACTTTACATGCTGATAGGTTTTCAACCAAAACCAAAAATTGTTTGAAGCACATAAACACTTCAGACTTTGCTTTGAGCAGATATACACATGCATGCCTTTAAAAATCATCAATGAAAGTCACGAAGTAAAGATATTTTCCCAAAGAGGGTGTCTACATATGACCACAGACATGACTATGAACAAGCTGCAATTTTTTAGTAGCTCGAACTGAACCATCTTTTGGAAAGGAGATATATTTTTTGGGTGCCTCAAGTTTGGGCAAAGAGAACACCATTTCAGATTTTTGCAGGCGTAGCAAACTAACAAAATTCAGATGACCAAAGCGTGCATGCCAAAGCTTTGCATCTGACATAGCCTAAGAATCATGTACTGCACATTCATGTATTGCACATGCTGAATCATTCATAGATTTTTCATAGTCTATGAGCTTATACAACCCATGACATAAAATGCCCAAAGCAATAATCATGTCACCATTTGATAGATCATGGACTTGTCATTAACAAATTTCACAACCAAGCCAATCTTGGCTAATGCAAAAACTGATAACAAATTCTTCTTGATCCCTAGCACAAATAAAGCCTCTCACAATATAAAAGAGCTACCACTAGTAGTGGAAAGAATGATCTTACCAACTCCCATGAATGGATAAGAGGACTTGTTGGCGCATGTGACAATATTCCTTGTAGGGGCAGGCTCAAGTGAAGTGAAGAAACTTTGCTACAAGGTAATATGTTTGGTTGCCCCACTATCAGAGTACCAAACATTTGAGTCTACTATAGACATACACTATTGAGGAGACGATGTGCCAAACCTACAAACAGTAGCAAACGCCCATTCTTCATTCTGCACAAGATTAGCAAACTCTGTTTTTGGTGTAGAGGCCTCTGCAGCAACCATTCTAGCCTCTTTTTCTTTGCCTCTTTTGTAGCTAGTTTTAAACAATTCTTTATGACATGATCATTTTCTTTACAATACTTACTAAAGAATTTTAGCTTTTTTGATTCCGTCTCATCTTTTTCTTCCTTCTTCGAATGTGCAGCATTTGCAAATTTCTGCTTACTAGTAGATGAGCTCCATTTACCTTCACTCTTCTGACGAGTCACGAAAGCTTGATCTACAACATGCATAATGGACCTATTTTGCCTAGAATAAACTTCCTGCAACAAAACTGAGACTAATGTCTCAAATGATAAGGCATCTGGATTGCCATTTGTCATCAAACAAAGACTAGAAGCAAAACCCTAATATGAATCAGGATGACCATTCAAACAGTCTACATAAGTGAGCTATTTGGTATAACTTCACTAGCAAAAATCAATTGTTCGTTCAATTCTTTGATCTTTGTCATAAAATTATCCATAGAAACACCTTCATTCCTATGAGCACTATCCAATTGTTTTTAGAGGTGAGAAACGCGAGCCTCATTCCTACCTTGGTAGAATGGGGTAAGTTTATTCGAAGCATCCTTAACTGTTCTACAAGAGTAAATGTGAGGAATAATGAGACGTTTGACAGACAAGGCTATCAATGCATGTGCCTGAGCATCTCTGCCATCACAACGAATTTGCTCTATAGTAGGTAGAGTAGAAACTAGAGCATGAAATGGAACATGAAGAATATCACCATCTTCAATGCCATCTACATCAGTATCAGTACCTATACTTGTAGGTATAATACGATGATTTTCAACACTGACCTCCATAATATTCCACAGTCGTTTTGCAACCAATACATGATGCATCATGTAAGCCCACAATGGGTAATTCTCACCATTTAACTTATCCTCAACAACCAACATATGAAATACATTACCACCTTCAGCCATAGCCACTAACTAAAATACCCTCATGCATAAAATTGATTGTATCTCAAAAAGTTGAATAGAATTACCCTATCAAGTTTTGTTAAACGTGTAGCAGACTTCAAGATGCTTATACTAGCGAACCAAAACATGTATATATCTTTGGCACAAAAAGACAAAATAGCCTACACAAGCACTATGATAGTGTGTATGGAGGTCAAAACAAGCTCAGATCACGATTTCGGCACCACAAACTCCCCTCATGACAATGAGTTTGGTATTTGGAAACTGATATTCTTTCTATGCCACTTGCAAGATCACAGTGTCTGATATAGTAGGAACATTCTTTGTGATCGTCATGGGCACTATGGGAGATATATTTGTGATGCGGAATCTCCAAAGTCTTCATCTCCATCACTCCCTCCTTGAGTGCGATTAATATCTATGGTAGCTTCTATCTTCTTTTTCTTAGGACAATCCTTGAAGAAGTGCTGCCCTAGACGCCCATAGCATAAACCCTCTTTCATTGCCTTCTCTTTCTACTGAGGGGTAAGAATAGACTTATTTTATGCCCTCTCAGCCAGAGGGAACACTTTCCTGTTACCTCCTACAATTTTCTTGATCATGTGCAACTGCTTGGTCTCTTTAGAAGGTTGTGCAATGATCGATCCAAGAGTAGGTGTGTGAAAGGGTCGGCTTAGCTTAGGCCATCAGGACCTTTGACCTTAAGAGCCTATGCCCCTATGGCCATCCTCATAGACTAAAGTCATCTTCATGGCATGTGCCAAGGACTCACATCTCTCCTTCCTCACTAAAGGTATAATGGTTTCTCTCGGTCCCAAGATGAACTTGTTGACTTAAAGAAACTCAGAGATAGTATCAAGTACTTTAAGTAGTACCTCTCTGCACTTATTTGAGTACTCCTAAACCATCTAATTCTTCTGGTTGATGAAGAACCATGTGTCTAGTGCTCTAGAGCTCTCATCAATTGGTACAAAATTGTTATAGGACAAGACCTTGATCTGGTGTCATGTCTCTGGCTCTTTCTTATTTTGTTCTATCTTGTGCCACCACCTATGGGTGATGTCCATAAGGTTATATGTGGCTTGCTAAATCCTATGCCTATCGTCCGTCATATGGCATAAGTGGGAGCACTACTCCTATGATGAGCTATTGCTCAAAAGCATCAGCAGTCCTAGCACTAGTCCAACCATAGTATCTAGGTGGCTTGATGCTCATCTCGAGCTTCTTCCTCCATCTGTGACGAAGTCAGGCTCATGCATATCTTCCTCTTTCTTGAACCACACACATGTTCTAGATATCATGGTGTGCACTCTCTAGATTGGTAATCCTAGTACTCATGTTCTGAATGGGATCTAAGGGGTGCTCTTCCAAATGAGTGTATCTCTCCTAGTAGGTAACGGTCCTCGTTCCATGTTAGGATATAGTTTCAGGTCATTTTTTATTTTCTAAGTTTATGTTTTTTTTCCTCAAGGTGTATGCTCTATGTAAACCTAAGATAAGTAAGTGGCAGAGGAAACCAAACAAGTCACAAGCCTTTGCTTAAAGGAAAATGATAAAACAAGAAAATTTTAGTATGGTTGGTACTCTTTAATGCATACGCATAATGAGTTCTAAATATTTTCACAGCATAACAGTGTAAAGTTGAAAATCTGAAAAAATATACTGAGAACACATCTTGCACTTTTCACGATAAAAATGGTGTCTGTAGGCACAATCTAACTACAAATCAACCGAATGTGATTACACACCCTAAAAGATTTCGTCATGCTTGTGACATGGTATTTTAATAAGAACACACCAAGTTCCTATTCTTTCCTCGCTTAACCTACAAGAAAAATACTAGTTTGTATGTGCAAACCACAATTGATGCATTGTACGAGACTAGACACTATTGCAACTACACATATACTAGAGATGCCATGCACAAATACATGTTCTATATGCAGTATGAATAAAAAAGAAAGTAGTAATGCATAATAACTGACCAAAAGGCTTATTTGAAGGTCCAAGAGTTGATACGTAGGTGGGTGCAAGTGTTGAAGATGGTCCACACTCCTTCCTTTTGGCTTTGCAAGAATCGCCCGATGGTATTTGAATCAATAAAGTGCTCACATGAAGGTTGATGATGACAAATAGCCACACTCAAAACTTTGAAGAAGATTGGAACTGAATCCAAAAGGTTGCTTATGAGGATTCTCTAGAAAGAGCTCTTAGAGAGCAATCCATAGCATTAAAAATCTTTGAATTGGAGTTGGTAAGCTTAAGTTATGGCCAACAGAGTGGAGATAGGTGGGTTAAATTATCTAATTTATCAAGCTTCTTAACTATGGCATCACAAAAGAGTTCAAATATGATCATTGTTCTCCTCCAGTCTCAAATGAACGCATGCATGTGTCTATTATCCCATATGTCATTGAGAGATCATCTCTAGGCGCCTACATATAAGGCTCCAAACTTCTTCTTCCTTGAAAACAAAAAAGAGTGAGGAGCAAGAACTCTCTCACTCTCTCTCCTCCCTCTCTGTCAGCATGGATAGAGCCTAGGGCATGGGTAGGATAACTCATACTTTGGGCAGGTGGATGCATGCACATAAATTATCGTAGGGGGGTCCCATGGGATTCCCTCCCACTGGTCCTCCCAATCCTTTTGCTCCACGTGCTAAACCAAGCTCAAGGACGACTAGTACATGCAAGAGCTTGCCACGAAGATGATGAAGATTATGTACACAAAAAGCAATTTGCCAAAAGATCTGCACAAAAGAACCTCTCTTTTGCCCAAGCTTCCACAACTAGCTCCGAAGCTCTCATATCAAGTGTAAGAAAGCTCAAAATAAGGTTTGTGAATGGTATGTGTGCAAATCTCCTCCCATCCATTGATATCCTCTTGTATTCTAAAAATATCAATGATCTGGAATAGTCTTGTGCTACCATGTGGCCATCCTGCAACACTCATTCCCATTACTAGTCAATAACTTTGGACATCCCCCGAGCTTAGGACATTGGCTATGGCTGGCCCTTCTCCCAAACACACATGGAATGATCCCTATGGACTAGTATGATCCCTATGAACTAATGTTTAATAGCTCATCATAGAGTCTTGCACTTCTCTTATTACATTATAAAAACTACCTTGAAATGCAGCTTTCTCTTTATACAAGGAAGGAAACATTTTCAATTTAAGTTGTTGAACTTATAAATGTGAAATAAAATCATGTGAAATAACATCATCATGTAAAACATTAACTACTTTGTTAATAATAGTACCCTTTATGCAAAGTAAAGAATGAATAGAGATACCATTACCCAAGGTATTTAAGTCCTTCTCCAATGCTTCCTCTATCCAAACAAGAGGAATTCCTTCATTGAAGGCATCCATATTATGCATTTGAGTTGTAGTTGGCTTCATGTGAAGAGATCATGATCAAAACTTTATTCTTGTATGTCCATGTTTACCACAATTCCAACAAGTGATACATAGTCACTTTTGTTGGGCATCCATCGCTAAAGTTTACAAGCTAGATGGATTGCTAGGTTGGAGAGATAAAGCAATAAGTGTAGTTGAGTAGTTGGATTGTGGAGTATGTGGAAAACTAGAATAAGATAGGGCATCAAAATCAAACATCAAGGGCAAAGTATATTTTACAAAAAGTGGTCAATGGCATGGTTATTGTAGATAGATCTAGTTGGTTATAAACTAAAATTCCTTCTCTATATCATAGGCAAAAGAGATAGCTTCATTGAGAGTCATAGGCATTAGTGTGTAGGTTGGCTTGGATTTCTATATCCAAACTATCTTCATTTTTCCTCTATAAGTTTTCCTCAAGTAAATCATTGAGCATCCAAACAAATAATAGATTTTGCTAGAACTACTCCATGTAGGTAGTGATAGTGTCACCCTCCTTCCATGTAAAGGTTGGCCATGCACATCGAACATGTACATGATATTGAGGAGGAAGAAAAGATTCTTTAACCTTATCTTGGAAAGCCTTAAATTTAGTTGGATGATCTTCACTATGATGAAGGATATTTGACCAAAGTTATCCCTTTCTTACTAAATAGTTAGTATCAAATTTGACTTTTTCACTTTTAGCATATGATTCATTAGAATATAAATCATGAAATTATGATAACTCTGAAAGAACTAAAGGGCCATTCTTATGGCCATCAAACCATAGAAATTGATAATTTTTAACACCAATCTTAGAATGTGTGCCATCAACTTGGGCAGAGATAATAGCTTTTACTAACCTTGCAAGGTTATCTTCTTCAAATCGCATCTTCTGAAGTACTTCATCATGTAGCTAGATCTGGTTTTGAGCACTTTGAAGTTCATGCCGCAAGAGCTCCAATAGTTGCTTGACTGGTACTGCAACTAGAGGTGAATCACCAAAATCCATCATGGTATTTGTAGGAAATGCAATGTCAGAAAATTAAATACGTAGAGGTTGTTATGAAAACATTGTGAGATCTATAAAAAATGGTGTTTTTCTTTTGGAAGAGCAACATGTTGAATGAAAGTATTACCTTTGTCTCGGATGCTCTCAAATAGTCACATGAAGGTTTAACGATTTCACCATAAATTATATGTTCCGGATTATGGCTAAACCCATGTTGACTAGTTGAGGTTACTCTTCCTCTTCGTGACCCTTCCCCTTCGTTCGATGCATTGTTCACCTTTCGGCTCTCATATTTATTCTTTGTTTGTCATCTTGACAGAATTTTCCAATTCATTCATGTATGGCAAAACGTTCGTCATTTTCCATTGTGAAAATTTGATGACATTCTGTCAATCGGATCCATTGCTCTGTGATTGAAAGCTCCAGGATCGCGTCCTTCGGTGCTCGAGACATGGGATGCGAAAACTCGTTAGCCTGGGGACCTTAAAGCTATCTTCTGTCTCGCATGGCCTAGCTTGAGTTCGTTAGTCCTCTACCATGAAGGCGACGGCTGCCAGCACGCCGTGCCTTGCGAATCCATTTTATTTATATTAGCATATGTGTATCAGTATTGCTTTCTGAATATTCTAGGCTCTACCGCTCAACGTTGTGCATTGGACGCACTCTGCTGAAATGAGGATCTGTGCGTGACGCAAAAAGCCTTAGGTGTCCCTCGTGGGCGGTATGCAGAAATGCGGCGAGACAACGAGCATGGGCTAGCTGCTTTTGACTTCTGATGCCATGGATTTGGTTCGTCAAATAAGGCCGTCTCGTTTTCGGGGTGTGCGTTGTGGGTCCTTCTGCTTTACCTGCCGCCCAGCTGTCATGTACCTTCCGAGTTCCAGCAGTTGCGCGCATCGTCCTCTCTATCTTGATGAACAGTGCAGTGTACTTTCCTCTGCACGTTGCATCTGATGTGTCCTCTTTTTCTGAAAAATGCGTATGCCCACATTGAATCCTTGTGGTTCCTTGCGTCATGTTCCATTGTTATTGTCTTGAACATTCAAATTTGATGACTCGCCTGATAGTAATGTGCATTCGATCTTCTCGTATCGACAGACTGTTAGCTCTAGCACGTTGGATGTGGCGCACCTTTCCTGTGAAGAAACATGGCACAGCAGACTCACGACAAGAGTAGGTGTCATGAATCTTTCCTGACTTGCGTGGGTACTAGACAGGTTTTATGCATATGTGTGTGTATGAGAGAGAGAGAGAGAGAGAGAGAGAGAGAGAGAGAGAGATGGATTCACATTCTTAGATCGAAATTGAACAGTGAGCACAAGGACGAACGTGTGAATGGCCGTAATACGAAGCTATATATGATAAAAAAAACATATATATGATTAAAAAATGCGAAGTTACAGGGGAAAAGAGGATTTAGAGATGCGAAGCTATATATGATAAAAAATCATAGACAGAGGCTTCAGAGATGGGAAGCTATATACGATAGAAATCATTGAAAATCATTGAAAATGGTGCTCGGTGGCAGCATAGAGCGTAGTGGAGCTTTGATGGCTCCTTAGGGTTTTGGGTTTTCCCCCCCCCCTGCGAGTCCCTCCCCTCAGTCGGGAGGGCGCTCGCCTGTGTTCTTCGCCTGCCCCTTTGGGGGAAAGTTGCCCAAGGTGGCTCCTTCGCTTTGGGTGTGTTCTCTCCGGGCGGTCGCTGAGTGGTGGGTTCTCTGTAAGCTGGTTGTTCCCTGTTCCGGCCCTGCATGGCTTTGCATGAGGCATTACAAAATGGGTTATCCCAAGGAAGTAAGAGAGAAGGTCTCTTAGGTAAGAGTTCTAACTCCTTTGATAGATTCGAGCAGTCGATGCTAGACAAGCGTGATGGAACTTGGAGTTTCATCTCCCTGGTAAGCAATAGGAACCCTGCTGGGGTTATTGGCCCCTCAGGCGACATGCATGCTAAAGAATTAGGGTTAAACTCCGCAAGTAAGGAGTCTGACGTGTTTCTGTCAATGGAGGGTGCGTATTCTGGAAAACAAGGACAGAATGTCGATGTTCAAGTCAAGAGTGACTGTTGTAATCAAGAAGGAACGTATGCCTCAGCCCTCAAGCAAAGGAAGCTCGATGCTTTTGACACTATTGATAACATTGCTTACATTAGTAGTGCTTCTGATACTGCGGACCTGAAAGGTAAAAAGAAGGTTAACGAGGGGCTGGAAGACGGGGTAAACATGATCAATGTTGATTTCGTCCAAAACGAAGTAGAGGACAACACTCTTGTGATAGACAAGAACTCCCTTAATAATTGGCACAATGTTTTGTATGAAAGAGCAGTTATTGGTCTCTGTCATGGACCTAGACCGCCTCAAGAAGTTCTTAAAGGATGGATAAAAAATAGTTGGACCATTAGGGGAATTAGACTGAAGCATGTCCAATACCTGCCTAACAACTTCTTTCTTTTCTTTTTTGAAGACTCAAATAGTGTTCTGCAGATAATGTCAGAGGGACAGTGGTTAATCCGAAACAGTCCTTTATCCATGTTTAGATGGTATCCAGGCTTTAATCCCAAGGGTGAAAAACCCACTAAGGTGCCAGTGTGGGTGGAGTTCCCAGACCTCCCAGTTGAATTTTACCCCTGGGTGCAACATCTTGGATCAATGACAGGAAAGGTATTAGGGCAAAAGTCCAGGAATGGATTAAACCCTAAATGGGACCCCCAGATTCTTGTTGAGGTGGACATTTCCAGAGAAGTTAAAACCTCTATAATGCTCAAAGACTCGGAAGGATGCATGCTACATGAACAGAAGGTAAGATATAGAAACCTCCCCAATGCTTGTTTCAATTGTTTTAAACAAGGACACCTAATAAAAGAATGTCCTCTGCTTGTCAATAAGAAAGACTTCGTGGAAGGAAAAGATGAGCCAAAAGGTAAGTATAACCAGCAGGAGCCTAGTACTAGCAAAAGACATAATGTCAAAGCTAAGAAAAAAGTGTATAACAAATGGAGCAACAGATTTGATGTTCTTTTAGAGGATGTTACTAACCCCTTTCAGGTTGAAGAAGAAGAAACTGGATTGCAGGATATGTGTACCCAGAGAGAAGGTGAAGCTCATCACTCTACTCCTTTGAAAGAGGGTGAATGGACACAAGTGAGTAACAGGAGAAATAGGAAGGATAAACAGGATAATGATGTTCTAATCAACCCCACCAATGCTGAAGAAAAAGGTCCAGAGCAGTCTGTTCAAGATGACTTTTCAAGACAGTTAACTCAACAGGACTACGAGCAAGTTCTCCTACTCCAAAAGAAAAACGGTGGTTACGAGGATGTCGAAATGGAGACTGAAGACATAAGAGCTTCTCCTAAGCAAACCAAAGCCAAAAGGAAAGAGGCAGTCAGGGTCTCTGGATCGGTCATCAAGCCTCCCAAGAATGGTAGAAAGTAATTTGGTCTCCTCTTCTTTTGGTTTAAGTATGAATTCTATTAAGCTGCTTTCTCTAAATATCAAGGGGATCACCGATCCTGTCCGGGGTAAAATAGTTAATAATTGGATTAAAGATATTAATTTGCTCCCTGATATTATTTGTCTTCAAGAGCTGAAGGTTGGTGGTTTTGATCTTCGGGCTAATCTTCAAATCGTTTCCAGTAATCACTGCTGGTAACACACTGATCATAGCAACAAGAAAGGGGGAGCTGCCATTGGTATTGCTACTAATCTTGCTCATTGTGTTGAAAAAGTTTTGTACAGTTGTACTCATCAATGGGTGGCTTTGATGTGTAAGGATCCTATCAAGTTAACCATTGCCAGTGTTTATGCTTCTAACAATCATGGTGACAGAATTTCTTGCTAGAAAGAGCTTAGTAAGCTGAATGAAGACACCATGCTGGTAGGTGATTTCAACATGGTCTTATTAGACAAGGACAGAAAAGGTAACTCTGAAAATACCTTACAGGGTTCTGAAAAGTTTGAGTGGTTTAACATGATAAACTGTCTCAACCTGTTTGACTGCTCTGAAAGAACGGGTCATACTTGGAGTAATAAAAGCAGCACTAGACCCTTGTCTGCTAGGCTTGATAGATGCTATATTAATGTTAGCAAGTACCAAGAGTTTTGGCAGCATAAGTGTTTTTCTGATTCTTCCCTGCAGGTTTCAGATCACCTTCCTATTATTGTTCAGTTTGATAAGAATTCCCCGGACTATAAAGCTGGGTGGGTTCATTTGGATGCCTCCCTTCTCAAAATTAAAAGTGTTAAAGAGAGAACTAAGGAGATTTTCAACAAGCATTTTACTTCTGGCTGCTCTCCCATGATAGCTTGGGAAAGAGCTATCAAAGATATTCAGATTCTTTTTTTCTGTGCTAATCTCAGGGCTAAGGAAGTTAGAAAACAAAGGAGAATGATGATTAGAAGAGAGATAGACCTAATTGATAGGAGTAATTCTGATGAGCCTTCTAAAAGGGCTAGCCTTAATAAGCTTCAGGAGAGTCTGAGATTGGAAGACTATATCTCTGCTAGAGGTGCTCTTGCTGCATCCAGAGAATTTTGGGCAGGAAAGGTTGACAGGCCTAATAAATTTATGTTTGATCTGTTGAGGAAGAAAAAAACTAGGGATTTTGTCCCCCCCCTCAAGAAAAAAGATGGTGGGGTTGCTTCCAACATGAAAGAGAATCTGCAAGAGGCTGTAGGATTTTTTACCAATGTATTCTCTAGGCCTCCCAAGAGAGGGGAGGACATCCAGAGGGCCAGGTCCTTAATTGCCATGAAAAGGAAGAAAATGATTCCTATGGACCTGGCTACTATCCTGGACCTGCCCCTGTCTGCTGGTGAGATTAAAGAATCCATTAGTAAATTGAAGCCTGGTAAATCGCCTGGTCCTGATGGTATCACTAATGAGTTTTTTCATGAGCTATCTGATTTCATTGTGCCCTTAATTCTCTTGGTGTGGCAAGAGGCCACTAGAAGGGGTTCTCTTTCTAGCTTTATTAATTCTGGGATTATTAAGCTAGTCCATAAGAAAGGTGAGAAGGATGACCTGAATAACTGGAGACCTATCTCTTGTCTGACAACTTTGTATAAAATATATGCTTCTTCCTTAGCCAGGAGATTGAGTAATGTTATGGACAAGATAATTCTGCCTGAACAGAAAGGTTTCATTAAAGGCAGGTTCATTTTGGATGCTATCATCTCTATCTGGGAGGGGATGTCCTATGCTCAAGTTAAGAAGGTTGATACTTTTTTTTTTAAAGTGGATTTTGACAAAGCATATGACCGTATGGAATGGGACTTTATTCTTCAGTCCCTTTTTGATATTGGAGCTGGTAGAAGATTTATTAAATTTACTAGCACTCTTTTTGGAAATGCTAACTCCAGAATTGCTATGAATGGTAGTCTCTCTGACCCTTTTCTTCTTGCTAGATCTGTTAGACAGGGTTGTCCCCTTGCCCCCCTGTTGTTTGCCATTTCTAGTGATGCTCTGGGTTGGCTGATAAGAGATAGTATGGGGAAAGGTGACATTAAAGGGCTGAACATCCCTGGTTGTGCTTCTCCTCTTGGGCTTCAGATGTTTGCAGATGACACCAATATGATTACTTTGGCTGATAGTGTGTCTGCTGAGAATTTCATGAATTGCCTTCAAGTTTTCTGTACTGCTAGTGGTTCTATTGTCAATCATAAGAAAACAGGTTTCTATTCCTCTAATAAAGTGATTCCTGAATGTATAAAGGCTAATAAATGTGACCTCATTATGGAAGGCTCTATTTTTAGACTGCTGGGCATACCTATGGGTTTTGGGGTTTCTTTTGAGCAAAGATGGAACTGGATGTTTGACAAGTTTAGAACTAAAGTGTTTCACTGGATGAATTTTCAGCAAAATCTTTCTCAAAGAGCTTTTGTGCTAAAGCACTATGTCCTGCCTGTCCTTACTTACCTTTTTGCCTGTTGGATGCCTAACAAAAGACAGCTTGCTCAGGTCATAGGCTTGTCCAGAAGGTTCCTCTGGGGAGGGTCTACTCATAATTTCAAATCTGCCAAGGTTGCCTGGAGAACCTGTTGTCTTAAAAAAGATGAGGGAGGTTTGGGTATAGTTTGTCCTTCTAAAATGGCCACTCAAATGGCTGGCAAATGGATTCTTAGGGCTTCATATTCTACAGATTTCTGGTGAGCTCTCATCAAAAGGAATGTTGCTGAATTTTCTGTTGCAGGTTACAAAAGTTGGACCAACCTTAAATGGTGGGATGTAATTACCTCTCCTCTCCACGTCATTCCCAAAGGGAGTAAACTTATCTGTTCTTTCTGGAAAGCTTGGAATCTTATTAAAAGTACTTACAAGCTTCCTGTTTTTTTTTTTAAAAACTCTAATTTTGTATTACAAAGTTCCATCTGGATAGGCTGGTTTTCTGATTCTAGTCCTCAAGAACTAACTATTCGGATGAATAAGTGCAGGAAAGCAGGTTTTGATTCCTGGAACTCTCTCTGGGATGGCAGACAAGTTTGTGACATTAGTTTTATTCAAGGAAATGATACTTTGTCTGCTGCCTGTAAACAGGAACTGATGAGGAAAAGGACTTGGCTGATAGATAAGTTGGAGGAGTACAATTATCATAAAGAAGTTGGTGTTGCCGATGTTGCAGAAGACATTTTCAAAAATTTCAAAGTTGCTGGACTCAAAGACACTTGGGTTACTAGCAAACTTAATAACAAGTGGAAGCTGCAATGGGGTAGATCCCAATGGATGTACAGATTCAGGACTGTTTGGGCCTTTGCTAACACTTCAAGACAGGCATTCCTGTTGTGGCTGATCATCCACCAGGGTATTTGGACAGGAAGCAGAGCCAGGAGGGCTAAAATTAGTGCAGGAAATTGTCCCTTCTGTGGGCAGGTAGAGGACATCAGTCACTTGTTTGTACACTGTATTAATGCTCAAAAGTTTTGGTACTACCTTAATCTGTACTGTTCTGCTGAGGGTCTCCCTCAGTTGGGAGTCAACGAGATCTTGCTTGGAGAAAGTAAAAGAATGGATATTGCTCTTTGGCAGATGATCAGAGCCCATACCCTTTGGTACATCTGGAAAAATAGGAATGAAAGAATTTTCTCCCACAAGCCTAGGGACTTTCTATTCGCCTGCAATAAAGGGGTTTTGAGATTGTTACATCTTTGTAAAACCAGCCTCTGTGATGCCTTCACTTGTAATTTTGACCAACACCACCTAATGAGAGTGACTAAACCCAGCAGATGGAAGTCTTCTCTGCTTAAAATGTACTCCCCAGCCAGACTCTCACTGAGTCAGTTTCTAGAAGGCATTATTTCTTGATTCTCCTAAGGGGCAAAGCCCCAAGTTGTAACTTTTCTTTTCCTGCACTAATTTTATTTTTCCTGTTCTCTCAAAAAAAAAAAAAGAAATCATTGAAAATCTTCTGAAAGACTACCGGAAGAGCAAAGTATCTCTCCAACTAATAGGATTACTGCTCCTTTACACTTTTAGCCAAAGAGGAGTTTTTCACGAGGAAAATACCTGTTGAGTGATTTTTCTTACATCGTAAAGAAAATGGCGAGTACAGTCAATGACACTATGTTCAAACCTTATTGATCCTTATAGTCCAGCAATACCACATAAATGTAGCCCTCGAAATGTCCAAAACAATGGGGTCCAAATGTCCTCAAGCAATAGTTCCCTGTACTTGAATGATGAGGATGATTGTTATGGAAATATTGATGAAACATATTTAGAACCTTCTTATTAATTTTGAAGTGCATGAAAATCAGTTGTACATCTATAAGTATGTGACAGTAATTGCACAAATATTTCCGAATGATTATCTTGTTGGCTCTACAACTAGCCCAAAATCCTTGTTGGGTGATTAACAACAAGGAAAAAAAAGCAATGCTTGATTGATGAAGAGAACTTTCGAAAACGATGAAACATAACTTCCAATATTTAGAAAATTCACTGAACATTCTATATTCTGTTAAATTTCATCTTAGGATTTCTCAGGCCTTGAAGTGACGCTCTTTGTTTCTTGAATACGTAAATATAATTGTCAAAATAATACTAGTTTTCTATTTGAATATCTAAAGGCTTAAAAAATTCTTAATTTTTTCTGTTTGAGTCAAGTTCTAGACAACCTTCTGCGATGTTAAATATGTGTTCAATCTTAATTTCAGTTATAAACATGTAGTCGATCACAAGAGCATCCCAAGCAGTGATACTCATTTGTGACGCTTGTGATTGTTTAGTCTTGGGAAGTGATTTTTTCTATGTATTATCCAGCCAAGCAAGTGCGAATCGTGGGAACAATCTGAGTGGTTCAATTAACTACTCTTCCAAAGAGATATTCATTATTTTACCTGCTTCCATGCCATCATACTCCAACAATCATTTTCGCTCTAAAGAAACAAAAAAATTATGTAAAGAAATAAGTTTAAACAAGGTCTGCTTTCTCCAGCTTTTGTGGCCCTACAAAATAAACTCCCTCGTTCTTTTCTTTAAAGAAATCCCAATACTTATAAGTATTAATACCCCTTAGAACTCATTTATTTGATATCTTGCTAGTGAAAGTTTAAGGATTTAAGGCACGAAGCCCACCATTCTCCTTAGGCAAACCACAAACATACCGAGCAATCCTTTGAACTCCAAAATGACGTTGATTGACCTATCAAAATAGCTTTCTTACCAAGCTAGTAGTCTGATTTATTTGTGAGTTAAAAGTAACCAAGAAGAAGTGAAACTAACGATTCTAGGTATGATATAGTGGATTAGGACGAAAAACGCTTCTACATGAGTAGATTTTTCATTATAAAAGTTAATCATTTAGTGACGCACTCCCATCTTTAGTTCAAGGAAAATTTGAAACACATACGAATATCTAGAAGTCTAAAATGAAGCCAGAACTAATAATTTTGGCATGAAGTTTTGTTACAACCATGAATATTGCCAACATAAACTTTGAACCTAGTCTCCTTATGATTCATTTTAACATCACTAGATGGACAAACGAAATTCAAACAATATGAGAACAGGTTAGGTAAACATTCTTCTACATGAACAAGAGCATTAAAATCATGAAAAAAACGGTTGAAAACAAAGGTATTACGGTAAACCAGGAATCTTTGTGCGTTGAAGTTTAGCTTGCTCCATATTATGTTATATGAGCGAACCTAAATCAGCACTTGAAGTGATGAAAAAAGAGGGACCATGTAAGATCCAACAAAATCTATGTTGCCCCTCCTGGGTTGAAGTTATGTTTGGTTGAGCATGAAGACATCACACACCTTTTATTCTCTTGTAGATGAGTGCTCTGATCTAGCATAGTGTCCAAAATCTTCTTTTCTTGGACCATCTATTCTGGTCGAAGCATGTGTTGCTTGGGGATTGCTAACTGCTTTAAGGCTTTCTAGAATTTCAGATGAGTTGAATACCTTCATAAATTGTAGAAGTATCGATGTACTTTTAATTTAGATAAACCTCCCAAATATTGTTCCTTAGAAAAATCCATAGTCTCTTAGAGAAAAGAAATAGTAAGACCTTTCCCCCTTTCAAATACCCTAAAGTGTTTATCCTAGAATACAACAAGTTGAAGAGTAAGTGGATCCTATTGCCGGGCGATTTTATCTCCATGAGCTTCAACCTAAAGACTAAAAAACGACTAGTTCACAAAGTTGTACATTTGAAACTACTATATTTGAGCCAAGGATGGAGTGATGGCTTGCAAAAATCTTATCCATAAGGAGGACTGTCCTCTTTCCTTTCTTATGAAATACTCACATTTCTTGCAGTTGTAGAGTGTGCTTCCTTTTTCATGAGATACTACAAAAACTAAAATTAAGAGTGTCACATACATACACACACACACACACACACACACACACATATATATATATATATATATATATATATATATATATATATATATATATATATATATATATATATATATATATATATATATATATATATATATATATATATATATATATATATGTGTGTGTGTGTGTGTGTGTGTGTGTGTGTGTATGTGTGTGTGTGTGTGCGTGTGTGTGTGTGCGTGTGTGTATTTATGTATTGTTAGAGTTAGAGGTTTGCGGAAGTGGCGAACAACGCAAGGAAGAAGAAGAAGCTTGGAGCACAACACACAATCCTGAATGTATTACCTAACTCTCAATGAAGATGGTGGTGGCAGAAGACTGACCAACACCCAAACCAGCCATAAGGCATCTGAGCCACACAAACTCAATAGTCACTCTGAAAGCTTCCCTATACTTAGCCTCACAATTGGAAGTGGCCATAGTAGGCTACTTCTTGCTTAGCCAAAATATACATGAGCTACTAAGCATGAAGCAAAAACCACTACTGGACACATGCGCGTCATAGCAACCAACCCAGTCAAAGTCAAAAAAAGCATCCAAATCTGGTGGTAGTGATTTCCCTTGGAATAAAACAACCCAAGTAGCCGGGTACCACTCAAGTAACGAAAGATGCGCTTAACTACCTGCCAATGCTTGACACCGGGGCAATGCATAAACCTGCTCATCTGTGAAACAACAAACTGAATATGTGGCTAAGTAATGCATAAGTAAATCAAGCATCCAACAGCTTGCTGATAGAGAGCAGCATCAAGTGCATCTCTAGCATCATGAAGACTCAATCGTATACCTGCGTCCATAGGAGTGGTAATAGGATTATAGTCTTCAAAGCCAAAATAGTGCAATAATGTGTACATATATTTTGTTTGAAACAAAGCTATTCCGCCATCAACTTGCATAAACACAATGCACAAATAATGATGCAAATGCCCCAAATGCGACATCTCAAATGAGGCATGCAAATCAACCTTGAAATCAACAATATGCTTCTTATGAGGACCATTGAGGAGCATGTCATCAACATACATAACAATGATCAGAAGCACATCATTAGCACGCTTAACATATAAGGTGCTTTCAGTTGGAATATTCTCAAAACCATGTGCAATCGGATAGGCATGTATCTTTTCATAACAAGCATGTGGTACTTCCTTTAAATCATATAATGCCCTCTTTAACCTGCACACCTCGTTTTCATGCCCTTTTTGCACAAATCCATGGGGCTGAAAAACATACACTTCTTCATGCAAGTCGCCATTTAGAAATGTTGTTTTAATGTACAAATTGATGCACATTCCAACCATGATGAGTTGCAAGTGCACATATGCTAGGAACAGTAGTCATTCAGCAAGTAGGTGCAAAGATTTCATCAAAATCAATGCCTCTTTCCTGCACATAACCCTTTGCAACAAGCCTAGCATTATACCTATTATGTATTCCATCAAGTTTATGCTTTAGCATGTATACCCACTTAGTGTCGATGCCCTTCTTGACAAGAGGCAAGTCACATAAAAACCACGTACCATTTTTCATGATAGCATCATATTCAGATTGCATTGCAGCCATCCAATGTTCATAATTTTGTGTTTCATCAAACGAAAGAGGCTCAATCTCATTAGATAGGCTAGATACAGCCATAGCATAACAATGTGATGCAAAAGAGCACTATGAGAGCCTGAACGAGTACGGTATGAGAGAGGTGCATCTAATTTATTGTCAAGCAAAGTAGAAACTAGCCATTTTGGCATAGTTTTTGCCGCTTGAATATCAGCTCTCTCATCAACAAGTGCATCATGCAAATTTGCATAAAAAATGGAATGATCTACATCATCAAATGAAACCTGTAAAGGTCAAGATGTTGCCTTAATAGGACTAGCACTAGACTATCCACCTGTAAAAAGAGGCAGCAAAGTATCGTACATGTCTTTGGAGCTAACAGATGTCTCCTTCGCACATGAAAGTAGTGTCTTAATAGCATCTTCCACAAAAAACAATATCACGGCTAACCAAAATGCATTTAGTCTATGGATGATACATATGATAGCCTTTGCTTTCAGAACTATACCCAACAAAAATACATTTTAATGCTTTGACATCTAATTTCTTGCAATGTTGTTCAGGCACTAAAGCTTATACCAGGCAACCAAAAACCCGTAGATGAGAAATAGATGGCTTGCGACCATGCCAAACCTCATATGGAGTGATAGAATACAGTGCTTTAGTGGGATACCTATTAAGTACATATGCTGCACACATAACAACCTCAAGCCATAAACAATGTGGTAAAGCCTCACTCCTGACCATATACCTCACCATCTCCATGAGTGACCTGTTCTTCCATTCAGTAGCTCCATTGTTTTGAGGTGTATATGGCACTGTACACTCATGTTTTATCCCACATTTACCTAGAAATGCATTAAAGTTAGAAGACATATACCCCCCCTCCCCCTCGATCAGAACAGAGAGGTCCCATTTTACATGATGATAGATTTTCAGCCAAAACCAAAAACTGTTTGAAGCACATGAACACTTGGGACTTTGCTTTCAATGGATATACCCATGCATGCCTGGAAAAATCATCAATAAAAGTCATGAAGTAAAGATAGTTTAAAAAAGAGGGTGTTTGCATAGGACCATAGACATCACTGTGAACAAGCTGCAATTTCTGAGTAGCTCGAATTGAACCATGTTTTGGAAAGGAGAAATGCTACATTTTTCCCAAAATACAACCTTCATAGACATATTTTTTGGGTGCCTCAAGTTTGAGAAAAGAGCACACCATTTCACATTTCTATAGGCATAGCAAAGTAGCAAAATTCAGATGACCAAAAGCATGCATGCCAAAGCTTTGCATCTTACATAGCATGAGAACCATGTACTACACATGCTGAATCATTCATTGATTTTTCATACTCTGTGAGCTTATACAGCCGATGACATAAAATTCCAGAAGCAATAATTATGTCACCATTTGACAGATCATGAATTGCATATTTATCATCAACAAATTTCATAACCAAGCCAATCTTAGCTGATGCATTTTGATAACATATTTTTCTTGATCCCTAGCATAAATGAAGAATCTAACGAAGTGAAAGAACTACCATCAGCATTAGTTAGAATGATCTTACCAACTCCCATGATAGGATAAGAGGAGTTGTTTGCAGATGTGATAGTATTCCCTATAGGGGCAGGCTCGAGTGAAGTGAAGAAACTACACTACAAGGTAATATGTTTGGTGTCCCCACTATCAAAGTACTGGAACATCTAAGTCTACTACAGACATACACTGTTCAGGAGAAGATTGGTCAAAACTGCAAATAGTAGTAAATGCTCATTCTTCATTCTGCACAAGATTAGCAGACTCTGTTTTTGGTGTAGAGGCCTTTGGAAGAACCATTCCCACATCTTTCTTCTTTGCCTCTTTAGCAGCCAGTTTTGGATAGCTCTTAATGACATGATCATTTCCTTTACAGTATTTGCAAGACAATTTCTCCTTTTTTGATTTCTTATCATCTTTGTCTTCGTTCTTTGAATACGCAGCATTTGCAGATTTCTACTTACTAGTAGATGAGCTCCATTTACTTTTGCCCTTGTGACTAGCAAGGAAAGCTTCATTTGCAACATGCACAATACACCTGTTCTGCCTAGACTGATCTTCCTACAACAAAACAAAAACTAACTCTTCAAATGTTAAGGCATTTGGATTTCCTTTCATCATCAAATGAAGAGTAGAAGCAAAAATCTGATATGAGTCGAGAAGACCATTCAGAATAGCTTACGCAAGGGAACTGTCACAAAGAACTTCATCAACAGAAATCAACTATTCCATGAAATCCTTGATCTTTATAAGAAAACTGTTCGTAGAATCACCTTCGTTCATGTGCTCACTCTCCAAGTGTTTTCAGAGGTTGACAAAAAAGGCTATCAATGCATGTGCTTGAGAATCTCTACCATCCCAACAAATTTGCTTTGTAGTAGGTGCAACAAAAATCATAGGACGAACAAGAATTCAAAGAATATCAGCATCTTCAATGTTATGTGCATCAGCTTCAATACCTATATTTGCAAGTGTAATAGGACATTTTTCGACACCCTACACAGCGTTCTATAGTCCTTTTGCAACTAATACCTGTTGCATCATATAAGCACACAAGAGGTAATTGGTACCATCCAACTAATCCTCAATAGCCAACATATGGAATGCATCACTCCTTTCAGCCATGGCCATTGACTAAAATACCCTAATGCGGAAAAATGGCTATATCTAAAAAATTTTAAGAGAACTACCTTGACGAGTTTTGCTAGACATGTAGCAGACTTTGAGATGCTTATACTGGCAAACCAAAACTCGTATGTATCTTTGGCACAAAAAGACAAAATATCTTGCACAAGCACTAGGAAAGTGCATTCGGAGGCCAAAATGAGCTCAAATTGAGATTTTGCTCTGAATATGCTCACCAAATTTCCTGCGATTCTGAGAATATGATTGGAGGGCTGTCAAGGATACCACCCTAAATAAAGTGGCCACCTGCTTTGATACTAATTGTTGGAGATAGACGTGTGTGGAAGCACGCGAACAACACAAGGAAGAAGAATATGCTTGGAGCACAACACACAATACTGAATGTATTACGACTAGAATGTACAAAGATAAGTAACTCGTTAGGGCTATAGGCATATATACAAGCTGGGGGAAAAAACCTCCTAACAAGGGAAAAACGTACCCCAGCGGTGCTAGTCTATTCACACACATCACTAGCTAAATATATCAACATGTATGTACATGTATATGTATTGTCAGGGGAGCACTAGATTGTGCTCTCTGACTACAGCAAACAAGATTTATGAAATACACTTTTGATTACAAGAACACCCACAAAGGGAAAACGATACAAGAATATGTGATCGATATAAGACGTCCCACAACCCGGGACGGATAGGTATGGAAAACTGGACTAGAGATGATACAAGGGATCCCACAACCTGGGATCGTAGGTAGGAAACAAGATATCTCGGTTACAAGAATTCCCTTTAGGGAGATGGACTAGATACAAGAAATAACTTGATAGGATCTCGTACTACGAGATTACAATGGAACAAGAAAGGATGTCTACGATACAAGATTAGACTAGACTAGAACAAGGAACAAGACAAAAACTAGAACTGGAACTTGAAAGTACTTACTTGGAGGTCACTACTCCTTGAGCTCCCAAGATAGGTATTGGCAAGACTGATTATGAATGTGGCCAACCCCTCCTTATATAGGTTTTCAAGGGCGGTTTCCAAGGGCGGTTGTGACTTGATGATATCATCAACTTGAATCAGGACCTCCGAGTGTCAGAATTCAGCAAATAGACAGTCGATCTTGGGGTTTTGGCACCTTCTAGACGCAATGGAAGAATTAGTTTCTTCAAACTCTAAAACAATCATGAGATATAGAAATTGACATGGAATCTAAGGTTTAGATGGTTTCCTTGTCCATGACATCACCTTCCCCTCAAGTGACGAGCTCCACGAGGAGCGGTTATGTGACTCTGAGATCTTCTAGGACTTGAATGTTCATAACTCTTGGTCTTTGTAGAGTTCTTGATATGTGGTACTGGAACAAGATGATGATGGATATCCATGGTGAAATTGGAAAGGGTTTGTAGTATATTGAGGTTCTGAATCAAGGATATGATTCTCATGATGAACTGTATTATTCTTTTGACTCTGATGATGGTCCTTCTGATGTGCGATGGTGATTGTGGAAGTTCTAATCCCAACTTGTTTCTTTTTCTTAGGGCATTTGAATACCATATGATCATGCTCTCCACAATAAAAGCATATCCATTATCCTTTCGATATTGTCTTTCCTTTGTTGTAAGTCGTATGACCATGATGTGATCCAGTTGCATGGGTTCTGGTTGTGTTTCCTCGAGCATATGTTGTTGTGGAATAGAAGTAAAGTTGTATTCTGGATCTCTAATAGAATTCTTCTTCTCTTGCTTTCTCTCCAACAACCTATTATCACATTCAATTGCTTGATTCATGAATTCATTCAAATTATTCACCTTGGGCATGGTTAGCATGAGGTCCTTAACATCATCACGTAAGCCCCATCGATATTGGTTGATAAAATAATCCTCATGCCATGTGAGGTCACAAATGATTTGTCTAAATTCTGATGCATAGGTAGATGTAGGCCTATTTCCTTTATGTAGCTTCCTTAACTTTGTTTCGGCAACACGTGAACAATTGGTATCTCCAAATAAGGATGTGAAATCTTGAATAAAGGCCTTGAAATCATGCAAAATATCCCTGTCCTTCTCAAGGATAGGTGCAAACCATGAAAGAGGAGGACCACATAATAGAGTTCCTATGAGTCCTACTTGAGAACCATCATATGGGTACCTATCTGGTTGCATCCTTATGAATAGCTTCACTTGTTGCACAAATCCTCGAAACTTTGATCTCGTCCCATCAAATTTCTTAGGCATGCTCACTTTTGGACTTCTCTTCATGTTAGTTGTCATGGGGGTACTTGAAGAAGGTTGACTAACAATGATCTGTAGCTCTTGGATTTGCCTCTGAAGTTCTGTGATTACATCTTGAATACTCTGTTGTTGAATCCTTTGTTGGATATCTCGTATCTCTTGGACTTGTTGTTGAATTACTTTAAGTGCAGAAAAAAATTCTTCTCAAATAATCTCCATGGTTCTTGGTCTTGATGAAGGTAGTCTTGCCAAAATGTCAGGGGAGCACTAGATTGTGCTCTTTGACTACAGTAGACAAGATTTCCGAAATACACTTTTGATTACAAGAATATGTGATCGATACAAGACGTCCCACAACCCGGGACGGATAGGTATGGAAAACTGGACTAGAGATGATACAAGGGATCCCACAACCTAGGATCGTACGTAGGAAACAAGATATTTCGGTTACAAGAATTCCCTTCAGGGAGATGGACTAGATACAAGAAATAACTCGGCAGGATCTTGTACTACGAGATTACAATGGAACAAGAAAGGATGTCCACAATACAAGACTAGACTAGACTAGAACAAGGAACAAGACA
Source organism: Ceratopteris richardii (assembly GCA_020310875.1). Lineage (NCBI taxonomy): Eukaryota > Viridiplantae > Streptophyta > Polypodiopsida > Polypodiales > Pteridaceae > Ceratopteris > Ceratopteris richardii. The sequence continues at coordinate 107,513,012 of CM035437.1, forward strand.
AGAACTAGAACTAGAACTTGAAAGTACTTACTTGGCGGTCACGACTCCTTGAGCTCCCAAGACTAGTATTGGCAAGACTAATTATGAATGTGGCCAACCCCTCCTTATATAGGTTTTCAAGGGCGGTTTCCAAGGGCGGTTGTGACTTGATGATCTCATCATGATATCATCAACTTGAATCAGGACCTCCGGGTGTCAGAATTCAGCAAATAGACAGTCGATCTTGGGGTTTTGGCACATTCTGGACGCAATGGAAGCATTAGTTTCTCCAAACTCTAAACCAATCATGAGATATAGAAATTGACATGGAATCTAAGGTTTAGATGGTTTCCTTGTCCATGACATGTATCTCTCTCTCTCTCTCTCTCTCTCTCTCTCTCTCTCTCTCTCTCTCTCTCGCTCTCTGTCTCTCTATATCTACACATATATATATATATATATATATATATATATATATATATATATATATATATATATATATATATATATATATATATATATATATATATATATATATGTGTGTGTGTGTGTGTGTGTGTGTGTGTGTGTGTATGTGTGTGTGTGTTTGTGTGTGTATGTGTGTGTATATATATATATATATATATATATATATATATATATATATATATATATATATATATATATATATATATATATATATATATATATATATATATATATATATATACACACACACATACACACACACACATATATATATACACACACACACAAACACACACACACACACACATATATATATATATATATATATATATATATATATATATATATATATATATATATATATATATATATATATATATATATTATGTGTGTGTATGTGTGTGCGTGCAGAAATTTAATCCAAGGAGTTGATTATGATATGCCCAGACATATCAACCAAAAAACAAATTGAATGATAGAGGGATTACTAGGTACATATATGCTTCAATATGAAATACGAATGGATTTCCAATACTAAAATGGAAGAGTCTTTCATATTTGTGGACACGTGTAGTGCAAAATTATGGCAGTACTAAGTTTAAATAAAATTAGAGATGTCTCAAAACTTATACAGAGATTAAGAGAACTTTAACTAAGGAATTAATAAGTCTGATTCAAGTACATGAACATATTTCAAAAGACAATATTTGGGAATCCAAAGATTACAATGAAACCAACATCAAAGATACTTCAATTGGCGCAAAGGAACAATTTTACTGAATAGTTTTAACTCTTTAATCATGCTCATTTCCCTTTTAATACTTTGATCACTTAAACAAGAATGTAGAAACTGCTCTTGAATACATGTCCAATTGATTTTAGCTCAAAGGGACTAAAAGTTTTATAAATAGTAAAAGAAATTTCATCGTATCGATCGTGCTCCTCATGGAGCTCTTTATATAAGCATAAATTGTTTTCCGATTTCACAAAGTTTAAAAAGTTGAATAATATGGCACCCTATGTACATCCCTAAGTCATGAACTTCCTGACATAAATTGTATAGGCGGTTTCTACATGTAAGAGTGTGACATGCAAGTTTAACCTTGTCATTAAGTTAGATTGACCATAATGAGATTGTGTTTTAGTATTCTTGAGTATCCAACTTTTGTGTCGATTCTATGAGACCTTTTGCTGATAATGGACCTTAACTGGATCATTACGTACAATGAGAGGCTTGACAATGATTGTTTGATTTTGACCACTGTTTGGCCAATATAAATTACTTATATCCACTTACCCTACACACACTACTTGAAGTTTTGACCTTAACCAAGAAGTCGAATGCAAATAGAGATCGAGTGATGCAAACCCTAAATTCAATTTGAAAAGAGCATGGACTCTGCAATAATTGATACGTATTAGTCTTTTTTCCAAGTATACAATAATACAATGGATTTGTATAGTATGATTGCTTCAATGAAACTTACATAGTTTTCAAAAAATTCATACATAGGGTTAAGCCTAAAGTTTTTAGATTTCATGGTGTGGTCGTGATTGCAATCTGGGTGGATCGGGTCCAGTCACGGCACACGCATAGTGTATGAAGCTAGTGAGTGTTGAAAGGTCTTTGTGATAAAAATGTGAAGGTGAAGATGAAGTTGGGTATGGGGAGGAGAGATGTCATGATTCAATTATGAAAGAGGAACATATGGATGTATGCATGATGAGAACAAAAAGTGACCTGCCCAGAATGTCTCATGCATTTCATTCATTACTTGTTATTGAGGACCTCGTTTTCCTAGGACTCATTGTGGATTCTTAACCTTACCCTTAGCATGTCTCCAAAGATAACCATTATGTAGGAAAAAATTATAATCTCGTTTCCTAATGTTACGGAATCTATTCGTAGTCGAGCTAGGTAATGGTTGCACTGTACTCAGTTACTTTCCTATGTCTCCCCATTCATCTTCATACTTAGACTCATGAAATTGCTCATACTCATATATAGGTGGAACATAGTCAATTAAGTTCACATTCTTTATTAGATCACTTTCAAGATCATCATCAAATCTAGCTCTCGATAACATATCAGCAACGTGATTTGACTTACCTGATATATGAACTAACTCAGGATTTATGAGCTTAATATATGAGATCCATCTAATCATGGCTATATCAGGAGATGAACAATTGTCTATCATTCCAATGAGAGGCAAACAATCAGTCTCAACTTTGACATTTGCATAAATAAAATATTCTTTGTCTATTTTCAAACCAATTACCATACCCCATGATAGTTCTCGTTTGAACTTTGGACATTTTCGTTGTGTTTCATGTAAAATTTTAGTCCCAAAACTAATTGCATATCTATTACCTTCACTATCATCTTGACTTATGACCCAGCCTATACTCATAGGACTAGTATCAACAATCAATACAATAGGTTTGTTAATAGAATAGTCTACACACTTAAGGATGGGAGCTTCAAGAAATAATTTCTTCAATTTACGCATAGCTTATGCGTGTTTGTCAGTCCAAATAAATTTTTGTTTCTTCCTCAACAAGTCCTAGAGACAATGAGCAACATGAGCAAAGTGTGGGATCCAAATAACATCAAACATGCAAGCACCAAGAAATCTACGTACCTCACTCACGTTGTTACATGTTTCAGATCTTGCTAATGGCATCAATGTTTTGTGGGTATGGCTTTCGACCATAATGGCCACATAAATGTCCAACAATAAGAACCTCATTGACACCAAAAATAGATTTTTATATGGAGAATGTGAGATCTACCTCTTCAAATTGTTAAAATATTCGTTCACAATCAGAGATATGAGAGGACCTTGATGATGATGAAGTAAATGTTAATAAATATTTCTTAGGTCCTATTCAACCTGACCATGAAAATCATGAAAAGAATCTTGGAAGTCAATTTAAAAGAAAATGTTGGTCTAGAGATACATGAGAGATGGATGTTAAAATAGGAAATGATAAGAATGCTATCACTCTAAATGCATTATAGATTCTGGCTCCAAAACCAATGTGATTTCAAGAGAAGTCTATAATAAATTTTGATGGCCCATAGATAAAGATTGTTGATGGCATATGAGAATTGTAGATAATGGTGTAGGTACCATGTTTGGAGCTTGTGCTAGTATGCCCATATCCATAGGAGGAATCATAGAAGAATTTCACTTTTTTATTCAAGATAATTGCTCCTATGAACTTCTCTTAGGTCAGCCCTTTATTTGTGAGAGTCGTATGGAAACTAAAGACATGGATGATGGGTCTACCTATGCTAGAATTAAGTCTAAAGAGCGAATGTAATCACTTCAAGTCATGACGGTAGGAGTGAGTCATCCTAGGAATCAATTGTCAATTAGAAAGAAACCCACTATTACTTAGGGTCATGAGCATGCTTGTAGTGATTGTGCACCTTGATTCATGTTTGAAGCTACATATGATCAAAATTTTGGATAGAATCCATTGTTGAGCGGGACAACAATGGACATTGGTTTGACATCTCGCAACCAACCAACTTGTACAATAGTTTATCACTTTGTTTTCCACATTCTAGATTAGATTTTCTTCATAAGAGTCAATTGTCCAAGTCCTTTATCCAAAAAACAAAAAAACTCATAAAGCCAACAAAATCATGGAACATGATGAGAAAATTGAGCATGTGATTGAGACATCTCATTGTTTCTCTACTCTCAAGGAGTAAGAGTTATGTCTTCATCAAAATTCTAATTCCCATATTATTCTTCTTTCTTCTCTTGATGAGTATGCTCTAATCCATGAGTATGCTCTCAATGTTGACAAGTCCTCAAAATTGATCCAAACCCATGATGCCTTAGTTGAAAAAAGTACAAAACTATAGACAAAAAAATCAAACCCATAGCTCAATCATTAGGCCAAGGAAGTAACGAAAAAATTACTGATGTGAAAAATGATCCAATTCTTCGGGATAAGAAAAACATAGGACATACATTCACGGATGAGACAATCAAATAGGTGAAAATTGGTAGAGATGATGACTTTCTTTTGCGAGAACGGAGAGATAAATTTGAGAGAGTCATACGTAGCCATGGAAAAGCCTCTACTATGTATCCTCATTAGATTGGTTGTGTAGATCCTAAGCTAGTTGCACCCATGATAATCTTTACTATTCCACATACTTCATGGAATCTTCGCCCTATACCGGTTCCAAAGGCTCACTTACCTGAGCTAATGAAACTACTTAAGGAGAAAAACATGAGAAGTTTAGAGCCATCTTTTGCACCTTACTCAAACAGATGGTTCACTGTGCCTAAAAAGAATGGGAAAATACATTTTATTCAAGATCTCCAACCTGTCAATAAAGTCACCATAAGGAATGAAGGAACAGGACCCATTGTAGATGAGATTGTTGAATCATTTTCAGGACATTCTATCTATTCAATAAATGATTTATATTCAGGATATGACGAATTCCAATTAAGAGTTGATAGTCCTGAGATAACCACAATGAAAAATCCTTTAAGCTTAGTGTGAATGTGTACTTTACCTTAAGGAGTGACTAATTCTATGGCTCATATGATGAGTGCTATGAATATGATCTTACATGATTTTATCCCTCATATAACCATGCCATTCATCGATGACATTCCAATTAAAGGGAGTGAGGAACGTGTAAAGGACATTACTTTAGATTCATCTGGATGTCGTAAATTTGTTCTTGATCTTCATCGAATTGATCAAAGTTTAAGGCTTCATTCATAGCTTGATCTTGATCTAGAGCATCTTGCATCTTAGTATCTAGATTAAGCAAAAACCTCTTCCTTTTAATTAGGCAAATAAAGTTATCTTTAAAAATAGGCTTTGCAATAGAGAAAACTTGTTCTAAAGATAGTCATTTGACTCTTAAGCAAAATCTCATCTAAAATCTCCATAGGATCTATTTTTCTCTCAATTTCTGAAATCAAGATGGATTTTGGTTTTCTCTTTGGTTTCTTTTGTTTTTGCTCAAGATCTTGTTTTTGTTCATGTTCTTGTGTTTGGTCTTGAGTTTGTTTTGATTGTTCTTGTTTGTCTAAAGTCTTTGGTTCCATTTTTCTTTGCTTTGTCTTCTTACCTTTTTGTTTCTCCTCTTTTTTTTGTTCATTGGGCTCTGATTCTTATTTTTTATCTTTGGGTTGTTTTTTATTCTTATTTTTTATGTTTCCCCTTGCTCTATGATGGTTTCTATTCCCTCTGAGGTTTGTTTTCGAGTCGCTCTTCTTTCACTAGAGTTAGCTTCATCTCTTTTTTGTTTTTCTTCTACATTGGATATGTGAGAAATAAGAGATTGATCTTCTATTGGTGACTCCCAAGATGTTTTTCTCCTAATCTCATCTCATGCTCTTACTAAAGCCTCTACGGAGAAGTCAACTTCGTTTGTGGGTTTACTTGATTCTACTTCTTGTTCATCAAGAGCTTCTAGTTTCACCCCTCTAGTTCCTGCATCTATTATGGTTATATTTTCATAGTGCACTTGACTAGGCTCCATCATTTGAGGAATAGGAGTAGATTCAAGAAGCATAGCATGGGATTGTTCTCTAACTTGCTCCTTAGTTTGTGGAAGGCTAGCTTGAGGAAGACTAGTTTGCTCATAAAGCATGGAATGTCTTTGATGTCTATGGGCTACAACCTCTACTACTTTTTGGACCTTTTGCCAATTGTTAGTAACACCATAGCACTTATCTGACTCTTCTAATCGTCGTTCAATTTCCCTACGAGTTTTAGGATGAAGAAGCTTAAGAAAATTGATCACAAGATCAGGTTCCAAAGTTATCTTATCCTCATCAAGAATTTGTTCATAGCATATAATATACTCATTTCGTAAGTGAGTAATAGAGCTACTAGGCTTTGGAAAATTGACCCATCATAAGAATCCATCCCGATTATGTTGGCTATAATCCTCAAGATAGAATTCTTTGAGCATCTCCTTTCTGAAATCACTCCGAGGAAGAGTATTATATTGAGTGACAATGTTTATGATTGATAGAGCTATCAACAATTCATTCAAAGAATGATATTAAGAGATCTTTGGGAAGACCAAAAGTCATAGCTTGCTCTTCAAACAAATCTAAGTAGCTTGTAATGTTGATGCGATTGAAGTTTCCCTTCTCTCTCAACATAGAAGAGACTATTCTTTGTCCTTGTTTCTCAACAATAAGAATCTTTGCTCCATCTTATGTGAATAAGCAAGTGATGCACGATGTTCTAGATCTCTCACAAATGCATTTACTTCACAACAAAGATGTGCACGATATTGTGAAAAATCAACTGCAACACTCAAGGATGATGATGCTGATATGATGAGGATGAAAAATATGAAACAAAGGATATGGATCACAACCTCCCAAGAAGATCAAAAGCAAATGCTAGGAAGCATTTCACATCACGTTCAAATGTGGAGCTGATCGCAATCCAGGTGGATCGGGTCCGGTCGCAGCACACGTAGAGTGTATGAAGCTAGTGAGTGTTGGAAGGTCTTTGTGATAAAAATGTGAAGGTGAAGATGAAGTTGGGTATAGGGAGGAGATATGTAATTATTTAATTATGAAAGGGGAACATATGGATGTATGCATGATGAGAACAAAAAGAAAACCACACACATGAATCAACTTTTGAAAGGAAGAATGATCCACAAATGGAGCTTCTTATACACTTTCGAAAATCAATTCATAAGCATGGGATCTTGTGGATGTATGCATGATGAGAACAAAAAGAACACCACACACATGAATCAAATTTTGAAAGGAAGAATGGTCCAAGAATGGAGCTTCTTATACACTTTCAAATCCGAATCATATGCATGGGTTTTTGTGGGTGGTATGAATGCATGTGAGTCATGATGTAAAAATGAAGAGAAACTTTTTCTATCAACCTCAATGGGTCATCCTCACTGGTTCAATGCATGACTGCGGAGCCTTCTCACACATAGAAAAAGATTGAAGGAGACATGTAAAAATATATAAGAGACTAAGAGACAAGAGACAAGAAACATGAATTAGAAGATATTTTTATGACATACATATACATAAATGTTGTGAAACGTCAAGCTAACCATTAAGTGGTCAATGGTGAATTCTATCAAAGGTGATCAATATGGTAAATTCTAGAGTTGGGCAAACATCAAAGTGGGGACTTGTGAGTCATGCAAAGGTGATGCAGAAGTGCAAAGTGGTGCACAAGTGGCCAAGAATAAGGGTGCATAGGTAGTGCACCAAAAATTCTAGAGAATCATGAATGTAATATGAAGATAGTTCTAGACAATTTAAGAGAAAAAGGTTTATATTCTAAATTAGCGACATGATCGTTGCATGAGACATAAGTGGACTTTTAGGGTACATTTTCTTAGAGAAGGAAATCTTTATGGACCCTAAGAAGATTGAAACAATCTTTGATTGGAAACAACTTTCATGTGGTGAGGATGTACATTGTTTTCTTGGGTTTGGTAGCTTTTATAGGATATTTGCTAGAAATGACTCAAAGATAGTGAAACCTCTTACAAAGATACAAGAAATGCAAAATTCCCATGGGCTGAAGAAGCAAAAAATGCCTTTCAAACCTTGAAATCATCACTCACCACTGCTCCAATTCTAGTTCATTGTGACTCTACCAAGCCTTTCTTCCTAAAGATAGATGCATCATACTTCACCTTAGGGGCCATTCTATTCCAACATGAAGAAGATGATCACCTATATCTAGTTGCATATCATTCAAGGAAATTCTCCCGTCTGGAGACTAATTATGAGGATCATGATCATAAGGAACTTCTTGTAATAGTGGATGTGTTTGATACCTGATGTCATCATCTAGAAGGAGGAGCTCATCAATTTTCTACATATATAGATCCTAAGAATTTAGAGTATTATATGGAAAAATAAAATGGATAATTCAAGTCCTAGAATAATATCTCTATTGAACCATCATCTATCATCAAAATGATTGATTTGAGTTTTCATACATCTACCAAGCATATCCCTTCAAGTTTGAAAATTATGGACAACATCCAAGGATGGATATACAACTCTCAAATCATGTCAAGAACCAAGCTTCTAGAGATAGGGCCCATTACCTTGGATGTTCACAAAGAACTAAAGGAAGACATCCATAGAGCTCAAGAAAAATATAAGTACTATGTAGATCAGCATCATGTTCAAAATCCATCCTATCACATTGGGATAAAGTGTGGCTACTCAAAAATAATTTGCCAACATCAGGGCCTTGTGGAAAGCTAGACCATGAGAGATTTGGTCTGTTCACCATCTTGGATGAGATTAATGGAGTCACTTTCAAGCTCCCTTTACCAACTACCATGAGAATACAAATAGTCTTCCATGTGTTCATCTTGGAATCATATTAGATACCATTGAGGAGGGAGAGCTATTCCTTCACCACTTATCAACATTAATGATCATGAAAAATTCAAAGCCGTACATGTCCTAGATTCCATAATATCACAAAGAAGATTGGAGGACCTTGTTAATTGTAAAGGGAATGAAATGAGCAATCATACTTAGGAGCCTAAAGAAAACCTTTAGGAATCACCAATTAAGGTTCAAAAATTTCATAAGAAAATCTAGTGAAGTCGAGACTAGAGAACGTGACCACTCCTTGTCAAAATTTTTGCTTGAAGGGGAGGTGATTTCATGGAAAAAAGGAAGATATACGAAGGTGTGATTCCATGTAACTTTCTATATCTCATGATTTTTTTAGCTTTTGGAGAAACTAATGCTTTCATTGCATAAAAAATATTTCAAAACCTAAAGATCAACACTCTATTTTCCTGTTTCTCACACCTGAAGGTCTTGTTTGGAATTGATGATATCATTGATGAGATCATCAATTCATGACTACCATTGATCAACCGCCCTGGAAAACCTATATAAGGAGGGGTTCCCCACATACATACTTAGTCTTTCCAATGCTAGTCTTTGGAGCTCAAGGAGTCTTGCCAATGCTAGTCTTGTCCTTTGTTCTAGTCTTTTTTGGTCTAGTATCTTGGACATCTTTTCTTGCCCCATTCTAATCTCATAGTATGATATCCTTTCAAGTTATTCCTTGTATTTGTTCTAGTTCACTGAAGGGAGTTCTTGTAATTCAGATATCTTGCTTCATACCTCATTGTGGGATCTCCTATATCATCCCTAGTTGAGTTAACCATACCTATGAGTGCAAGTTTATAGGACTTCTTATATCAAATACATTTCTTTTATTATTTCCCTATGGGAGTGATCTTGTATTCATAAGTATTATTCCAAAATCTTGTCTAGTCTAGTCAGAGATCCCAATCTAGTGCTCTAGTGACCATTGAAGTCTAGACGTGTTATGTTTCCTATGTCACTAGACTTACAGTTTCCATGTTTCTCCATGAACTTTGTTTAATTCAAGTTAATGAAAGTTCCATGATTTTAGGTAGAGTTTGCAAAAACATCCCATATCTCCCCTAATTCTACCTTCAAACCATTTAGAAATTATCCTTCACATCAATTTGATACATCTTCAAATGCTTGCTTTCTACAATTGCAATAATTTTTCTAATGGTACTCATCTTGTTCACCTACATATTTCTCTTTTCCATTGATTTGGAAATTTAATGTTTATCTTTGAGCTCTCCTCCTTCTTTGTATGTTACTGTAGTCCTAGCCTTCATTGTCCTTTGCCTTTGTGCCTCCATTGTTCATCTCCTTAGTGACCATTAACGCCACTAGTTGCTCCAAGTGGGGAAGATTATCTAAGATATATAGAAAAATGGTGAAAGACTTCGATTTTTCATCATCCCTAAGTGAATTCAATGTATATGCAATTAGATCATCATGATCTATGTGACAACCTATGGATCCCAATGCCTCAATGACTTCTTTGATCTTCAGAATGTACTGATTGATGTTATTACTAGGTGTCTCTCTCACGATATCTGGTTCATTCTTCAATTTCATCTTGGTAGCTTCAGTTGAAGTAGAATATGCCGTATCATTGCATTGTTAATATGCTGAGATAGCATGAAATAAAAACCCTCTTAACTCTCTCATTCCATTATCTTAAGATCCTCAAATGATGAGTGTTTGGATTATCCCCCAATTTAGTTGATAGGAGAATGTACAACCTCCCTATGCATGTTAGATCTATTTCGACCTCCATGGTCTGCCATTGGTCTACCTACATTTAGTCAAGGAGCCTAGGTAGGTCAAGTAACAAGGCTCCAAGGTTTCAAGGCTCTAGGATAATTCCTTAACGTTGTTCCATCTTCTTAGAGTGGCCATATGAGAGGTTTTTGGACCTTAGAAAAAACTCTAGAGGTTCCAAGATCAATGACTATTTATGGTTGGGAATGGAGTGAAGCGTAGCTAACTAGGATCCTTCATTTGGTATTAGATCCTTGGAATTGGGCTTGGGCAAGATGGATGGAAGGTGCACCTTACACTTTCCAAAATTGATCCAAGATAGATTAGAGTGTATCTCGCAAACTATAGGATGGATTTAGATGTGTAAGGTATCATTGGAAAGCTCTTGTAATATACTTTTCAATGGTGGGATCCAGGATCAAAGACACATATCATGGGATAGAACCACGTTAAAGATACTGAGGTAGAGAACAAGGGCTCAAGATACCAAGGTTGCAAACAAGGCATGTTTGTAAGCAAGTGCTCAAGAAGTGGAAAAGCAAGGTTCAAGACACCAAGGTGGAGAGCAAGGGTTCAAGAGACCAAGGTTCAGAAAAAGAAGTTTCAAGAGAATGCAGAAGAGTGAGGACATTCATTCCAATGAGATCAAGGTTGATCTCCACTTGAATTGACGACCTTACCCTTGCACGGTCTCTTGAACATTTTTGTTCTCAACCTTGGACTCTTGAACCCTTGGTCTCAACCTTGGTGTCTTTAACTTTGCCTTTCTACTTCCAGGACACTTCTCTTTTGGAATTTCCTTGGTTCAATCTTCATGTCTTAAGCCCTTGCTCTCAACCTCAATAGCTTGAACCTAGTTCAGAAAACACCAAGGTTGCAAACAAGGCGAGTCCATAAGCAAGTGGTCAAGAAGCGGAAAGGCAAGGTTTAAGACACCAAGGTTGAGAGCAAGGTTTCAAGAGACCAAGGTTGAGAACAAGAAGGCTCAAGAGACTTTGCAAGGGTGATGACATCAATTCAAGGGGAGATACAATATTGATCATTGAGGAAAATGATCAATCGTTGATCTCCCCTTCATTTGATGTCCTCATCCTTACAGAGTTACTTGAGCCTTCTTGTTCCTAGCATTGGTATCTTAAAGCTTTTCTCTCAAACATGACTTTCAGGGCAAGTAGTTAGCCCATCATAATTCAAACCAATACATGATGAGTGCAACTCCCACAATTGGTATCAGAGCATCGGAGTTAGACTAGGGAAAGGTGGATCAAGGTGCATGCAGTGCTTTCAAAAATTCACCCAAGATAGAAAACAGTGCATCTCTCAATCTCTAGGTCCGATCTAGACATGTAAGGTACCCTTGCAAATCTCTCTCAATGAATTTTCCAATAAATTTCGAGATTGAGGGTGCAAGTTACCTATCATGGGGTGAGAATTAGGTTCAAGATACTGAGATTGAGAATACGTGCTCGACACCAAGGTTGCAATCAAGGAAAGTCTATAGGCAAGCAGCCAACAAGCATAAAGGAAAGGTTCAAGACACCAAGGGTGGGAGCAAGGCTTTAAGAGACCAAGTTTGAGAATGTTAAGGTTGAAGAGACTAACAGGATCTACTTATACCTCCATGCTCTACCTACCTTTGTTCAAGGACACTTGATAGGTCAATGTTGACTACCAAGCATCATTTATTTGACCATAGCTTTAAATAATTCCTATTCTTTATTAGGATGGATATTGGAGATGTTCACATCTCATAAGAGATTACCTTTCTTACACTCCTCTCTATTTAGACTCATTAATAGAAAGTGAGATCCAAACTCTCATAGAAAAACAATTGAAAGAAAAGGAATAATGCTTTTGCCTATTGTTTTGTTACGATAGATTAGTTTCAATTATTTCTTTTATTTCCTACCTCGGAACTAATTTTTAATACCCTAAAGATATAAACATCCATGCATTGATATGCATATAGGAAGTTATTAAAGTGAAGTATATTATGGTCTTTCATTTCATTTCCTTTTGGAAAGTATCTTTCTATGCACTCAATGATATATATTGCTTTATCAATGGGTGATCATAAGATGAAGGATGAATGTATCCATTGATAGAAGAGCATTAATTCATGATTTGGAATGAAAGAAGAATAGAGATTGTAAAATTCACCCAATTTTTCATGTTTGTAAATTGAGAACATATTCTTCTCAAGAGTGGTTGCTACATGAGACCAATAGAGTGGTTGCTACACGAGACCAATAGCAATTAGGCATACCCAGCTCCTTTATTATAGCCCTAACACATGCTGCAATGAACCTATTCCTCCTTTCTACCACACCATTTTTTTGTGGTGTGTAGCTGCATGTGATTTGTCTCTTGATGCCATTTTACTCCAAGAACTTAGAGAATACATGGGAGAAGTATTTTCTCCCTCAACATTCCTTTTCTAAAATACATTTAAACTTCTTGAAGTAATAGAATACATCTGACTTATGCTTCATACAATAATGTCAAGTCATCCAAGTGCAATCATGAATGAGAGGTATAAAAAAATTTATTACCTCCAATTGATTTATCATTTTTTGTTCCCCAAACATCTATTTGGACCAGTTCAAGCGGATGATAGCTCAGATAATTTCTCTTCTTGAAAGTTAACTTAATCTTCTTACCCAGTTGACAAGTTTCACAAAAGTATTTGAGACTCACATTTTAAAGGTTTCATAACCTTATCAATAACATCTTCTTTCCCATATCCTTCAATCTTCAGGTATTGATGTCTACATTAGTTTTGTGCCATGGGTCCTATTCTACTACCCTCCTACTTCATTAAATGAAGTCAGTAGTGTGGTTGAGATTTCACTTCACATCCAATGTGAATGGACTTCCCTCCTTCCTACCTTTGGCTATCAATCTCCATCCTTCTTTAGTGTCTTCGGATTGAACTTGACTCTCAAACCTCTTTCAATGATTTGACCCATATAAATAAGATTCTTTATGAATTTGGGAACATGAAGAGTGTCCTTCAAGAACTTAGCTTTGTGAGAACCATCCAACATGGCATCACCTATGTGTGATAGCATCAGGAGTAAATCCTTGTTGAAAAAAAATCCTTATTGTAGCTCATGTGATTTTTCCATCCACTATTAATGTACCATGTGCTTGACCCTTCTGCCTTTTTGTTGATATATTTTGGTAGTGACTAGTGCACCGTGTACATTCACTTGGTAATTTATTCAGTGTTGTGTTGTGCTCCAAGCTTCTTCTTCTTCCTTGTGCTATTCACGTGCATCCATAGAACTCAAAATACAACAATTGGTATCAGAATAGGTTGTAGCTTCATCTAGGGCATTTTCAAAACCTCTCTGGTCAATGTCTCATAATTCACAAAAATTGGTGACATCATTTCGGCCTTCAAAAGCACTATTGTAGTGCTTATGTAGTGAATTTTCTCCTTTTGTTTCAAGCGTATATACATGTTTCTATTCCCAAGTATAAGAAGCTCAAAGTTGGCCATATGTTCATTAGATCTTGACTCAAAAGTGATATTCACCTATATGAGACACAATCATTTTCCACATCAAGGTATTTAGTTGGTGGTCATGGCTGAAATCATTGATGTATTTTGTATATTCCCTATTGTGGAAAATTTTGATGGTACTAATTATCCATTAGGGTATAGATGGTGCCTCATGTATTGGTAGCAAAAGGGTTGTGGAATATTTTGCAAGGTATTGAAAAATGCCCTACTACACATACAAATACAATTGTGGAACATGATGTAGATGGTGTTGAAGATGGTAATCTTGAGATTCCTATTCGTGTTGTGGTTTGTGCTTTTTCTCTTGGAGAGAAAATTTTTTGGGATGGCAAAGATGCTTAGGAACATGCATTGGTAGATTTTTTTGTCAAGCATTCCATTATCCCTCAAATTTTCTCTTGCAAGACAAAAAAGGATGCTTGGATACAGTTATAACCTTTTATAAGGCACAGAATGAGGCTCCTATTTCTTACCGCTGAGAAAAAGTTGAAAGTGAGCACATGAACGAAGGAGATACCATGGAGAATCTTTTGAAAAAGATCAACGATTTGAAGGAGGAATTGATTTTTGCTTATGAAGTTGTTATCAGGTCCTTTAGCGCATGCACACACAAAGGCAGGAAGAAGACAAAACAGGAATTAAAAAAAAGAGAAACAATCGATGCGATATTGGGTGCGATCTCCCCCCATGTACTCTGATGGACGAGTTTCTCAGAGTACACACATTTATAGGTCTATTTCTATTACGTTCTGAAAATAGAAGTTACATGAGGGCCATGGCTTTTAGAAGCATCTTTTAGGAAAAACTACTTTTTTTACAAAAGACTTCGCTTTCTAAAGCGAACCACTACTTTTACAACAAGATAAACCTAAATATACTATTCTAGAAGTCTTTGATTTAGTCTTCGATTTTATTTATTTATGCGCATCCTCTTGTATCCACGCCCTCATGCTTCTTCACCTGCTAGATCAAACACAATCACATTAAAACCTTCTGAACATTTAACACATTAAAAATCCATTTAACCTTCCATGATTCCATAAAATACAACGGAAGTCTTGCCAGATAGTTCACTTATGCATATTGTTCTTAATGGACTTGCACATTCATATCCAAGTTTTGTGTCTACTCTTCATTTGATGATGGAATGCAATCCAAATGCCTTAACATTTAAGGAGTTAGTCTTTGTTTTGTTGTTGCACAAAGATCATTCTAGGGAGAACATGTCTATTATGCATGTTGCAAATCAAGCTTTCTTAGCTAGTCGAAAGGGAAAAGGTAAATGAAGTTCATCTACTAGTAACAAAAAATATGCCAATGTTGTAGAGTCAAAGAAGGAAGAAAAAGATGAGAACAAAATAGAAAAGGAGAAACAATTTTGCAAATACTATAAAGGAAATGATGATGTCCTAAAGATTTGGCCAAAATAGAATGCAAAAGAGGCAAAGAAGAAAGAGGCTAGAATGGTTGTTGAAAAGACCTCTACACCTAAAATAGAGTCAACTAATCTTGTTGAGAATAAATAATTCTGACCCATATTCTCATGAACAATGTATGTTTGTAATAAACTCAGATGTTCAGTACTTTGATAGTGGGGCAACCAAACATATTACCTCACAATGTAGCTCCTTTTGTTCACTTGAGCATGCTCCTATAAGGAATATTGTTACAAGAACTAAAAACTGCTCTTAGCCTATAATGAGTTTGAGCACTAGCTAAGACTGGCTTGATCGTCCAATTTCTTGATGATAGATGTACAATTTATGATCTGTCAAATGGCCATGTTGTTATTGCTTCTAGATTTTTATTTCATGGGCTGTATAAGCTCATAGAGTATGCAAAACTAGTCAATAATTCATCATGTGCATTTCAAGATTCTCAAGTTATATCAAATGCAAAGCTTTGGCCTCCACACTTTGTTCATCTTAATTATGCTAGCTTGCTACACCTGCAAAAATCTGAAATAGTTTCCCCTCTACAAAAACTTGAGGCACCTTGTAAAAATATCTATGAAGGCTGTATTTTGTTGGGCAAGGTTTATAGTGGATTGCCGCTTCCACCAATGATAAAGTGGAAGCTCTCTTTTCCTCCTCCATTCCATGTGTCTTCTCCTCCTTAAAGACCACCTCACGACTTGCCGCGGTGAGAGTGTTAGTATATGATCAATGTCTACCCCTCATGATTGTATGCACATTTTGTAAGGCCGCCTTTATGAGGAGAATCCAAGCATGCATTACCCAATTGATGGGAATCCCAACTTGCATGTTGGATGAAGGTCATATTGGACCATGTAAGGTATTATAAGGAAAGGGAATATTCCATGGAATATTCCTTGTCGGAGTCAGAAATCATTTATATTTGCTAGGTTGGTTCAACCAGTCTAAGCCGTGTATGGCAATTACGCGGGTGGTGGCCGCCCACGCTCTACCACCCATGTATAGCCGTCCATGGCAGGCCACCCATGATCCTATATATACATGACTTCTGCACTACCTGAGACACTGAGTTGAGCCAGCATAACTCTACCTTGTATCTCCCGTTCTAGAGTTGTCTAGATCACCATTTAAGCTCTACCTTGAGAGCGCATGGGTGGACAACGCCATCATCTTTGTACTTGGTGCTAGTAGCAAATTATTGAGATTCTCCTATATCTGTTATCTTCTTTGCTATTGCTTCTGTGTTATATTGCGTAACTTTTGTCTTACATGGTATCAGAGCCATAAGGTTTGAATAGCTTGAGAAGTATCACTATTTTAGCCTACTAGCATACTAGAATATCAGTAGATTATTAGAGTGATTACATGATGGCTTCATCATTGAACACTGGTCTTCGTGCTTCCTAAATGTTAATGCTGCACCTATTTGAATTCGTCCACCTGCATTCACTGAAGGGAAGCTCGATGGATCCAACTATACACTCTGGAAGTTCAAAATTTCTGCAATTTTGCACTCCTATGAATTACTTGACACTGTCATGGGACCGATGGGACTGGATCCAGAGCCTATACTAGTTGAAGATCCAGCTAATTCAAGATTGATGATTCAGCCAGATCCAGATCTTCTACGAGCTTGGAAGAGGCGGAATGCTGATGCATTATGTGCAATTGTCACTAGTGTAAGTGATTCTGTGCTTACTTTAGTTCAACATACTACTAAAGCACATGAGGCTTGGGGCATATTGGCTCGACAATATGAGACCAAGAACCACACTAGGATATAGAATTTAGAAAATCAGTTGGCAAATGAAAAGCATTCTGATTCTGAAAAGGCTGAAGATTTTATCAAACGGATAAAACATCTTGAAGACCAATTGGCTGCAATTGGTGTTGTTATAACACCAGAAGAGCTGTCTCGAATATGTGTATGTGTTCTTCTGGAAAAGTATGATGGATTAGTAACAGCCCTTAACACTCAGGTAAGACCAACTCCCCTCACATTTGAAGAGTTTTATGCTATGCTTTTAGAAGAAGAGATGCGGTTGAGGAATCGGCAAAGCACAAGTGATGCTGCATTTTCAGTAAATGCAAAAGGTAAAGGCTCTTCTGATGTATCAAAGAAGAAGCCAAAGAAGAAAAAGTTCATAGGAAGTTGCTTCTATTGTGAAAAGAAAGGCCATGCCATCAAGGATTGCAGGAAGAAGCAAGCGGATGAACGGAATGGGACTGTAAAATCATCATGGAAGAACAAAGAGTCTGCAAACAACACAGAGCTGGAACTTTGGGTAGCTATTGAAGAGGTATGTTCATCTGCTCAAGCTCGTGTTGATGAACCATGGATTTTAGATAGTGGAGCTTCTCGCCATATGACCAGTAAAAAGGATTGGTATAGTTCCCTAGTGCCTCTGCGGGAATCCATCAATGTAGTGGTGGGAAATGACTCCAAGTGTTCAGCCGAAGGAGTTGGAACCATCTCTTTTATCACTTCTCCAGGTGTTGAGAAAAAGTTATCCGATGTTCTCTATGTACCTACACTCAAAAGAAATTTGTTGTCAGTTTCTGCAATAATAGATCGTGGACTTGAAGTTCACTTCAATAAGAGTGGTGCAGAAATCATGGATTCATCAGGTAATGTTGTAGGTAAAGGGATACGACGGGATAACTTGTATGAGTTAAGTGCTTTAACTGCTACAGAAGATAAAGATGTAAGCAGGTTATGGCACCAACAATTTGGGCATCTCGGATTTGCAGTTTTGAAGGAGATGCAAAGAACAGGGATGGTTGCTCATTTGCTTGCATTTTCAGAGTTGCAGGAACCTTGTGAAGCTTGTATGATGGGCAAGCAACAACGAAAGGCATTTCCAAGAGAGACGAGCAATCGATCTTAAGCTCCTCTAGAGTTGGTACATGCCGATCTATACGGTAAAATGTCTACACCTGCTTTAGGAGGATCTTTCTACTTTTTGCTGTTAGTCGACGATTATAGTAGAAAGATGTGGGTTTATTTCATTCGAGAGAAGGCTGATGCTTTTGAAAAATTTAAAACGTGGCATAAGTATGTAGAAAATGAATCAGGAAGGAAACTGAAGAAATTTAGAACAGATAGAGGAGGTGAATTCTTGTCAACAGAATTCAACAATTACTGTTAGGAGCATGGTGTGAAAAGGCAACTTACCACAGCTCATACACCTCAACAAAATGGCGTTGTTGATTGGAACAGGACAGTAGTTGAAATGGCTCGTTGTATGTTGAAGGCTCAAGAACAATACAGCAGTCTACATCCTCAATCGAAGCTACACAAAAGCACTGAAGGGGATGACTCCTCAAGAAGCATATTCTGGTAAAAAGCCTTTAGTTTTGCATTTCAGAATATTTGGTTGTTTTTGTTATGCACATGAACTGAGTTTGAAATGACAGACTTAGGTCTACTCCATTCTTGTCTGGGAATGGAAGTATGGCAAAGGAAGGATGGCATTTTCATCTCACAAAAAAAATATTCCAAAGAAATTCTCAAGGCATTTGGAATGATGGACTGCAAACCAACTAGCACACCTATGGAGGTAAATCATAAGCTATCTATGGATGATAACATGCTTGATGTAGATGCTAAGAAGTATAGGAAGCTCGTTGGAAGTCCTATTTTTCTGTGCAACACTAGACCAGACATTTGCTATGCTGTTGGAGTGTTAAGCAGGTTTTCCAATAAACCTAAGGAGAGTCACTGGAATGCTGGAATGCGAATTCTAAGGTACATTGCAGGAACCTTGGATTTTGGTATTTTGTATACCACAGGTGATACACTCCAAGGATATTGTGATTCAGATTGGGCTGGAGATTGTGATTCTAGAAAATCAGTTTCTGGATATTGTTTCTCACTTGGTTCAGGAATATTTTCTTGGGTAAGTAGGAAGCAACCAACTCTCGCACTCTCCTCCACTGAAGTAGAGTACAAAGCAGCTTGTTTTTGCTTCTTGTGAGGCAGTCTAGTTAAGGAGAATTCTTGCAGATCTAGGCTTTCCATCAAATATGCCAACTGTACTCAAGTGTGATAATCAAAGTTGTATGGCTATTGCAAAGAATCGAGTATTTCATGCTCGCACCAAGCACATAGAAGTACAGTACCATTACATTCGTGAGCTAATTGAAGATGAAATTGTGGAGCTAGAATATTGCCCAACAGAGGCAAATTGTGCTGATATATTCACTAAAGCACTTGGAAAAGAGCAGCTCAACAGGCATCTTCAACAGATGGGCATAGGACCGAGACCTACTTGATTTATCATCGGTAAACATTGAGGGGGGGTGTTTGTATATGATCAATGTCTACCCCTCATGATTGTATGCACATTTTGTAAGGCTCCCTTTATGAGGAGAAGCCAAGCATGCATTACCCAATTGATGGGAATCCCAACTTGCATGTTGGATGAAGGTCATATTGGACCATGTAAGGTATTATAAGGAAAGGGAGTTACCAGGGTCCCCAATTGTGGGGTCCGGGGCAGCGATGAGCAGCCCCGGCTGGGGGGTCTAGGGGGGCCAGCGGTAAAGGGAATATTCCATCGAATATTCCCTGTCGGAGTCAGAAATCATTTATATTTGTTAGGTCGGTTCAACCAGTCTAAGTCGTGTATGGCAATTACGCGGGCGGTGGCCGCCCACGCTCTACCGCCCATGTATAGCCGTCCATGGCAGGCCACCCATGATCCTATATATACATGACTTCTGCACTACTGGAGACACTGAGTTGAGCCAGCATACCTCTACCTTGTATCTCCCGTTCTAGAGTTGTCTAGATCACCATTTAAGCTCTACCTTGAGAGCGCACGGGTGGACAATGCCATCATCTTTGTACTTGGTGCTAGTAGAAAATGATTGAGATTCTCCTATATCTGTTATCTTCTATGCTATTGCTCCTGTGTTATATTGCATAACTTTTGTCTTACAGAGAGCGATTCATGACGGCTGGTGGATAAAGTCAACCGTCTCGTTAACGGTGCACGTCGGGTGCTTGGAGCTAACTCAGGTGATGGGATGAATTCAGAGATAAATAACTCACAAACATGCGATTATGGCAGTTATAACTATCATTCATATTCAAATCAAGTAATATTAATCATCTAGATAAATGACAAGAACACATGTTTGTCTTGATTCTTTAATCATATTCAGACTTTCAAATACAATTGTGAAATTGATCTCACGAGCTTAATCTTTTTACTCAAAACTAGAGTTCCACAAATGATTTCTAGAGATATGTTCTAGTAATCCTTTCAGTCGTTTGTTGAATTCAAACTAAAACGTTGATAAAATATGATCAAAACTTTCTCAACCATTAAAGTATATGGATGCTAATGGTTGCCTGTTACAGACAACGACAAATACAGCAGTCAATATTCCTCTTAACATTTACCAAATGCGCATGCATCGAAACAAAATTTTGATCCTATTAAGCGCAAATCCAGAATTGTGAAAGATTACGTATATATAAAATCTTGACTCAATAATAGAACAGTTCACTGTGTTGTCAGATCAGTCTCTCAAATGATTTGCTGCTTCGTTACTTTAGATAATCCAACCTCAAATGATTTGCTGCTTCGTTACTTTAGATAATCCAACCTGTAATGTGCGCAATAATTTCTCGTAGTCACTATTAATTCAGAGAGTCATAAAGTATCCGAGCACAAGGATGTTGAATGTCCTTCTTTTAAGAGTTAGCAACATGAATTAATTGTCGTAACAGTTTCGCATAGATCATAGAGGAAACGACTATTTTTTTCAATTATAGCAAATAAATAATGAAGATACCGTCGCTTGACAGATGATGAAGAGAACTCAGAGATAGATTCCTAAATTCCCCTTATGAGACAGAGCTCATAGATGATGTGTGTTCCAAAAAAAAACCAGAGTTTTTCTCCCATCTTTTTCTGTTCTCTGCTCTAGAACTCTCCATGAATCCGGATAAAGAAGTATCAAGATGTTACCCCTCCAGCGTAGACTAAGAGCTATTGTCTCTATATGTTAGCAATGAAAATAAGAAGGTTGTTGCATCTAATTGCACAGACAGCGGTAAAGGTGATTTGCCCTTCCTGTATTGTTTCAGACGACTCCTCCTTTTATTGACTCAAGTTCAAACAACTATCATAGTTAAAGCATTGAATCATTTTTTTCTGCACGAATCTTATTGCTAGCTAAAAGCAAATATATCTGTAAAATATCTTCATTAAACATTTTCCAAAGACGCTGGCTTCATCTGTTCATCAAAGTCATCGTTCATCTTCGCTTTCCACCATACTCGATAATTTATCAGTTTCAAAAACATGCAACATAAACATCATAAAACATTAAATGTGCAGAGCGCACAAATTGAGCAGAAGTCATAGCGAGGATGTATCGGAATATTGAAGGAGATACATAATCATCAGAAGTCCATCACAAACTAGTAAAGATCAAACTAGAAATCCTTCGGCGCATCTTGACGTCGCATGGTGCTGTCATATCAGCTCTACTTTCCTGAATCCCATCTGAACTCCACACATAAACGTTCATGTTTCTACCAAAACTCTATTTCACAAATGTCGCTTTTCCTCTTGTTGGCGTTTCTTTCCATGCTTACTTCTTTCTTCTCAGCCCAGCAACTTCCTTAACTGTCCTCCCTCCAGCCACCCTAATCAGAGACCTTCTTTCTCTCTATCACCTCTTCGATATTAGTGCCCTGTTGACTGATCAACTTCCTCTCTTTATCACATTTGCCTCCTTAACATCAAAATCGGCCTCCCCTTTGATCCCCATGCCTCCTTTTCTGCATGCACCAAAAGACATGCACAACTGCCCGTTTTCCTCACTCTCAATTTAGAGATCCATCAACATACTTTGAGCGTACTCCTATTATAAGCAACCCCCTTTGGAAGTTGCGTTGAGTACATTATGTACATGCTTTGTGAGAGCCATGCTCTCATCCCCCATTGACCTCCCTTTTCCTTTGCATACTGATTGCAAGCCACTCTAATCCACCTCTTTGACAACTAAAAGAATATGCACAAGCTGCATTTATGTATAAAAAAGGGATACGTAATGCCAATTCAACAATTCAATTTGATCCAATCGCTACAATGCTTTATCCTTGGAATAATTCCTTATGCAGCAAGACTTGATGGGTATGTCAGATTGCTTATTAAAATTTGAAGGGCCCCAAAATCTGTCAAGGGGTACAAAAGATGAATCCCAAAGAATAATGCTCCTTAAGTCTGTTAATGAAAAATGCTTGGAATGTGGATAATATTCATCAGTCTTTCATCCTTTAATTAGCACCAAGAGTTTAATCAAGACATAACAATAGAGATGAATATCTCTACGACACCGCGATCTTCTTAGCCTTAGGCTAGTAAAGCTTATAGGACTTCGTATCTTCATTGTACCCTATGAAGATACATATCGGCCCAAGGCCTATGTAGGCATTTTTTACACAAGTTAACATGCACCAACCCTAGAGGATAGCTTGTTCTATTCGTGCTTTCTTTTGGAAACACCTTCTTCTGTTGGTTGCCCATCATGCAAGCTTCACATGGTTCCTTCATTTCTACAATCCATGGTAGGTGTGCAACTATACCATTGTGACGCATCACCTTCAGTACAAGGTGTCTAATGTGGCCGAATCTCTCATGCAATAGCTTACTTGTGCCCACATTGGTAGTGGCTCTAATACTAGACAACCCATACACATTGTTCCTCTTATGCTAGTCCCAAAAACATTATTGTTATTATCCAAAAACTTAGCTCCTATCTTACTTAAAAATACTTGATGACCTTGATCAATTATAGAAGCTATTGAAAGTATATCTCGTTTGATTTGTGGATCATATAACACATTTCAAATGCCCATTAGATTTGATGAAAGAAATCATCGTCTCCATGACATCTTGCATTGTTTCCTACCTTTTCTATGATGGGTTCCTTTAGAGGCTATAAGGAACTATAAAGGTCTTTTGTTCTCATCATGTGATGAGAGGCACCACTTTCCAAGAACCATGAGTCATCTGTTCCTAAATGTTCAATTGAGGAGCATACCTCTTCTATCATAATAAATAATTGAAGGTCTGTTCTTGTGGTGTTGGCAGACCCTTAGCCCTTGCCACCTTTTAAAGAACCATGCTTCTCTTCTGACTTCTTGATGGGATAGTCTTGGATTCTATGTCCTTTCTTTTTGTAGTGGAAACACTTTCCCTTGAACTTCTTTTTGTTCTTCTTCTTTTTTATCTCCACCTTTTGAAGAGTCTGATTTGCCTCCTTTGACACTCGTTGTGAATGCAGCATCTCCTTTGATTCTACCACTCATTCCATTGCGCTGCACCTCCTCCTCCAAGAGTATGGCAGATTCTTCAAACGTTAGTAGTTGAGGTTTGATTTGAGTATTAAGAGTAGTAAATAGACCATCAAAATTAGGTGGATAGATTCAAAGACAACACAAAGCTAACTACTCACTTGACTTTTCTACACCTTCTTCTGGTATTTTATCTTGGGGATTATCTATGGGAGCGATAAACACCTCTATAGTCTCCCCATCAGCAAACCTTTTTACCGGTAGCTGATTCTTCAAGTTCTGAATATGTGTCTGATTACAACTCTCATATTGATTTCTCAATATGTTCCATGCTTCATACAACTTGGTAGTATGCTAAATGAGAGTGTGAACACTATCAATGATAATTATAACTAGAGCACTTGCATTTCTATGTTTCCAAGCACGTAGAACATCAGCATTATAAGCAATCATTTGATCAAAATTATTTGGATCAGGTGTTTCTTGGGGCTCATGATCGGTCCCAAGAGTAGTCTGCAAAGCTTATATGAATCAAGTATAGAATTGGTTTTAAACTTCCCCAAGGTGTTGTTTATACCATCAACTTTACCTTCTTTGAAGGTTTGTGGTTGTACTGCAACGTTGGGATGATTGGCATCATTTCTACTTGTGTCTGTGCTCCACCTACTCCTTATGATGAAGCACCTTGATTCCTAGTTGGAGATGATGATGTACTACTTGAAAACTTCTCTCTTTTGTTGTTGAGACCTCGGCAACCCATGTGTTTTTGCTTCTACACCACATAGAGCCTCCTAAGCTCTGATAACATGTACGAAAATGGTAATACCATGGAATAGACCATATAGAGAGAGTTGAGAGAAAAACAGAGACAAAAATAGATGCAAACTGATAGATTGACAACTCAAATTCTCAGATTGCCAAGAGTAATGCAGTTACAACAATGGTGTTGTCCACCCATGTGCTCCCAATGTGGAGGAGCTTAGATGGAATCTAAAGAGACTCTAGATGAAGGGTTTACTAGTGCTCAATGCTATGTAAAACTGAAGCTAGGCCATGCTTATATAGCTTTTACAAGAGGATTTGGTATAGATAAATGTAGTCCGAAGATACAAAATAGTAAGTAAAATATACAATCTGATAATGTCTCCACGACCACAAGTCTTACCATCTTGGCCCTATGGGTCAGGGGCATAGGCCCCCTAGACCCCACAGAAGGGAGAAGATCAATTCTGTATCCCTCCCCTCGCCCCCAATTGAGGTTCTCTAGGGAAATTGCACAATGGCCCAAGGCCTTTGCTTTCACCTTGAATGGCAATGTAGTGGCCCGGAAGTTTATGCCCTACTTAACCTAATGGCTAGACTCACCAAGTTCATCTATTACTATCAATGGTCACACATAGACCTCATCTTACTTGGAATTTAGGTTTCCACATATATTTTGAGCTCTCACAATGGCTTCTCCTCATAATGGGTTACTTACAACTTGGAGCACCATGGATCATTTGTGGTCACTCGAGGGAAATGGTGCGATAATGGTTGGCGTAAATGGGGTCAAAAAATTGAGCTCCAAGTGGATAATTAAAGCTTCAAAAAACAAATGAGAGTACTATGGTCATCTTTTGTTAAAAAATATAGAGTGAATGTTTCTTGAAGAACATCATAGACTTGAAAATGTATGTGATATAAACGTAAAGATAATAAACCCTCACATTTTAACCATGAAACTCATCTTCTTGCAACCATCTCTTGTTTATAATATTTAAGAGTCTTTGTCCAAGGACATAGTAAAACAACAATAACATACCATTGGAATATAACCGGGGGAATTTGTGACCTATACTTTATTAGTTTCAATCTCATATGAAAAAGGTTATCTAAGATCCTGTGATACATTGAGTCGAGGAAATTTGACAAACTTTGTTCATTTTTCCATTAGATAGTGCAATCAATGTGTAACTCTATTATCAATAGAAAAATAACATGAGATTTATTTTCCTTTGCTTAGCATTATTTGACTATCATGAGATTTCCATTTTGAGTTGGCACTTTATAGCTCAAGGGTGCAGACGATATCATACACAACGTATATTGAAGGCCTTTTTCGATATCATACACAACATATATTGAAGGCCTTTTGCATCCTACATTTATTAAATCAGTCTATGCGAACATAGTTGAACAAAATACTTCAAGTTCTCTACTAGATTTCTATTCAAGGTATTTTTCACGATTCAGAGTTATCTTTGTTCGTGATTTTGGTATAGTTCTTGAACTCGTGAGCTTTAAATCACACAAAAAGAGGCATTTCATGGTGAAAATAAATATATATGTAGATTGAGCACCACATATGTTGGAAGAATTTGCAACTTCCCTATGAAACCTTAAAGCTAAAATGTTCTCACAAGGAACTTCACAAAACCTCTACTTAATGAAATGATGGAGCCTCTAAGAATATGTAGACTGAACCTAAGACCTTCACTATACATAAACAAGACTTAGAGGCCTTTCCAATGCAATTTATTTCACTTGCATTTGTTACTCCTACTGGAAGAACTAAACCTAGGTGTATGCATATAGGCACCTATTTAATCTTGAACCTTGTTCTCTTTGAATATGCAAAGAATTGATCTGCTACTTTAACCAACTAAAAGAATTGAGTGAGGTAGGACTAATGAAAAATGCTGAAGACTCAGACCAATCTAAAGTGCTCAAACAAAATTCTATGTGCTAGGTATGGCTACACAAAACATTATTCAAACTCACCCAAGAAAGCAACTAGAGGCTAGCTTAGCTTAGGGGTCTTTCGAACTTGCTTTCAATTTATCTAGTAGCACACACATGTGGTATCTCTCAAATTTGAAGCTAAGTATTTGTACATATAGAGATGAAAAAGATTCCCTATAAGCTAGGAACTACTTTTCCTAGATTATAGGCAATTACGCACACATGTGTGATTCACATTTTGGTTGTTGATGGTAAAATTGAGATTCTAATTTAAATCTTGATTTCTTGTGCTTGAATGCTTTCTTTATGCGGCTCCAAGTGGCATGCATCTTATCGTCCAAATTAGAGTAACGTTGAAGCTTGTATTTCAACACTCGCCCTCAAGCTTCAAGGTTCAATTCTTCATCCTAGGTCCAACAATACAATGCCTTTCTTGAACTTTGCTAACTACATTGAGTCCAAAGCTTTGGTGAACATGTCAGCACATTGGTCCTTGGTACTTATATCTTTCCCTTTAACTTCTATGGACATCACCCTCTCTCTGATGTAATGATAGTGTACTTCTATGTATTTTCTTTTAGCATGGAATGTGGGATTGGAAAATAGGTACACACTACTCATATAGTCACACATGACTGGGAATTGATTAACCTACAAGTTTAACTCAAGAGATAGCTTCTTGAGCCACTTTATCTCACAAGTCACTTGAGCTAATGTCCTATATTTAGCTTTAGTGGATGAGAGGGCAACTATGGGTTGCTTTTTTGCCATCCAAGAGATGAATTTCATGCTAAGCATTACTGCGTATTCACTTTTCTATCCTCTTTGGATCCAACCCAATCAACATCTCTATTGGCTTTTACCTGCGATCATGTTTAAAAGGATAAAATAACCCTCCATTGAGTGTACCTTGAGATATCTGAGTACTCTCTTTTCTACAAGTGAATGTGGAACTCTAGGTGTGTGCATGAATTGAAAATCACACCAACTATATATGCTAGATCTAGTCTAGTAATAGTGGAATAGTTTAAAGATCCAACTATAGATGTGTATAGAAGTGGATCCTGTACTTCATGAGCTTTCATTGAAGTCAATTTTATAGTCACCTCCATATGATTGCTAAATGTTTTACATCTTGTAAGTCCACAATTCTTCAAAATATCCATAATGTAATTCCTCTTCATTGCCAAATGCCATTTTCTTTATATATCACTTGAATACCTAGAAAGGACCTTATATCTACAAGATTTGAGATCTTAAACTCCTTCCCTAGCTTCCCTTTGATGTCCCTGACACTTTGTTCATGATATCGTGTTATGATGGTCATCTACCTATACATACAAGTAGAAAGGTAGTTCACATTCCTTCTTGTAAAACAATAATGGATCTACTTTGCTTCAATTGTATCGATAATTGATTAGATACTCCACAAGTGTTTGATTCCAGAACCTTTGGGCTTGCTTGAGACCATATAAATCTTTTCTCAACCTACAAATATAGCCATCCTTGACTTTATCTTCAGACCCTAATGGTTGGTCCGTGTATAAAACTTCCTATAGTTCTCCATTGAGGAATGCATTCTTCACATCAAGTTGGCTTTGATAGTATTCATGTTAGCCAAACGTCTTAAGGTCTCCTCATAGTCCAATCCATAATTATGAGCAAATCCTTTGCCTAAAAGCCTAGATTCATATCTATCGATACTTCCATCTGATTGTTTCTTTACTTTATAAACCCAATATTTTCCAATTACCTTCATATCTTTCTTCATTGCTACAAGATTCCAAGTCTTATTTTCTTCCAAAACCTTGATCTCCTCTTGCATACATTCTTTCCACTCCTTGCATGGATTAGATTCTTCAAAACATGTGGGTTCTTCAATAACCTTGCCCATATAATCATATTGTCCAACCATAAATGAATCATAAGTAAGTCTTTCAATTGGATACCTTACCCTATAAGATTTCCTTATCTCACCATTCCATTGATTTTGATATTTGTCTTTTATCTTTGAGCCCTCCTCCTTGTTCTCATGATCATCTGCGTGGAGCTCAATCCATAGATCTTCATCTTGTTCAATTTCAATGATTTTTCCTTTGCATTTTCTTCTTGGATCCCTCAATTGACTTGATGTAGGGTTTTGCTATCCCATGATAACTAAGAGCTCAACTCTTTGGGTCTCTTTGGGTCCACTAAGAGCCATGCTCTCTGGTTCATCGCTTCTTGTCTTCTTCTCATGAACTTCATTATTCTACCTTGATACATTCAAGACATACCTAGGTAATAATTCATCAAATTGGATATCTCTTTATACTTTTCATTCCTTTGTTCTAGGCTTATAAGACCTATAACTCTTTTGCTCACTTGAATATCCTATAGAGACACATCTTTCTGATCTATCATCGATCTTGGTCCTTAATTCATTTGGAATGAACACAAACAAGTACAAACAAAGACTCTCAAGTGTGAAACATTAGG
The DNA here is from genome assembly GCA_020310875.1 of Ceratopteris richardii. Classification (NCBI taxonomy): domain Eukaryota; kingdom Viridiplantae; phylum Streptophyta; class Polypodiopsida; order Polypodiales; family Pteridaceae; genus Ceratopteris; species Ceratopteris richardii. The sequence continues at coordinate 107,542,100 of CM035437.1, forward strand.
CTTTCTATTGTGTTGATGTGTGAAACATCACAAGAAATGAATTAATGTGACACTTGAAAAACTCTATGGTCACCATTAACTCATTGCAAATCCAAACTTTGAGAAATGATAGCCAAAACCAAGAACTTTACTTCTTCAGAACTTTCGAGTCACTGAAATGACATACCTTCACTGCTTTGCTTATTTCTCTTAGAGAAGATATTATTTCTTTTAGATATTTTGGTCATGAAAGTAGAAGAGTAGAGCTTCCGAACAAGCTATTATCTGCAAGAAATAGATCTCTACAACTCAAGTTATGGCCTTCACAAGATGACTATGTCTAACTACCAAAATTGGAAATTTTCCTTGTTATAATAAGAGTGCCTATCTAAAAATGGAAATTCGATGCCTAGCATCGACTTTCAACAAGAGTTCGATGCGGGGCATCCACTTGAGGTGTTTTTAGTCACTTTCCAACAGGGATTCGATGCGAGGCTTCGATTTCAATCATAAAACCTCAACTGTTCAGATGCCAAAACAATATATGATTTCATGCACACTTCAGATATCACTAATCAACTGGAATTCGATGTCACGCATCGACTTTATGCATAAACACGATGCCAAGCATCGAGTTGCTCCACAAACCCCATCTTTTCAAGGAGATTTAATAGTAGATAAAAGTCAAATATGAAAACAAGGACTTATCACTTAGATTGGATGCCATGCATCGACTTGCTTGGAAAACTTCAACTATTGAAATCATTACACAGAAAATAAACTCTGGAGATGGAGAAGAAAAGCTTACACACAGAAGTTTAATCAACGCTTTTCATAACTATGAAACCTCAGATATGCATATGTGTTTTATTACGCAGAGAATCCCGACTATTCTCAATCATACAAAATGAACTTTTCCCACTCTAACTACTTCTCTTCCACATCGCATCAATTGATTCAAACTAACTTATATAATTTTTCTGAATCTCGTGATTTTTGAAAACTTCTAGAACTAAAGTTATAACTAACTTTACAATTATAATACACTTGTGAATTTGTCCCTTCACATAGGCATGTGGTTTTCTTCTAAAATTTTGACCTTCAAATATATGTCCAATTAGTGATTGTTTCTCCAACATATTGTACCAAGCTTCATAAGGTGTAACAACATGTATACCTGATGTGGGAGCTCTGTTCATGATGTATGGATGTCAAGCACACTGTGATCCTTGCATATTTGCTTCAATGTCCTTTCACCTATATGTCCAAGTCTCTTATGCCATATCTCCAATTTAGATAGGGCCTGGTCCTTATAATTGAACAGAGCAATATTTCTTGTATCTTCAACTTCAAAGGTAAAAATTCTACCACATCTATCACCTTTGCAATCCTCTTGAAGCCTTGTTGAGGTTCCTCTACATATGCTCCATGCCTTGTGAATCTAACTTGTAAACCCATCTCAACAATCTGTCCAACACTAATTAGATTCTTGGTTATTGTTGGCACATACAATACCTTGCTTAGAAGGTTCATGTTACCACCAAATTCTTTAACATTTCCGATCTTCTTTAGTGACTGCCTAGTTTCATCATCTATCTGAACTTCATGATTTCCTTTGGGTTCTTCAAGGTCAGACAATAATGCTACATTGTCTGCTACATGATTGGAGCAACTAGAATCATTATAGAATAGGTACTCATCATCTTTATCTTGCTTGGCTATCATATTCATGAGTAATAGGGAATCCTCTTGATCATCCGTATAGTTGTTGTAGTCTCTCCTTCCTTTGAAGCCTCCTTGATAGTTCTTGTTGTAGTCTTGGTTGTAATTGTGATGATAGTTGTTTCCTCCATTATTGAACCTACCTCTTGATTGTCCATAGATTCCTCTATGGAAGCCTCTTCCTCTCCGATTCTTTGTGTTCCTGAAGCATTCATCAATTGTATGATTGATCAATCCAAAAATGTTGGAAGGTGAAGAATTGTATGGTCTCCCCCTTCCTTGCTTTCCTGCTCTACCCCTTCCTCCAGTACCCCCCTCTAGGGCGTGAGGTGGTAACCCAATCATGAGTTGAAGAGATGCATTTGAGTCATTTCAAAAGGTCCTCTCCATCAATTTTAACCTCTTGAATAGAGATAAAATCTGGGATTAGGCTATTATCCCGAGACCACTAGCGAATAATAGAAACTCTTGAGGGGTCAGTCAACCCCCTAGCATTAAATGATGTGATAATCATTATTGATTGTGACCCTCTTTGTGGAGAGGGACCTTATCTTTTTTTCTTCTTGGGTTCATCTTTTTTCCTAAAAAATGAGGGGGCTTGACAACATTTCTTATCCTTGAGGGGCCTCTTTCAAGGCATTTCCAATGGTTGTTTCCTTTTATGGGTCACCTTGTGCAGTAGTGATTTTAGCACCTTTTTGAACAGTGTTGATCCAATGATGGAGCTCTCATTATCGAGGTTGTCTTCGTTGCTAGTAGTAAAACCATCCTCTTTACTAGTGGTATAGTTCTCTTGGTAATCTTCTTTGTTGGTGGCAATATCCACGGTTTTACCTTCACTGTGTACTTCATAAAGATTCACTCTTGGAAAGTCCAACTCATTGATCCCTTTTTCAAGGTTGCAGTACATGTTATTTAGCGGAGCCACAACTGTGGTGTGTCTCTTAGAGGATCCTCAAGGGCTTCTTTTTCTTCTTCGTCTCACTTTCGTGAACCCTTCTAAATTTTTCTCTAAGACCCTAGTGTCTTTCTCCTCCTCAACAGTAGGCAGAGGACCTTGTGCCCTAGTAGTTGTTTGTTCTTCTTTGGCGGCTTCTTGGTTCTATTTGTTTTGTTTCTAAGGAAACTCTTTAATCTTGTGTCCTTGAAGACCACAGTGAAACACGCATTTGGGAAATTCTTGCAGTTTATTTCTTGCTCCCAGACTTCCCTTGCCCCTAAGTCTATGGAAATCTTTGAGGAAAGGGCTTTGTTAAGATCAGTCTCGAATCATATCTGGTGTTGCCTTCTTCATTGAAGGACTACCTCACTCCTTCATACATGAAACCCACCCCCCACGTCCTCCCTCGAGGCCAGTGGTTCGCCAATAGGCGCAACAATATCCCTCAGGAAGTCATACAAGAATAAGGCAAGTTTGGGAAATGCAACCCAGAGCGGGTAGTGTAAGGTTTTAGACTTGCGTGGGATGAAATCTTGGAGCCACTTAAAGAGGCATGGGGTAGACCTTGAAACTTGCCAGGTGCCCATGTGTAGCACTTGAAACACCATCCCCTCGTTCTCGAAGACCAAAGGTAAGTGGTTCACAGGCACAAACTCACATTTCATCACTATCGGAATGCATGGCAACCACTCCTCAAGAAGCCAGAGATGCACGAACTCTAATGGGGGACCTTGGGACAAATAGTTGACCAATAAAGCACATATTTAGTAATTCTTCTTGCTTTGCCAAGATAAATTCCCTCCTTAAAGATACTATGGGGGAGCGACATTGAGAGGATCCCCAAATGTGGCACATGAACCCAACATTAAGGAGGGTCCCACATCGCTGACCACCAAGGAATGGAGCACTTTGGCCATGGGAGTTGGGAGCGAGAGAACAAAGAGGGTTGAAGGAGGCCAAACGGCACTCGCAACTTCCTTTACCAAATTTAAGCAATAACACTGGACAAAAAACTTTAAAACATGCCTAATGAAAATACGGCTATTCTTTGATCAATAATCAACAACGCATTGTTCCTCTCTCACAAAACACTCTAGTCATTGGTCCTCTATTCATTGTTCTTGCAGGTTGACGAAGACTATGTAGTCAATCAACTACAACACAAGAGCTTTAATCTCCTCGATTTCCATGATGCTTAAGCACCAATGAAAATTTGGAAGTCGGTCAGTCTATCAATCACGTACAAGTCCCCAGCAGTCATGATAGCCACGGTGAACCCACTTAGGAAGAATGCGCACATCACTTCGTAGCCTACACTACTCGCCATCATTAGGCATTTATTATCCTGCCAATGAAACATGGCGATGGCGGCAAGAAAGACGAACACAGCAACAGAGTTTTCGGGAACGCAGCGCTCATAGCGACTGAAGCTGGCTTGTAGAGGCCCAGGTCTGGAGAACCATTGCGAAGGCATCCTGGAGGCGAAGATTGTTCAGGGGTCTCGTACTGTGACTCATGACTCGTCACGAGCTCTTGGTTGCCTCAGGGAGCGCGAAACGACTACTAACTATAGCTAGTAGGGACATCGCCAACTGTTCCGGGTATCGTGCCTTGTTCCAGGCGGTCTATCGCGATACTTGCCTACCCTGAATATCGTGGGGTTCCAAGACTGCAAGGATCGTGTGCGTCGCAGCTTCGGATATCGTGTCTGCTGGACTATCGCGACACGCCCCTGCCCTGAAGTCCCGGGTCGGTATCGATTTGCGCCAAGGATTTCCAGTATCGTGGGTCAAGTATCGTGCGGGCTGGAGATTCGGGTATCGTGTTCCAGGCGGTCGAGTATCGTGCCAAGCTCCAGGTATCGTGGGTTCCAGGGAGTCGTGTATCGCACGCGCGGGAGGATCGGGTATCGTGCCGACGATCGCGATGCAGACAGTCTGTGGTTTCGTCGTGACCTCCTCCCCCTCCCCTTTGGGTTGAGGGGTGAGGTGTTGACACGACCGGAACCCCACAGCTCGTAGGGCCTGTGGACTCGTCCATGCCCTCAGGATTCGGCCTCTTTTCGGCGTGTTCTGACCTCTTGGCGGGGGAACCGACCTTCAAGCAATAAGAAAAAAAGGAAAAAAAAAAAAAAAAGGAGAATCTTTTGCTCGTGAATCGCGGGTGCTTGGCCAAATTCGAAAAAAGAGAGAGAAAAAAGTTCAAAATGTAGGCCTTTTCTGGTGGATTATTCCTTTTCTCTTGATGAGTAAGATCTTGGCGTGAGCTCGCTCGCTGCTGTGTGGGTTCGGGGCGTCCCTCTTTCGTCATGGATTTGGCATCCCCCTCTCTTGTGAGAAGTAACCTGGCCCTTCCTTCCGGGGAGACCGATAACCTGGCCTCTTTGCTGGAGGGAGGCTCTTGTGCCGCCCTGGGGGCCCCCGAGATCGCTGAACCCCCCATGGTTTCCCTCAATAGGGCCGCAATCTTGTCAACTCAGGAGGAGCTCAAGAAAGTTTGTCTCGTCGGCCAATTGTTCGGCCCTAGGCCCCCGCTCGAATCAGTGCGACAGTGGCTCCGCAACGAGTGGTTCCCCCGTGGCCTGGTTGTTTGTAAGTGCCAGTTCTTACCGGCTAGCCACCTGCTGCTAGTCTTTGAAAATGAAGATATGGCGTTTCGAGCACTCACTGTCGGAACTTGGCATCTCGGCCGGGCGACCATGTGCCTTTTCAGATGGTCCTCTGATTTCTCTCCTGACAAGTCGAAGCCGCTTCGGTACCCTCTCTGGGTTGAGCTCCCTAACTTGCCTTACTTCTTGTACAACTTCATGTGGGACATCGTCTCTCCTATCGGCAAGCCTTTGGCTTCACGTGAGGACATTGGTGGCCTCATTTATGAAGGTTCAAGACACTCGTTCAACGCTAGGTGGCACCCTCAAATCTATGTCGAGGCTGACCTCAATATGCCACTTCCATCGAAGATCAAGCTGGACTTGGGCGAAGGGGACGTATGGGAGCAAGACATAAATTACAAAAACCTTCCCAACACCTGCTTTAGCTGTGGCCAACAAGGACACAGAATCAAAGATTGCCCTTTGAGACGCAAAAGCAAGCAAAATCGCGAAGCCCCCAATAAGGCTCAAGATGGATTAGAGGAATTCAAGGGTCCCCTTAATCCAGAAGCTGATACAGACGGATTCATCGAAGTCAGAAGAAGAAGGAAAAGAAGCCCTAGGGCTACCACTGAGCGGAACAACATGTCTGTCACCCCCCCCCCCCCGCCAGCAACTTGTTTTGCAATCTGGCAAGGGAAATCAATGAGTTTGACTACCCTGGTGGAAACCAACTCGAAGCGGACACGGATGGCAAAGGCCTAGAGATCCCTGACAGTAAAGAAACCTTGCAGGAGGGTTACACTACAAGCAAAGAAGACGGCTTTACCACTAGCAATGAAGACAACATGGATAGTGAAAGCTCCATCATCGGATCGACTATCCCGGAAACGGAGTTGGAAACAGTTCCCGGTGCTTCCCAGCAGGAGACATCCCGCAAAGGAAAACAACCCATGGAGTTACCGTGGAAAAGCCCCCACAAGAACCTATGGCCAACTCGGGATCCGAACCGAGCGAAAAAGAAAGATGAACCCAAGAAAAGAAAGGACAAAGCTCCCTCCCGCAAAGAGGGATTACTACGATAATGATCATCATCTCGTTAAATGCTAGAGGGCTAACCGACCCCTCAAGAGCGGCCATCATTGGTCAATGGCTTCGCGACATTAGCCTAAACCCAGATTTCATATGTATCCAAGAGGTTAAAATTGATGGAGAAGACCTCCAGAAACGACTGAGACATGTCTCCTCGACCCATGTTTGGATTTCAACGGCGCATCAGCGGGGGTCCGGTGGAACGGTAATCGGCATTAATCAACGTTGGTTTGAGAGGCTGGTGAACTCCACTGAAGATGGTTGCCATCGTTGGATTGCTGTTTCTTTCGGTGCTCCCTTTTGTTTCACCTTAGTTTCTTTGTATGCCCCTAATGGGGAGCTAGAGAGGATTAACACTTGGGCCTCCTTGGACTCGCTCCCCCACAACGTGATTATTTGTGGTGACTTCAACATGGTTGAGGACCCTATGGACAGATGGCTAGGAAAGGGCAGGGTCATCGATAGTCGGGAGAAAGCGATGTGGGATAGAACTAAACTTCACTTGGATCTGGTCGAATTCAAAGACACGAAGGGCTTTTCTTGGTCAAACCTCCAAGCAAGCGAGGACCTGAGGAAAGCTAGACTTGATAGATGCTACATTTCTCAGAGTTTTAACCATCAGTGGGGCCACCCCTCCCTTTCGCAACGCACCGACCTTACCATCTCTGATCACTACCCGATCGTCATCACCTTTCAACCCTCCACCAAAATCCGCAAGGCTCCGTGGTTCCATGCTAGTGTGCCCTCCTTCTCTCTCCCCTCCGTCCATCAAGAGATTTCTGATGTGTGGAAGGAGGCCTTCGCCTCTGGCTTGTCCCCCGCCAAGTTTTGGAGAAGTGCGGTCGATAAGTCACGACAGATCATGATTAGATCCAGGAAGACGCTTGAGGCTGTGCGGCGGGCTCGGAGAGAAGCTCTTTATCATAGACTCTGGCGGCTCGAGGAGGAAGTGAACAAAGGAAAATCTCAAGCCCAGAAAGGTCTTCGAAAGATCAGAGCGATGCTGAGATACGAGGAAGAAATTCAAAGGAAAAACTTACAAATTTTCTTCAAGGAGTGGTGGGCTGGCAAAGCCGACAAACCCACCAAAGAGATGTGCCGTATCCTCAAAAGAAAACACAACAGAGAATCGATCCCTTTACTGCTAGACGCAAATGGCATTGTATGCAATACGGAAGAAGATAATTTTGGGATCATTGAAGGGCACTTCACGAGACTCCTGGGGACCTCGAACCCCCTCTCCCAGCATAGAAGGGACTGTATGGCCGCCATATCTAGGGTTTCCCCCCACAGGATTCCTCCCAACCTCCACTCTCTTCTTCACGCCGCTATCTCTGAAGCCGAAATCATTGAGGTCATTGATGCCCTCCCCTTAGTAGTAAAAGCCCGGGACCCGACGGGCTCACTAACGAGTTCTACAAATCCTTCAAGTCGGTGGTTGCCACCCCTCTTCGTTTGGTCTGGCAAGAGGCTCTCAAGTTTGGCGCGCTTCCTTCTTGTCTCAACAATGGCATTATCAAGCTAGTACACAAAAAAGGGGAAAAGAACAGAATAGAGAACTGGCGTCCCATTACAATGCTCCAAACAGGATACAAGATCATAGCCAAAGTCATTGCCAACAAAATCTCTTGCCACTTGAGAGCGTGGTTAAGCGAGGATCAAAAAGGCTTCATCAAAGGTAGGTCAATTTTGGAAACCATTATAGATATCTGGGAAGGCCTCCAATTTGCAAATGAGTCCAAACAAGAAGTTGTTTTCCTCAAGATCGACTTTGATAAAGCCTACGATAGGCTAGAATGGGACTATATTCTCCAGTCGCTACAGGATCTTGGATGTAGTCAGAAACTCACCAAGATGATCGCGACTCTTCTCGGAAACGCATCGACCCAAATTAACATTAATGGAAACCTATCAAAGGTGATCAAACTTAGAAGATCTATCAGACAAGGGTGCCCACTGGCTCCCCTTCTCTTTGCCATAGCCATAGAAGGGCTTAGCAGGCTGGTGGAGCATCAGGTGGAAGCTGGTAACATTAAAGGCCTTCGGTTGCCGCATGACCACAGTCAGATCAACATGAGACTTTTTGCCGACGATATGAACGCCTTCGTGCACAATGATAGTACCAGCCTTGAGACGTTCTGGAAGTGTCTTACTACCTTTTGTGAAGCTTCTGGATCCATAATCAACCACTCTAAGACCGCCTTTAGAGCTATTGGCGGGCCACAGCCCGACCTACTCATTGATCATGGCTGTCAAACCATCCCGCAGGGCCAAATCTTTCGGCTTCTTGGGATTCCCTTGGGGTTCGGCGTTTCTATGGAGCAGCGATGGAACTGGGTGCTTGCCAAACTTGAAAACAAGCTTAATTATTGGAGAGGTATGAAAATCAATTTTGTTGGTCGTGCCATGGTTATCAACACGTTCCTCTTATCATCTACCATCTATTTCCTTTCTTGCTGGAGACCGAAAGAGCATGATCTGTCCAAACTGGATAGTATTTGTAGAAACTTCCTTTGGACGGGCGACCACAATAGGAGGGGGGTGCCTAAAATCAAATGGTCCATTTGCACCAGTCATAGAGATAGTGGGGGACTCGGTATCTTGGACATTGGGGGCATGGCTAACAAACTTTCGGCCAAGTGGATGATTAAGGCTTGGTGCAATGGGGAGGCTTCGTGGGCCAAGCTGATCTTCAGAAACAAAAATGAGTTGGCACTCATGGGCTTCCCTAATTGGAAGAATCTTGACATCCTGACCTTGCTGTTTTCCCCGATCCCCGTCTTCCCTAAAGGCTCTAACCTGGTGTGCTCCCTTTGGAAAAGCTGGAATAAAGTCAAGGGGTTCATAAGAATTAGTGAAGACTGGAAGTGGGCTGCCGGTATAAGACAAAACGACTCTATCTGGTTCCCGATCCATGGCATCCGGAGGGTGGAATCTTGGAACATCCAAAATGCCAAGAAGCTATGGAACAAAGGCTTTAAAAAATGGAAACATCTCTGGAAACAAGACACCAACCGCTGGATCAACCTTGAGGATATTAATCCTAACACAAACATGTCGCATGAAGAATGGAACACATTGCAAAGCAGATGCATCGCCTGGGACCGACACAAAGCTCGCCTTCTCATGGGACACGACATGCCGAGCTCGCTTGGTCTCAAATGGCACAATGGGAATAGTCTATCAAAAGTCCCGAACATCAAAGATACGATCTTCTTTCAGGCTAACCTCAACAAAAAGTGGTGCCTGTCATGGACGAGGCTACGGTGGGACATGAAGTTCATGACTATCTGGCACCCCCTCATAGAAATCAAAAAGTCTGTCCTCTTATGGCAAATCCTTCATCATGGTATCTGGACCAACCTTAAGGCTAGCAAAATTTGTGGTACCCCCCCTGGTGCAAACGCTGCCACCGGTCTATCGAAGATGTTCCTCACATCTTCTTCACCTGCCCCAACTCCAACAGACTCTGGCAGGTGGTTGAAAAGAGGATTAGTCTTCAAAAACGTCTCAGTTGGCAGTAGGCCCTTCTGGGTGAAGCGATCGGCTGCTCCGCGACTCTCTGGAACGCCATCAGAGGGGAGGTCATATGGAAAATTTGGCGGGAAAGATGTGCTCGCAACTTCGGCGACTCCCCCAAGGAGTGGTCAATTGAGAAATCGCTCTTCCTCCTTGGCAAAAGGATTGTCAACTGTAAAAAATCCCCCCCCTTTAGACACCACCAAGTACTTCTTTTGATCGATAACAAGCTTAAACCCAAGTGGGCCCCACATGAGGGTGATGAGAGGGTAATTAACATGCTTTGTAACGTCATCTAAGCACTGTAAAAGCTTCCCCTGCTTTGTGGGATTTGGGGGGTCCCGTGGGCACTAGTCCCCTTCTCTTGTACTTTTCTTTATTTAATTCAAGTCCGAGAGAGTAGGCATTTGCCGAACTTCCTTTATATTAAAAAAAAAAAAAAGAATGCGCACATGATGGACTACATGCACAAGATGGATGAAGCCCGCTTAGGCTTTCACACGCACGATGGATACAGGGCTCGAAACTCAAGAACTTAAATCTCCATTCTTAACTCTTGAAAATGGCTAGTGCTCTCTCAATTGCGTGCCTCCCGTCAATCGCGATGGATGGCACTTCTCTCAGTTAGTGGCGACGAGCCTCAAAGCTCGCGATGGACAAAAAATAGCCATCGGCCAATCAGTCACACGAGGCCCATGATAGACAAACCCGATGGACACTCGATCAGTCGTGATGGACGCCCATGATCAGCCGTGATGGACGGAGGTGATGGACGTTCGAGATGAACACCGTGATTACATGCTGTGAGTCAGTCGTCATGGTTTTCCAAACCTCGCAATGGACACAAAACAGCCGTCAGTCGCACATGCTCCGCGATGGACCCTCAAATCATTTTCTCATCATGTCGCACGCGAGGACATTGGTGGTCTCATTTATGAAGGTGCAAGACACTCGTTCAATGCTCGGTGGCACCCTCAAATCTGTGTCGAGGCTAACCTCACCATGCCGCTTCCATCGAAGATCAAAGTGGATTTGGACGAAGGGGATGTATGGGAGCAAGACATCAATTACAAAAACCTTCCCAACGTGTGCTTTCGTTGTGGCCAACAAGGTCACAGGATTAAAGATTGCCCTTTGAGAAAAAAAAGCAAGCAAAATCAAGAAGCCCCCAGAAACACTCAAGATAGCAAAGGGGCATTGACTCACTCGACCAAGGAAGAAGATGTCAAGGGCCCCCTTAATCCAAAAGCTGATGCAGACGGGTTCATTGAAGTCAGAAGAAGAAGGAAAAGAAGCCCTGGGGCGACTTCTGAGCGAAACAACATGTCAGTTACCCCCTTCAACAACTTGTATTGCAATCTGGAAAAGGAAATCAATGAGTTTGACTACCCAGGTGGGAACCAACTTGAGGTGCACACCAACGACAAAGCCCTAGAGATCCCTGACAATAAAGAAACCTCCCAGGATGGTTACACTACAAACAAAGAAGACGGCTTTACTACTAGTAACGAAGATAACATGGATAGTGAAAGTTCCATCATCGGATCGACTACTTCGGAAACGGTGTCAGAAACGGTGCCCTATTCTTCCCAACAAGAGGCATCCCGCAAAGGAAAAAAACCAATGGAGCTACCCTAGAAAAGCCCCCATAAGAATGTCTTGCTAATTCGGGATCCGATCCTAGCGAAAAAGAAAGATGAATCCAAGAAAAGAAAGGACAAAGCTCCCTCCTGCAAAGAGGGCTCACTACGACAATGATCATCATCTTGTTAAATGCTAGAGGGCTAACCGACCCCTCAAGAGCGACCATCATTGGTCAATGGCTTCGCGACATTAGCCTGAACCCAGAATTCATATGTATTCAAGAGATTAAAATTGACGGAGAAGACCTTCGGAAACGGCATAGACATGTCTCCTCGACACATGTTTGGTTTTCAACGGTGCACCAGCGGGGGTCCGGTGGAACGGTAATCGGTATTAATAATTTCTGGTTTGAAAAACTTGAGAACACCATTGAAGATGAATGCCATCGATGGATCGCTCTTTCTTTTGGTGCTCCTTTTTGTTTTACTTTAGTTTCTTTGTATGCCGCTAATGGGGAGTTAGAAAGACTGAACACTTGGGCCTCCTTGGACTCGATCCCTCACAACATGCTTATTTGTGGTGACTTTAACATGGTGGAGGACCCTATGGACAGATGGATGGGCAAGGGCAGGGTCATCGATAGTCGGGAGAAAGAAACTTGGGACAAAACCAAACTACACTTGGATTTGGTCGAATTCAAAGATTCGAATGGCTTTTCTTCATCAAATCTCCAAGCGGGCGAGGACCTGAGGAAAGCTAGACTTGATAGATGCTACATTTTTCAGAGTTTTACTCATCAATGGGCCACCCTTCCCTCTCGCAACGCACCGACCTCACCATCTCTGATCACTACCCGATTGTTGTCACTTTCCAACCTTCCACCAAGATCCGTAAGGCTCCGTGCTTCCACGCTAGTGTGCCTTGCTTCTCTCTTCCCTCCGTCCATCAAGAAATTGTTGTTGTGTGGAAGGAGGCGTTCGCCTCCGGCTTGTCCCCAGCCAAGTGCTGGAGAAATGCGGTTGATAAGTCTCGATAGATCATGATTAGATCCAAGAAGATGCGCGAGACTGTGTGGCGGGCTCGTAAGGAAGCTCTATATCATAGACTCTGGAGGCTCGAGGAGGAAGTAAACAAAGGAAAATCTCAAGCCCAGAAAGGTCTTCGAAAAATCAGAGCGATGTTGAGATACGAGGAAGAAATACAAAGGAAAAATTTGCAAATTTTCTTCAAGGAGTGGTGGGCTGGCAAAGCCGACAAACCCACCAAAGAGATGTTCCGTATCCTTAAAAGGAAACATAACAGAGAATCGATCCCCTTATTGCTAGACTTTAATGGCAATGTATGCAATACAGAAGAAGATAATTTTGGGATCATTGAAGGGCACTTCACGAGACTCCTGGGGACCTCGAACCCCCTCTCCCACCATAGAAGGGACTCTATGGCAGCCATATCTAGGGTTTCCCCCAACAAGATACCTCTCAACCTTCGCTCCCTGCTACATGCCCCTATCTCTGAAGCAAAATCATTGAGTTCATTGATGCTCTCCCTTCTGGTAAAAGCACGGGATCCGACGGGCTCACTAATGAATTCTTTAAATCCTTCAAGTTGGTGGTTGCCACCCCTCTTCGTCTGGTTTGGCAAGAGGCGCTCAAGTTTTGCGCGCTTCCATCTTGTCTCAACAATGGCATTATCAAGTTAATACACAAAAAAGGAGAAAAGAATAGAATAGAGAACTGGCGTCCTATTACGATGCTCCAAACAGGATACAAGATCATTGCCAAAGTCATTGCCAACAGAATCTCTTGCCACTTGAGAGCGTGGTTAAGCGAGAACCAAAAAGGCTTCATCAAAGGCCGATCAATTTTGGAAACCATTATAGATATCTGGGAAGGTCTTGAATTTGCAAATGAGTCTAAACAAGACGTGGTTTTCCTCAAGATCGACTTTGATAAAGCCTACGACAGGCTGGAATGGGATTATATTCTGCAATCACTCCAAGATCCACTACAACATATTAGGGGCATACCGACGTTACCCATACCGACGGTCACCCCTCGGCGTCGGTATGACCGTTGAAAATGCTTGAAAAACCATGGATGCAATACCGATGGTCATTTAATCGTCGGTATAGATGGCGTCGGTATGAGCACCGGTATAGGTGTCGGTACTTTACTGAAAGTTATCGACGCTTATACCGACGCGCACACTGAGGCAACTTTTAACCGAGCCCGAGAGCAAAAATTTGACATCTGCTTGCATTTTCAACCAAAGTTTGCTACTGTCAAGTTTGCACGTGCGAAATACATTCCGAACCTATTGTGTACACACATCTCTCTCTTTCTGTCTCTTTCTCTCTTTCTCTCTCTCTCTCTCTCTCTCTCTCTCTCTCTCTCTCTTTCTTTCTCTACATCTCTGTTTCTCTAGATCTGAAATTTTGGTAAGAATTGCACATACTGTAGCACCTTTCTCTTTCTTTGTGTTTTCCCTTTTCTAATTTCTCTTCTCTTTCCTTTTGCAAGAGCTTTTTGGCATCAAATCTTTGGAATTCGACGAAGGGCAACATTAACTCGACCTTGATGACAATGCTCCAAACAATTACATTGATGTAAGTAATTGTTTTGTTTTTGATTGATATAGAGTGAGATAGAGAGAGAGATGAAAGAAAGAGAGAGATCTAAAGAAACATAAAGAGAGAGAGAGAGAAGGAGAAAGAAAGAGAGAGAGATGAAAGAGAAAGATAGAGAGAATGTGAAAGAGAGAGAGAGATGAAATAGAAAGAGAATGTGATAGAGAGAGAGATTCATACATACATACACACACATATGCATAGACATACTCACATACATATTACATACACACATGCATATTACATACACACTCACATACATATTACATACACACATGCATATACATACACATACATATTACATACTCACATGCATACACACATATACATACATACATGCATATTACATACAAACATGCATATTACATACACACATGCATATACATACACACACATATTCATTCTCATACTCACATACATACATACATGTATACACACATATACATACACTCATGTACACACACACATGTATACATACACACATGCATATGCATACATACATACACACATGCATATGCATACATACATACACACATATTTGCATGTACACACACACATACATACATACATACACACATGCATATTACATACACACTCACATATGTATACACACACATATGTGCATACACACATGCATATGCATACATACATACACACACATATGCATGTACACACACATACATACATACACACATGCATATTACATACACACACACATATATATACACACTCACATATGTATACACACATGCATACATGCACATACACATACACACACATCACATATACATACACACATACACACATATATATGTTTTAGGGTTAGGGTTTTAGGATTAGGGTTTTGAAGAAGATTTTTGGCATCAGTTCTTTGGAATTCAACGAAGGAAAACACTAAGTGGACTTTGATGACAATGCTCCAAACAATTACATCAATGTAAGTGATTGTTTTGTTTTCGATTGATATAGAGTGAGATAGAGAGAGAGAGAGAGAGATGAAAGAAAGAGAGAGATACATACACACATATTTGCATGTACACACACATACATACATCCAAACAATTACATCAATGTAAGTGATTGTTTTGTTTTCGATTGATATAGAGTGAGATAGAGAGAGAGAGAGAGAGATGAAAGAAAGAGAGAGATACATACACACATATTTGCATGTACACACACATACATACATGCATACACATGCATATTACATACACACACACACATATAAATACACACTCATATATGTATACACACACATATGTGCATACACATGCATATGCATACATACATACACACACATATGCATGTACACACACATACATACATACACACATGCATATTACATACACACACACACACATATATATACACACTCACATATGTATACACACACATGCATACACATACACACACATCACATATACATACACACATATACATGTTTTAGGGTTAGGGTTTTAGGGTTAGGGTTTTAGGCTTAGGGTTTATGAATTTCTCTTTTCTTTTGTTTTGCAGGAGATTTTGGCATCAGTTTTTTGGAATTCGACGAAGGAAAACACTAAGTGGACTTTGACGACAATGCTCCAAACAATTACATCAATGTAAGTGATTGTTTTGTTTTTGATTGATATAGAGTGAGATAGAGAGAGAGAGAGAGATGAAAGAAACAGAGAGATACATACACACATATTTGCATACATACATACAGACACACATACATACATACATACATACATACATACATACATACATACACACATACACATAGAGAGAGAGAGAGAGTCACATGCACACACATGCATACATACACACACGTGACATATACATACACACATATGCATGTTTTAGGGTTAGGGTTAGGGTTTTTGGCTTTTACATATATACGCACATGCATACACACATATACACATATGAACACATAATACCCATGCACATACACATATATATACACGTGCATACACACATACACACACACATACATTCATAGACACACACACACACAAACACCTTCTTTGCATGTGTATGGCAGTGGAAGACCAATATTTTGTATTTGATTTCCATATGGCAATACATTGCTTTGCCACATTTTGTAAAAGCGTCATATATGACAGTGGTTTGCCACACTCTTGTACATGCTTCATTATTGAAATATATAACTTCTTTTGTACATGGTTCATTGTTCATTCTGATTATCTCTTTTGTGTCCAATAATACTCTGTTTCATGAAATCATATTTCGGTTGTCATTAGAGTACATATCACATGTACTTGGTTTTTTTTGGGCAGAGTATATTGTCTTTTGTTAAGCAACATCATGGTAATGTTGCTGTAGCAACGGACAAAACATTCTGCCCAAAAAAAATTTTGCAGGTATGGTCGTCAGTATACGCGACGGTACTCCCAGTAGTGTCATCGGAATAACCGTCGGTACACCCAGCAGGCCTCGGTATAGGCGACGGTACGTCCAGCAAAAGCCTCGGTATGAGCGTCGGTAATACCGACGCTTATACCGACGCATATACCGACGCTTCTACCGATGCTATATACCGACGCTTATACTGAGGCTTTGGTACCGACGCGCACACCGACTTTTACACTGGCGTCGCGGAAAATAAAGCCGCGTTCATTTTTCTTGGTAAAAACCTAGGTATACCATCGATCTGTTGTAGTGATCTTGGATGTAGTCAGAAATTCACCAAGATGATCGCGACCCTTCTCGGAAATGCATCGACCCAAATTAACATTAATGGAAAACTTTCGAAGGTGATCAAACTTAGAAGATCTATCAGACAAGGGTGCCCATTGGCTCCCCTTGTCTGTGCCATTGCCACGGAAGGGCTTAGCAGACTTGTGGAGCATCACGTGGAAGCTGGTAATATCAAAGGACTCCGTTTGCCGCATGACCATAGCCAGATCACCATGCGACTTTTTGCTGATGATATGAACACGTTTGTTCACAATGATAGTACCAGCTTGGAGACGTTCTCGAGGTGTCTGGCTACTTTTTGTTTAGCCTCTCGATCCACAATCAACCACTCTAAGATCTCCTTTAGAGCTATTGTTGGATCACAGCCCGACCTTCTCATTGATCATGGCTCTCAAATCATTCCGCAGGGCCAAAGTTTTCGGCTTCTTGGGATTCCCTTGGGGTTTGCCGTCTCTATGGAACAACGGTGGAATTGGGTGCTGGCCAAACTTGAAAACAAGCTTAACTATTGGAGAGGTATGCAAATCAATCTTGTTGGTCGTGCTATGGTTATCAACACATTCCTCTTATCATCTACCATTTATTTCCTTTCTTGTTGGAGACCGAAAGAGAAAGATCTGTCCAAACTGGATAGTATTTGTAGAAACTTCCTTTGGACGGGCGACCACAATAGGAGGGGGGTGCCTAAAATCAAATGGTCCATCTGCACTAGCCATAGAGATAGTGGGGGACTTGGTATCCTGGACATTGGGTGCATGGCTAACAAACTGGCGGCCAAATGGATGATTAAGGCTTGGTGCAATGGGGAGGCCTCGTGGGCTAAGTTGATCTTCAGAAACAAGAATGAGATGGCTCTCATGGGTTTTCCATATTGGAAGAATCTTGACATCTTGACCCTGCTTTTTTCCCCCATCCCCGTCTTCCCGAAAGGCTCTAATCTCGTGTGCTCCCTATGGAAGAGTTGGAATAAAGTCAAAAGCTACACAAGAATAAGTGAAGACTAGAAGTGGGCAGCCGGTATCAGACAAAACGACTCTATCTGGTTTTGGATCCATGGCATCCGGAGTGTGGAACCTTGGAACATTCAAAATGCCAAGAAGTTATGGAACAAAGGATTCAAAAATTGGAAACATCTCTGGAAACAAGACACCAACCGCTAGATCAACTTCGAGGATATTGACCCTTGCGTCAACATTTTGGACGAAGAATGGAACACTTTGCAAAGTAGATGTTTTGCCTGGGACCGACACAAAGTTCTCCTTCTCATGGGACATGACATGTCGAGCTCACTTGGTCTCAAATGGCACAATGGGAATAGCCTATCAAAAATCCCGAACATCAAAGAAATGACTCACTATCAGGTTAACCTCAACAAGAAGTGGTGCCTGTCATGGACGCGACTTCGGTGGGACATGAAGTTCATGGATATCTGGCACCCCCTCATAGAAATCAAAAAGTCTGTCCTTTTATGGCAAATTCTTCATCATGGAATCTGGACCAACCTTAAGGCTAGCAGATTTTGTGGGATTCCTCCCTGGTGCAAACGCTGCTACCGGTCTATCAAAGATGTTTCACACATCTTCTTTACCTGCCCGAACTCCAAAAGACTTTGGGAGACAGTTGGAAAGAAAATTAGACTTCAGAAACATCTCAGTTGGCAGCAGGCCCTACTGGGAGAAGCGATCGGCTGCTCTGCGACTCTCTGGAACGCCATTAGAGGGGAGGTCCTATGGAAAATCTGGCGGGAAAGATGTGCTTTCAACTTCGGTGACTCCCCCAAAGAGTGTTCAATTGAGAAATCGTTGTTCCTCCTTGGCAAAAGGATCGTTAACTGTAAGAAATCCCCCCGCCCCCCCATTCAGGCATCATCAAGTACTCCTTTTGATCAATAACAAGCTTAAACCAAAGTGGGCCCCACATGAGGGTGATGAGAGGGTGATTAACCTTCTTTGTAATGCCATCTCAGCTCTGTAAAAGCTTCCCCTGCTTTGTGGGATTTGGGGGGTCCCGTGGGCACTTGTCCCCTTCTCTTGTACTTTTCTTTATTTAATTCAAGTCCGGGAGAGTAGGCTAATGCCGAACTTCCTTTATATTAAAAAAAAGAAAAAAAGTTGTGCATAAAATAAAATTAGCTATTAAGGCAAAATCTTGGTTATGATACAGAGAATTACTAACTGGTGCTTTTCTTTTGAAGGAGAGTTTTACTGTATCAATTTTATAAATAAAGTATGAGGTCTGAAAGAAAGAAAGAGTCTTAAAATCCTTATCGCGGCACGTTTTAGAATTGGAAAGCTGTGGGCTTATGTTTCTTGTGATTGTTAATTTAGGCACACAGTATCCGAAGTCCTATGCGCAAACGTTCAAAACTGTAGATTTCCATGAAAAGCACATAAACTTTGTTTTTGAGGTTGTAGTATCCAAAGTGATCTTTACTACATATGTTCAAGCTGAAGCACATTCTGCCCCTTCAATTTTTATTCACTTCCGTACACAAATTCCTTATAACATCATTTTCTTCATTGTGTGTAACTATTATTCGCACAATGTGTTTTCCCTTTTCCCCATTTCGAATTTATTTGAGGTTTCATAAAAACAACCACTAGGATCCTTTAACATAACACTTTTAAGCAAGTGATATGAAACCTTCTTTGGATATTTATAATTGAGATACGCATCCATTGTCATGCGTTTTCTCAATTCAATTGATATAATCTTTTCGTTGTCGGTGATTTTTACTACGAAATCGTGCACTCAACATACCCATATCCTGTAGGTGCGTCTTCACTTCGACTCCAAATAATATGCGAGTTTAGTTAAGCTGTCTAAAGTTGATTAAGTTCTCGGATCAATTCTTGCATAGTCTAAGAGAAGCACATTCGAGACTGAACAGACAGAGAATCTCTCCTTGACATAATGATAATGCACCTCAATGTGCTTAGTGCGAGCATGGAACACAGGGTTCCTCACTACTGCCAATGCGGTTTGACTGTCAGTGAAGATGGTGGTGGCAGAAGATTGACCAACACCCAAATTACCCATAAGGCATCTGAGCCACACACACTCAACAGTTGCTTTGAAAGATACCCTACATTTAGCCTCACAACTAGAAGTGGCCACAGTAGGCTCCTTCTTTCTCAACCAAGATATACATGAGCTACCAAGCATGAAGCAAAAACCACTAGTGGACACACGAGTGTCATAGCAACCAGCCCAATCACTATTAGAAACAACATGCAAATTTCGCAGTAGTGATCCCCGCTTGGGATAAAACAATCAAAGTAGTTGGGTACCACGCAAGTGGCGAAGGATGCGCTTAACCGCGTGCCAATGCTTGACATCTAGGCAATGCATAGACCTGCTTATCTATGATACATCAAACTGATATATCTGGTCGAGTAATGCATAAGTAAATCAAGCATCCAACAGGCAAAGAGAACAACATCAAATGCATCTCCAACATCATGAAGACTCAATTGTAAATCTATCTCCATAGGAGTGGCAATAGGGTTACAATCTTAAAGGCCAAAATGCTGCAATAATGTGTCAATATATTTTGTTTGACACAAAGCCATTCCACCATTAACTTGCATAAATTGAATGCATGAATAGTGACACAAATGCCCCAAATCAGACATCTCAACTCAGGCATGCAAATTAGCCTTAAAATCAGCAAAAACGGACTTATCACTCAGGTTCGAACTTGGAATAGGGTCAATAGGAGGTTCCTTTTGAAGCTCTCGATGAGACGCATCCAATATTGGTACTCTTATCCGATTCTGACAAATCTACTTCAAGATATGGCAAAAAACAGAGCTATGGAACTCACCTAGTTTCACCACACACCTCTTCATGCCTCACACACACACACACATTACACACTTCAGAAATGCAAGGAATTCAATAAACAACACTTCCATGCACTCATTCCAAGCCACATGCACACATGCAAGCTCACAAGCAAGAAGATGCAAGAAGAAGAAGGAGGAAATTCGAAAATTCAGAACTCTCTTACTCACAATGGCCAAAAATCTTTACAGAGTTTCCTCAAATGACTTATATACATGTGCCCTAAAAATGGTCCTTACACACAAGCGACTGGCACTTTATTAAAGAAAGTCTAAATTCCTACTATTTTACAATGATTATGGTACAATGTTTGGGATTTATGCATTTAGAGAACTCCTCTAGTGCATTTACAAGGCTATAAGAAATTCGATGGAACTTGAAGAGGAAAATTTTTTCCCAAAATTAGAAAGTTTTTCGGGCTCCTCTTTTATGCTTCTTTACTCTGCAACACTCTCCCCCTCTTTGTCTCTATCCTCCCTTGATAGGCTTTGCATCTTGTCTCTAGTTTTGTGCCTATAGTCGATACGGTTCCTTATTAACTGATAACCTCTTTATAGTTGACCATTGCCAGCTCCTATGGAAGTCGTAATGATATAGTTTTACCAGGGGTCAAGGAATTGATCATAACTCGGGACCTATTGCATTAGTTTTGACCTATTCTTTTCTTTCCACTACACGCACCCAGTGGCTAAGGTGACTTTGATATTGGTCACCGTTCATTATGGTTCAGCCTCTAGATGTTGGACAGACCTTGTTTACTTCTTTGTTTGCATTCCTCCAACCCTGTTGCATTATTGAGGCCTATTTATTTCTTCTCATCGCACGCACCCAACAGCTAAGGTGACTTTGCTATTAGTCACCTTTCATTAGATTCCTTCAGCCTCACTAGATTTCTTCAGCATCCAAATGGGCTGAGCTTTTATTTCTTATTCGATGTGCTCGGGGCGTGCCTATTTCTCCTTAAAGCTTTATGCATGTGAAGCCTGCTACATGCCCCTACGGGGCTTTGGGCAAAGGGTGGTTCTTTTTATTGAGCAGTTTTTCTTTTTGATTTTCTTCTTCATCGTCTTTTGCTTGATTCTCCTGTCTCCCCTTCCACACGTCCCCCCTCCTAAACTCTGTCGTCCCCGACAAGCTTGGGATGTCGACAAGAGTATGTCATGTATACGTTTTGCTCTATTTCATTTAGTAGATTGGCTTCACGTATCATAAGTTGTTTCCACTGTTATGACTTGATACCCTCATGTGGTGGTTGTCAATGGTCACCAAAAAAACTTAGTTCATAAGCCACTAATCTTGCATTCAAATTCGCGGACATCTTTAGGAAGATTTCTAAATCAATCTCAAAAACTCCTATGAAGAAGGCTTCTTCAAAGGTTTGCATGTATGCACTAGGCAAAAACATTATTAGTGCATAATAGGCCATAATGGTCATTCTAGTTGGCATAACAGAAAGTTCGAATACTAAAATGTCCATGCCTTGATTGATGCCAATCAAATTCAAAAATGTGTACTCTGCATGCTTGAATACTTTGAGTACAATTAGAATCATGCTGAGTATTTTGTTAGTCACTTTGATAGTGAGGTTAGGAACTTTTGCATATCAAGATTACCAAAATTCTATTGTTTTGATCATGTACTCTTTTGTAGGCAAATAATTTTTGGGTGGGGTCAAGAGTAATTGAAAATTGAGCAAGTGCTTATTTAGTTTACCCTGACTTTGTAATTCCCAAAATTTTGGCCAGTAGCGTCGACATGGCACGCGACCAAATGTGGGATGAACTTGTAATAAATAGGGTGCCTCCTGCCAGTGCACCCGCAATGTTGGATTTCTTTCCAAAAATTTCCTCCTCCATATAGGATCAGAAGCTTCAAACTATTCTTGAGTGTATTGAAAGGTCTCTGCTTTAAAATTTAGCTGCTCATTTGGATTCTTTCCCATAATCTTCTTAATATACTTTCGAGTTTGTTCTTTCATACTTCTGTACACGAGATTGAAGGGCTTCATGATTGCCTCTAAATCTTTGCTCTTGATTTTAGCCTCCTTCATGTATTTTACGACTTCATTTTCAAAATTCGCATTAAGCCCATACACCAGTAGTGCTCGCTCTTTCTGACTCAACTCTGTAGTATATGGCATAGGGTGATCATCATTCTCCTTCATACCTAGTTCCATTATTGGTGAATGAATGATTGAGGGAGAAAGAGGGCATACCTCAGTCTCATCAATAGCAATCGTGGATTGCACTACTAGTGTCCCCAAGTTCTTTGTCTTGTCTATTTGGTCCCTGAGCTCTGCTATGATTTTATTCTTCTCATCATTTGCTTGTTTACTAACCTTGAGATCCTCTTCCACTTTTTCCTTTGCTTCATAGATAGTTTTGACTTGATCAACTTCTTCATTGCATTGCTCCATGTACTTGTGTACTGCCTCATTCCATTTGAGCTCCCAAGATTTAGCTTCCGCTTTATATGTGGTTTCTATCTCTACTTGTTTTCTCTATTCTTGGGTTAGTTGTTCTTCCAATACTGACAACTTCACCTGTAACTTTTGTATTTTTCTCAGCTTCATATGTTATATGTTGTTGGTGCAACTTCTTCACTTCGTCTTGGAGTACCGACACTGCTGCCGTTAATTCCTGTACGTTTCCTTTTAGCAATGCATTCTCTTCCTGTGTACAGCAACACTCTTCTATTTTTCTTTTCAATTCTTCTTTCTTCTAAACCAGTTCTTCTTGCATGTCTATATTGTTGGCAAACAGCTGTTCACTTAGGTTTTGGAATCAATTTCTTGTCTCACATAGTTTTGCCTTTTCCTTTTCCTCTTCCATAAAAATGTTTTGAGCTTTCATTGTAGTGTCTATCATTTTCTCACCACAGGTTTTAGTTAATTCACATCGACATTTAGCCAAGTTTGGGAGATAATTGGCTCTTCATCTGTTCGTATATCTTTTCCTTCTGCCACATGTAATTTGTCTTCGTGTGGTTGCCTTATGTGGAGTTGAATATGTGGTTCACCTTCCTCAATGGGGTTGGTGGAATCTTCCATTGCAAGTTCTTCATAAGGCCTCTTATGAGAGTCGACCACCACGTGCATTGGTGAGGGTTGAGCCACAACCCGTATAGGTAACACACATTTCTCTTTATTTTGCATTTCGGTGGCGTGTGGTTCCATTTTTGGATGTATAATCGTTTTGTGTTTGGGGGGCTGAAGCTTCCTTGAGAGACATTTTTGTTTGTTCATTTAATTGTATCGTATGTTCTTGTACTGCCGATGCTTCATGCAAATGTTGAGACTATGCTCCTTCTTCTTTCTCCTTTTAGTGGATTGCTGGACTTGGTTAAGTTCCTCCAAGTCTTCTCCCATGTCTTCATCGATTTGTATATCTATATTAAGTGTTTCATGATCATATGAGGACTCATTCTCCGAGCTAGAATCATCAAGTCCCAATTCTTTATATCGGTCTTGGTGGGATACATTTCTTTCTACTTGTGTTGATCTTCATGTTCCCGCTTGATGGTATTGGTGGACCTGTACCGTAAGGTTGATTTGTGCTCTCATGTGATTTCAGCCATCGTAAACATTCTTTCATGTTTAATGCTTGATAGATGAGCAGTGTCAGGGTTGGGCTTCCATTTAAGAATTTTTTGTGGCCCCACTACTTTTTGGCTTCAAAGATTCGCTCTTGAATGTAGGGTGTCATATTAACCTAAATCCCAATTTGCTTGACAACATGAGATAACAATTGTACTATGCCTTTTGAGGAGTTGTGTATCTATGCATGTTTGGAAAACAAAAGTGTTGATGCACCAATCTAACTTCCTCTTCAATATCTATTCTATTGATGTCAAAGAAAGTTCTTTTCTTTGCCTCATGCCATTCATTCTTGAGATCTGTAAGCCATCCACTGTCCTGTCGAATGCTGCTTTGATGAGCTCATCTCTGAATCGGATAGTTTGATATTCCCTATTGCGATCTAATACCATGGCGAGGGTTTATCAAGAGCTAGATGTAAGGTATTCATTACTTGTGTGCATCGTTGAAAGTCTAGTTTGTAGATGGGGAGCTTTAAGTATGCCTCAATTCTAGCTTGAGTCCATATATTCACTACTCCAGGCATCTCATGCAAGATTAAATCTTGGGTCATTAGTGGTAATTGATGTTCTCGGTCCATGATCCTTATAGTTACAAGAAACAAGTGATCGCTTGCGGGGTTATCGTCTCTAAACCAATGTCCTCTTGCTTTGATAGTAGACTCCAAGGGAAACTCCAAAACTTCAGTTTCTTGTGTGGCTTCAAAATAAGTTGATGCGTTCTTGGTAGCTTCAGAACTTGAGGAATCCATTTGCATTGGAAGTATCCAATGTTTACCATCAAATATGAAGTAAGTTGTAGTAGTGTGTCGATCGTTTGCTCCATGTGTTGCGTACCCAATCACAAGTGTATAAGGAACATAATACCTGGCCTCGGACCACACATTGTTTCTTATGCTGCAATGAAAACAGAAAACATTACGGATATAGCCGAAGCAAATATTGCTTATTATTTATGGTACATGGTGATCCTATTCCCCAGGTGGGAAATGTGCTCACTTAGTGGTACGATGATACATTGGTGCCTCATGCATGGCCTTGTAATGTGGCCCTAGTATGCTAACTCGAGGTGCATAGGACTCATTATGAGTGCAAGCCGAATGTTTTGCTTGGATCACTTTGATGGCATGTCGAACTTAGGAATCCACATGTTTGGAACTTTGGGGCTTCGTAGCTCCTTTTCGAAATTTTTGACGTTTACTAAAGACATTTGAGTTTGCGGTACTTCCACTAGCCATTCATATCGACTTGCAGTGAAAGCTCCTTCTTGTTTGCGTCACGACATTTGTTTCATGGAAGTCGTGTGTCTTTTGAAGAGTCATTTGTGCTACCATTGATTCCGTTGTACTTTGGTTGTTTGCTCCCTGGTAAGCTTGATAGCTGTTTTGGGTATCCATATTTGATTTCTTGATGGTTGAGGTGCCTTCAATATTTTCCGTATCTAGATTTGCACTATGGTTGTGGACCTATCTATAATTGAAGATTCAAGTTGATGCCTTCTTTGAATGGACTACTTTTGAGTCTCCTTGTATAGAGATTGGTAGATGTCTAACTGATCTTTATGCACACATCTGTATTGGTGTTAACTTCGTGTCTAGTTGTATGATTCCTTGTAGCCAATTTGTAGTAAGACCCTCACTTGGTCTCTCCAGTTGGTTGAGTAAAGATGAAGGGTTGAGTTGGGAGTCATGAGTAAGAAGAGAAGGGGTTTGGAGATTCGAGATAGATGTGGACACAGGGATATCATGGTTCAAGGCTGTTGGAGGTTCACATGCAGACACACTTTCAACACTGTCATGTTTCACACCAATCATCTTTAGAGGTTTTTCATCTAGTAGACTAAAGACCTCTCTGTGTCCAATCTTCCTGGATATATAACCTAAGGCTAACTAGATAGTTACTTCGAATTCATATATCCATTCTTGACCCAACACTAACTTCTCCACTAGATCATGGTCTTGGCAAACTAAAAACTTTTGAGGCATTGAATTGTTGCCCAAGTGTAGAGATAGGCTAACCTCCCCTACACATTTGATGGTGTTTCCTCCTATGCCCAACATCTAGGCCTTAGTCCGATTAAGTATCACACTTATTTGTTTGGCTAAAGATAAGCGTATGCAACTTAATGCTACTCAAGTATCAATCAATGCATCCACTAGGTTTTATTCCTCCGTTCCTATTCCCAAATTGAGGTAGGGTTGTCTGCCTTGTTGCCTTATGGTCGTAGGTTCTATTGTCCTATAATTGGCCATGGGAATAGGCTCATCTCCTTACCAGTATCTGTCATCCCTTTCTCTCATCCATTCTTTTTTCTTTTTAATGCATTCCAATGCTTCGAGCCTTGATTCTTCTCTTATTCTCTCTTCTTCTTCATTTCTATGTCTTGCTTTAAGTAATCTACTCATTATCTCATCTGTTTAGGTTTCTGAGTATTTCTTCACACGACAACCACTTATTTAGTATGGAAAGACTTCTCCATCCAAAGTGGCTAGGTTCATAGCTCCACTTGTAGAGATACGGTTAATTATTAGCGGTCGATGTCCTCTCTTTTCCAATTTCTTAGTGTGTTGTTTCAAGGTGTACACCAAGACTAAGTCTCCCTCTTTTAGTCCTTTATCTTTGATATGGGTGTCATAGTAGGCCTTTTGTCGCCTCTTGGGCGCATAAATACCTGCTACTGCTTGTAGTCTAGTTTCATGCAAAAAATTCATGCCCATTCCACTCATATCTTTTAGCTACTCGAAGAGTAGGAATCAAAAAATCAGTTGGTAAGATTGCATTTTTTCCATACACGAGATTGAAAGGTGTTGTGCCTATAATAGTCTTATATGCAACTCCGAAGGCCCAAATGGCATGATGTAGTTTCTTATCCCAATCTGATGGTTTATTATTTACTATCTTGGATAAAATGGTGGAAAGCACTTTATTGAAATTTTTGGCCTGTCCATTTTCTTGCGGATGATAAGGGGATGATTTCCTATGAATTACTAGGAATTCATTCATCAAAGTCTCTATTATGTCATTAAGAAGTGTGTGCCCCCATCACTCACAATTTCAATGTTTAGTCCAAACCTTCTGAAGATATTCTCAAAGAGGAACTTGGCAGGGTTTCTTGCATCAATTTTCCTAGTGGCCTTTGCTTCCACCCATTTGGTTAAATAATCCATGGCTACGATTATGTACTCAACATGAGTCCCTATAGCGGGGGGGGGGGGGGGCTAATTGGTCCAATGAAATCTATACCCCATTTAGTGAAATCTCTAGCACTCATCATAGGGGTGTAATAGCATCTCATATCTTTGTATCAGATGTTTTGTTCTTTGACATACATCGCATCTTTGAACATAAGTAGTAGCATCCTTGTATAAAGTTAGCCACCATAGTCCAGCAAAGAGAATCATTTCTGTAGTTTTATTTGCTGAAAAATGACCTCCTCCTGCCCTAGTATGCGCCATCTCCAACACATGGATATACTCGTCTTCATGTATACACAACGGTAATTGGTTGTCTTGACTCTGTCTAAATAGTTGTCTTCCTATGAGGGTAAAATCTTTACTCTACTCCTCGAGAGCTCGTTTTCTTGCGAGGCTTGCTCCTTTCGGGTATTCGGGTGTCCTTAAGAATTTCACTAAAGGCAGACTCCATTTAGGTGCTATCGTGGAATAGCATAGTGTCGAGTTCTCCTCAGGTCTTTCTTCTTGACACTTGAGACAACTTGCTACATGCCTGTGAATATCCTTCGACATCCCTGGCCAATAAACTCCTACTCTTTTTAGTTCTTGCATTGTACTATTGATACTTCTATGCTTCTTCCATGGGTTTATATGTGCATGTTTGAGTCAATTTTCTTGTTCATCCTCATCTACACACCAGAAAAGAAGTCCGTTAGAATCTTGATGATATAGGCTTCGCGCTACAATGTGAAGATTCTGGGTTTTCCATAATTCTTGGTCTTTACCTGATTTAATCCGATGAATAGGTCCACGGGTGAGTATAGACATCAATTTTTCAGCCCACTGTGGAAAAAATTCTAAGTTCAAAAGATAAGTGTCAAGCAAGTCATCCACCGCTCTAGTTGGGGGTTCTCCATGTGTCATTCGAGAGAGATGATCAGCTCTCACATGCGTGTTTCTTTCTTTAACCACAACTTCAAAATCAAGTTCCATTAATAAAAGGAACCATCTCACTAGTCTTCCTATGTTACACGGTTATTGACTAGGTATAATAGGGCTTGAAGATCAATAAAGAATTTGAATTTGTTCGCTAATTAGTAGCACTGGAATTTCTTTACCGCATATACCATTCCTAACCCTTCTCGTTCAGTGGTAGTGTAATTACATTCAGCTTGATTGAGTTGCCTACTAGCATAAGTTATAGCATGATCAAGTTTTCCTTCATCTGCTGGATATGCTAAGATACATCCTATGGCGAATTTGGAAGCATCCACATGGATATGAAATGGTTTCTTCCAATTTGGTATCTTTAGAATAAGGACTGAACTTAGTCTCCTTTTCAACTCATTGAATGCTTTCTCACAGTCTTCGTTCCAATTGAACTGAGTTAGAAGCCCTATCGAGGCCTAGCAATTATGGCGTACATGTGGATAAATCTTTGATAGTATCCATAGTGTCCCATAAATGCTTGCATTTCCTTTGCATTCTTTGGTCGGGGTAGCTCTAGAATAACTTTGATATTGTCTTCGTCAATAGATATTCCATTCTTAGACACTATATGACTCAAAAATTTTCCTTGTCTTACCATGAAGATGCACTTTTCTGGATTTACACAGACTCTATATTGTCTACACTTCTCACAAATTTTCCTCAACTCTGGTATGTGGTAATCTCGCTATTCAGAATATAAGCACAAATCATCTACATACACTTCCATACTCTTCTTGAGAAATTCTTTAAATACATGACACATCAATCTCTGGAAGGTAGTTGGTGCATTGGTCAATCCAAATGGCATAACCCTAAAAGCATACATTCCCCATTCTATGGCAAATACAGTTTTGTGTTGATCCTGTGGGGCAAATTGCAACTTGATTATAGCCAGAGAACCCATCGAGGAAGCTATAAACTTCCTTGCCTACCACCCTCTCCAAGAGGTGATGTATAATGGGTAAGGGGTAGCTGTCTCGATTGGTGGTTGCATTAACCTTTTTGAGGTTGATGCACACCCTAAGCTTCCCATTTTTCTTTGGCACTACTACTAAAGGTGATACCCATTTGGTGTGTTTGTTCTCGTAAATGAATTTTGCTACCAATAATTAGTCTATTTCTTCCTTGGATTTGGCTGAGTACACGTCATTGTATGTGTATGGTTGTTGTGTGGATGGTTTAGCATCAGGAGTCATGGGAACACAATGGGAACAAATGGAGGGATCCAATCCTTTTATGTCCTTGTATGTCCAAGCAAATACGTCCCTATAGTCTCGAATCAACTCTATGAGTTCTCATTCTTCGCTTTCAGACACATGTTTTGTTGGGTGTGTGTAGAAGTGCGAGAGACACACGAGAAGCACACACAAAGAGCACAAACGCAGCAAGACACACGGAGAAGACGATGGCTGGAATAGCTCTCTCTATTGATCGATGAACTGAACTGAAGTAAGCGCTGAATAATATCCCTAAGTACAAAGTACCACCACATATGAGAGTATCAAGTATGTGGTAACATGGGGAAAAAACCTCTAGCCAGGACTAGAGTAAAAAGTGCCCATGTATAGGGAAAAGGTTCACATCAAAGCTACTTGAGGAACACATAAGTGTAACAAACCCCCCTGGAGCGAATGATGTGAACACATACAGAGAGTGACAGATCAGCCCCCACAAGGTAACAAGCCTAAAGCTTTGCGAAAAGCTTCAAACATTTCCCGTGGAAGAGCTTTGGTGAATATGTCTTCCACATTATCTTGTGTAGGCACATATACCAAATCAATATCTCCTACATGAAGGCGCTCTCTCACATAGTGATAATGCACCTCAATATGTTTGGTCCGTGCATGAAACACTAGGTTTCGTGCAACAGCCAAAGCACTCTGACTATTTGTGAGAATATGCATAGCAGCATCAATCTCGATGCAAAGATCCATCAATAGGCGTCTCAGCCATATACACTCCACTGTAGCTGTTAAAACTGCCCACTGTAGGTTGCTTATTACTCAACCAAGATATGCATGAGTCTCCAAGGAAAAAGCAATTACCACTAGTAGACATGCGAGTATCATAACAACCAGCCCAATCACTATCTGTAAAAGCATGCACGCATGGCTGGACATCTCTGCCATAAAAGAGACCTAAGCTCAAAGTGCCTCGGAGATATCTAAACACATGTTTCACCGCTTGCCAATGCTTAGTGCCAGGGCTATGCATGAATCGACTCAACTAGGAAACTACATACTGTATATCCGGCCTTGTGTTGCATGCATATATAAGACATCCCACAGCCTGCTGATAAAGAGAAGTGTCAAATTCATCACTGGAATTCTCAACTGAGAATCTAAATCCTATCTCAACTAGTGTGGAAACTGGCTTGCAATCCTCAAAGTCAAAACGCTGAAGTAGTTTTTCAACATACTTTCCTTGATGCATAACAATTCCCCCCTCAACGGATACAAACTGGATGCCAAGATAGTAGCTCAAAAGACCAAGATAAGTGATATCAAAAGTATGCTACATGTAAGGAATTGAACTCACAACCTCTTGGTTAGGAATGTGATGGGCTAACCACTTGCCCCAAAAGCCATGGTTTTGAGGATTACTTCCTAATCCTCTCTCTTAGGGTGTGGTTCAACCATCTCCTACCAGGATTATGTTACATTCTTCCCCCCTTGAACTCCCTCGGGAATGTACCCTGACCAACTATGGGACTGGTAGGATGTACCCTGGATGTACCCTGGCAGGATGTACCCTGACCAGCTATGGGACTGGCAGGATGTACTCAATCAAGTTCCATCCAAGGATTCCCAAGGAATTCACACATTGCAAGCTAGCTCATTGGAAAGTTCGTTCTGAGAGCTTTCCAACGGTATATTACACGCCTCAATCCGACCTACGGATTGGGAGATACACCCCAATCATTGTAAGGTCCATCACTGAAATCGACGCGCGCCTTCCACAATTCCTACCCTTTCACATGGAGGATGCCCAAGCGCCTTTTTTAGAGGCCATTGGGTCATTCCACTTTGCCCAAGCCTACTTCCTAGGCTCTGATACCAATGTAAGGAATTGAACTCAGAACCTCTTGGTTAGGAATGTGATGGGCTAACCACTTGCCCCAAAAGCCATGGTTTTGAGGATTACTTCCTAATCCTCTCTCTTAGGGTGTGGTTCAACCATCTCCTACCAGGATTATGTTACACTGCAAATCAGCCATAAGAATGTCAAGTTTTGCATTACATGACCCAGTCAAGAGTATGCCATCGACATAAAGAACAAGCACTATAAGATCAGCCCCATTTTTGCGTACATAGAGTGTGCTTTCAATCGGACAACATGTGAAGCCAAGAGCAATCAAGTGCTTATGTATTTTGTCATACCATGCACGTGGAGCTTGCTTGAGACCATACAAGGCTTTATGCAAGCGACAAACCATATGCTCTTTCCCTTTCATAGCAAATCTAGGAAGTTGCTTCACATAGACCTCTTCTTGCAGATCTCCATTCAAGAAATCTATTTTTATGTCCAATTGATGCACTTTCCAACCTCGATGGGCAGCCAATGGAACCACGGTACGAATGGTAGTCATGCGTGAAGTAGGTGCAAAAGTTTCCTCATAGTCAATGCCATATTGTTGCGCATATCCTTTGGCAACCAATCTAGCTTTGTAGCAATCAATGCTACCATCAGATTTTCTCTTAATCTTGTAAACCCACTTTGTACCAATGGCATTCTTTCCTTTTGGCAATTCACATAACTCCCAAGTACCATTCCTATGTATGGAATCCATTTCTCATTGCATAGCACTCATCCATTGTGGATCGTCACATGCATCTTCAAAAGAAAGTGGCTCTTCATTACATGCTGTAGCAATAAGAGAATAATCCACAAAATTACTTGATGCATGGTGAGAGCTTGACCTTGTTCTACCAAGTAAAGGTGCACTCAATTTGCTGTCCTGCAAAGTTTGTTTCAGCCACTTTGGCATAGATTGTGCACTCTTGATAGACATGCGTTCATTATGTAAAACATCTTCAATATGTACATCATGCGTGGGCTGAATTTCATGCTCAGTTTCAGCCATATTTTGTCGCATATGTTAAGCCATATGTGGCTGGAAATTTCCAATAGTTTTGACATTTTTTGGCTGATTTTCTTCAGCCATGTTTGGCTAAAAATTATCCACATTTTCAGCCCTATTTGGCTGGAATTTTTCAGCCCTTTGAGCCTCAGTTGGCTGGTCTACATGGCCATAGTCAAGCGCACCATTTTGGAACAAAGGCATGAGTGTATTGAACACATCTTGTGAGCTAACTGTTGGCAGTTTTTTGCATTCAAGTAGAGGGAAAACTGAATTTTCAGCAAATACCACATCTCGACTCACAATAATTGTGTTCGTCAATGGATGGTACAATCGATATCCCTTACTTTCAGCACTATAACCAACAAATATACATTTCTTTGCCTTGTCATCAAGTTTGTGACGTTGTTGTGATGGCACAAGAGCATATGCCAAACAACCAAACACACGCATATGACTAACCATAGGCTTATGACCATTCCAAGCCTCATAAGGAGTGATGAATCTCAATGCTTGGGCAGCGATTCAACACATAATTTGCACACATGACCACTTCCATCCACAACTTATGAGGAAGATGCTTGCCTTTAACCATACATCGTGCCATTTCAAGTAAAGTTCTATTTTTATGCTCAGCAACACCATTTGGTTGAGGTGTATATGGCACCATACATTGGTGTGAAATACCTCTTTCACGAAGAAAAGCATTAAACTCATGTAACATGTACTCACCACCACGATCCGTGCGTAGAGTCAAAAGCTTTTGTGAAGAAAAATTTTCAGCCATAGCTAAAAATGCTTTGAAGGAAGAAAATACCTCATTCTTTGCTTTCATAGGATGCACCCATGTATGGCGAGTAGCATCATCAATGAAGGTAACAAAATATACATGCTTCCCAAAAGATGGAGTCTTGACCGGACCACATACATCACTATGAACAAGTTGCAATTTTCTTGTAGTGTGTGTGTGACTATCTTTTGGAAAAGAAGCACGATGCATTTTTCCAAGAATGCAACCTTCACATGCATGCTTTTCAATGGACTCAAGTGTAGGCAAGCCAATAACGATGTCCTTCTTTTGCAAGTAGAGCAAACTATTGAAGTTTAAATGACCAAAACGAGCATGCCAAAGCTCCATTTCAGCAATGGAAGAAGTATGAGCAACCAAGGCATTCGAGGTAGCCCTCTTGTATGTATCCATGCGATACAAACCATCACATAATGTACCGGACATCACGATAACATCGCCATTGCTGAAATCATGAACCATACACTTATCATCAACAAAGTGTACATGAAGTCCTGCTTTGGCAATCAAGGGAACTGAAATTAAGTTCTTCTTGATACCGGGAACATACAATGCATTTTTCAAGAGAATCACACCTCCATTTGCAGCTGTAAGCTCAATTTCTCCAACTCCAATGATAGGATAAGAGGCATTGTTTGCACACATACCACATGTCCTCCTTTAGGTGCATCTTTCGAAGAGGCAAAAAATGTTTTGCATGATGTTATGTGCTTTGAAGCACCACTATCAAAGAACCAATCCGAATCAGCCTCACTCACAACCATGCATTTAGAATGTAAAGAAGCATCATAATGACATGTAACAACACATGCCCAATAATCTTGAGCCATATTAGCTTCATCATTCTTTGCATTTGCTGAATTTTCAGCAATAGACATGCTGGATTCCTTCTTCTTTTCATTGCGTTTAGCAAGCTTTCTACACTCATCAATAGTATGACCAGCCTTCCGGCAATGTTTGCATCTCTTCTTCTTTTGCAAATCACCATCGGGTAAAACCCTAGCGCACCTGTTTCCGGGCTACTGAAATTCACACTTCTATACTCTGAAGTCCATTTGCACTATTAAAGTGTGCGCGCGCCGCGACTCGAAAAACCAAAACTTGAGAAGAAGCTGAACCTGCTCTGATACCACTGTTGGGTGTGTGTAGAAGTGCGAGAGACACACGAGAAGCACACACAAAGAGCACAAACGCAGCAAGACACACGGAGAAGACGATGGCTGGAATAGCTCTCTCTATTGATCGATGAACTGAACTGAATTAAGAGCTGAATAATATCCCTAAGTACAAAGTACCACCACATATGAGAGTATCAAGTATGTGGTAACATGGGGAAAAAACCTCTAGCCAGCACTAGAGTAAAAAGTGCCCATGTATAGGGAAAAGGTTCACATCAAAGCTACTCGAGGAACACATAAGTGTAACATGTTTCCCTATGTAAGTACATCTTTCCTCTTCTCCTTCTATGGTTATCGTAATTTTTTTTTGTTATAGCCATTTCATCTTAACACGATTTCTTGGCTTGTTGTAATCAAAGAGCGCATCCCATAACATAGAGGGTACTTCAAAAATACTTTGTTATCATAGTAGACATGGATGAAAAACTGAAGGTAGTACCTATGATTATAATTCAGAGAGAGAGAAAAGAAATTCAATTAATTAATTTTCTCCCGGCCTGGAGAATCAAAACAGATCGTAAGAACTTCTGTTGAAATCTATGACACCTTTTCAGATATGGAAAACCTATCCTTGAATAGTACAAATAAAGTAAACTCTATTTCACAACCATAAGACTATGAAAGCAAATAACAGAGAGTGCATGTCCTTATTTTTGCCGACCTTCAAATTTAATTGTAAATAAATGATTTGAGGACAGTAAGTAAAGAAACATTTGCATATTCTCAACCTCGAAACGAAGTATTAGCATGTGTGCGATTAACTCCAACTCAACTTCATGTTAGAAGCTACTCTTTGATGCTGGAGGTTTAAGTATGCATGCACTAGTATGTTGAAGCATTCAAATATGGTGCAGACATTTTCTAAAGTCCCTTTCCTTATGGCGCAAAAGCCAGTCAGCAGAGCGATTAGAGTCCATCTACTTCTTTATCCCATTTCCCATCAGACCCACATCTCGACACATCAAATCAGTTCAAGTTATCCTAGTCAATATGCAAATCTGATCTCATTTTATTAGAAATAGCCACAGATACAATATCAACTCCGGGCTCAATATTCTTGGAGAGTATTGGGTAAACCAACGTTTGCAATTGACATTATTGGTGGGCGCTTTCGCATCGCTCAAGACTACTTATGTGAGGAAGGTCGACATCTAGGGGCTGCTGATTCGACCATAACATCACCTAGGATTTTAAAATTATGAAAATCTATTTACATCAAAGGAATGTAGTACATGCCATGATTTTAAAGCCTCACACACAGTAACAAAATGTTCTATTATTAGTTGTAATCATTCCTTAACACAAGGGAAATCAAACTGTTCATATGGTAATCTCGACATTAAATAAAACAATACACATCTCACAGCATACATTACTAGAAAGCTTGAAAGTTCATAACAAAATATACGTTCCCCCTTCCATCTGAATGTGAAGAAAAAAGAAGAAAAATATCCTTCTCTACTTCAGTGCCTTTTTCCTTCTCCTTCCCTATCACTTCTTCCCCGTTTTGACCATCACAGGAATGTCCTTTGATTTCTAGTTGTCTCGCGAGAGAGAGAACAACACCCCTCCTACTATCCTGGAAACAAATGTTTCCTTCTTGCCACTTCAGTTGCTGCCTTGTCAGCTTCATCGAGCATAAAAAGATGATCTTTCTAATATCTATTGTTGACTGGAATTATTGCTTTTATTCATTCCTTAAACTTTTTTACCCTACTTATTGCATATGCAAGACAATCCAAGCTGCCCAATCTGACAGGAACAAGTAGGAGCAACTCAAAGAAGCATGTGCAAATGAACTTTTGCAAGAACAATCCTCTATATCCACTTGGATCCCATTAGCTTCATGCTTTGCTTGTTGGGAACTAGATCCAAAGTATGGTTTTCCCGAAGTGCTTCTACTTCTTCCTACATGGCTTCTCTCCATTCTTTCCTCTTTCTAGCCTCTTCAAATGAAGTAGGCTCTTTTGCCATAGAGTCTTTCGTGATATACACAAAATGCTTGGTGACTAATGGTGTATCATAGCCATACCTTATGGGTTTTTTACTCTCCCTTTGAGATCTCCTCACTGCTTGATTCGAGGACTCTAATATGTCTTCTAATTGCTTGAGTTTGATCTTGCCTCTTGACTTCCAAACCTTGAAGTCATTTGGCTCTTCATCATCTGAGTTGATATCTTCTGGTAATTGTTGATCTTCTTCTGTGAGGGTTGTAAACTCATTTTCCAAGACATATGGTAACTTGACTTTCCTGCAATCATCTTCAAACCATGAACTATTTTCATCAAACACTACATCTCTACTAACTATAAATGTTTTGTTAGTGGGATTGTATAGCTCATACCCCTTTTGGTTTTGATCATACCAAATGAATATATATTTTTGAGCTTTAGGGTCAAGCTTTCCTCTGATTTGTGAGGGGATATGTGCATAAGCAATGCACCTAAAACTTTTGCAATGGTCCAATGAGGGTCTCTTGCCATTCCATGCTTCATAGGGTGTCATACCATCCAAGGATTTGGATGGGAGCGTATTGATCACATAGGTGGCTGAACAAAGAGCCTCTAGCCATATGTAATTAGCTAGCTTCTTCTCATTCAACATAGACCTAGCAGCTTCAACAATTAACATGCTCCTTCTCTCTACCATTCCATTCAATTCAGGAGTATATCTTGTTGTTACTTCCCTCTTTTTTGTCCTATAAAAATGAATCAAATTCATGTGAAAAATACTCATCGCCTCCATCAAATCTAGTCCTCTTCAAGCTCCTTCCTGTTTGGTTTTCAACTAGTGCCAAGTACGTTTTGAAACATGCAAATACCTCATCCTTATGCTTCATGAAATAAAGGTATTTCCATCTACTATAATCATGAATAAATGAAACATAGTACCTTGAACTTGAGATTGATGGACATTTGCTAGGTTCGCACACATCAGTGTGTACAAGCTCCAAATAGTCTTCATGAATGTATCCCTTCTGGTTGAATGGTTGCTTGTGAGCTTTGCCAAGTTGGCATCCTCTACATTTGTATATCATAGGTTGCTTGGTCACATTGGGAATTCCAAGCACACTTTTGTCCCTACATATTTGCTTCAGAGTTCTTGGTCCTATGTGTCCTAGCCTTTTGTGCCATATTTCTAACTCAGATAGGGTTTGATCTCTATAATTGAATAGTTCTATGTTCCTCCTGTCTTCAATCTCAAATGTGAATAATCTACCAAACTTCTCACCTTTAGAAATCCTTTTGAAGCCTTGTTGATGGTCTTCCACATATGCTCCATGCTTAGTGAATCTAACATGTAAGCCTTTCTCAACAATCTGCCCAACACTAATTAGGTTTTTGGTTATAGTTGGCACATCTAGAACTTTACTTAAAAGGTTCATGCTACCATCAGATGTTTTGACATTTCCAATTTTCTTAACTGAGTGTTTAGTATCATCACCTATCTATACTTCATGCTTCCATTTGGGTTCTTCAATATCACATAATAAAGCTACATTTCTAGCCACATGATTGGAACAACATGAATCAAGATAGAAAAGATGCTCATCATCTTTATCTTGCTTGGATGTCATATTCATGATGACTAGAGAGTCTTCTTGATCTTCTGTATAGTTGTTGTAATCTTATCTTCCTCTGAAACCTCCTTGATAATTGTTTTTGTTGTAGCCTTGATTGTAGTTATGGTTGTAGTTGCCTCCTCCGTTGTTGTACTTGCCTTTCGATTGTCCATAGCTACCTCTATGGAAGCCTCTTCCCTTTTGATTCCTTGTATTCTTGAAGCATTCTTCTGTGGTGTGGTTGATAAGACCACAAATGTTGCAAGGTGAATTGTTCTAGGATCTCCCCTGCCTTTCTTTTCTCCTCTACCCCTTCCTCTACCACCTCTTCCTCTTCTTGCATAATTAGCTTGAGATGTAATAGCCTCTTCCTCATTCTTCTTGCTTTTACCTTTACCCCTAGGTTTACTCTTATCTATATAAATTACAGAAGATTTATTACCTCTAGAGTTGTCACGATTCTTGTTGAGCTTTGTCTCATGGGTGAAGAGCTGCCCCATCAAGGTTTTGAGGTCAGGTATTTGCATATCCATGTAGAGTTCCATTGTTGTGGTGAATGACTTCCACTTGTCATCAGCTTTGATGCCATTAATGATCTGCGTTACTATGTGTTCTTCTTTTATCTCCTCTCCAGTGCTTGCAAGCTGGTCAGCCACATCTTTCATCTTGGTTACATAATTAGCCACTCCTTGCTTTGGTTGTTTCATTAGAGTTGTAAAATCCATCCATAACTGATTCCTCCTAGCTCTTGTATTTGAGGAGAAATATGATAAGAGTACTTCCCAAGTCTCTTGGAAGGTCTTGCAATTCCTAATGTGTGCTAACAAGAAATCAGAGATTGAGTTTAGTAGATAAGATTTGGCAAGAGCATCCTTTGCCCACCATGTGGTCAACCTTTCTTACTCTTCCCTTGTAGGTTGATGCTTGCTCGTAAGGATTGGCATTTCTTTATCTCCTAAGATGTTTCCATATAGACTTCTCCCTTGAAGGTAGGCTTGAATCCTTAGTCACCATGCTGAGTAGTTTTTTCTATCCAATTGGTCAATGAAGGATAGAAATTCATCTCCCATCTTGATTGTTGTTGCTTTGATGGTGGATAATCTTCAAGAGATGAAGTGGTCTTGCTAGATCCTGCTTCACACCTGCTAAGAAGGATTGATGGAGAATGTAGTGGGCCTCTTTAGCTAGCTAATGAACACAAATAATCATATATGTTGCTTCAAACATGATCCACTAATCAATGGATCAAAATAGATAGGTTGGAGTAGATCCAAGATCAAGAAACTTGCTATTTTTGTTCCTATACCTATTAAGTGTTTTGAATAGTTCTCTAAGCACAACAACAATTGAATTAATTCCTTTTGGTCAACTTTAATTAGCTTAGTAAGCTATCAATCATGAGTGATTTCATCAAAAATTATGGACTACACAAAGATAAATTTGTTTAGCAAATCATAAGACCATCTAGAAAATTTTTGGGTTCAACAGTCAACAGACCAATGAGCAATGATGTGTTAATATCTCAGAATCATGACAAGCAATGCAAATGAAATTTTGTAGACATGTACTAGACAATATTTAGAATCTACCATGCTTTAAATCATGATAAACGATCAATCATGCACTGAGAACAAGCTATGAGAAGATCCATGTTCTGATTGAGTTATAATAGAGAAGTGAAATGAGAATGTAATGATCATATATGTATTAAATCATATACAAGTACAATGTCATTGGCAATCATACATTGCTCAATGTTTGAGAAGTGAATGAGCTATGAGATAAGCTCTCACTTCACAATAAATCTCCCTCAAATTGATCTCATGCGCTTGAGATACACGTGGGTCTTTTTTATCCTCTTCTTATAGCTGTACTAGGAGCCAAAGTTTGAATTCAAATCCATAGATCTACCTAAAAGGTGAATCCTAAAGTATAGGATAGATTCTCTCATCACTCAACAACCAAATGAGTCATGATTTTAGAGCTTCCTAACTCCATATGGATGTGTACCACTTTTGCAAAGGTAAATGTGGAGAACTTTTTATAAGAGGTTGATAATATGAAGCCTTGTCAATAAATCAAATATGAACTAATCAACCAAGTATGTGGGCTTGGTTCTAATTGCACCAACATAGATGAATGCTTCAGGAACACAAAGAATCAGAGAGAAAGAGGCTTCCATAGAGGAAGCTATGGACAATCAAGAGGCAGGTTCAATAATGGAGGAAACAACTATCATCACAATTAGAGCCAAGGCTACAACAACAACTATTAAGGAGGCTTCAGAGGAATGAGAGACTACAACAACTATACAGATGATCAAGAGGACTCCCTATTGCTCATTAATATGACAACCAAGCAAGGTAAACGTAATGATTATTGATTCTAGTTGCTCCAATCATGTAGCAGGCAATGTAGCATTATTAACGGACCTTGAAGAACCCAAAGGAAAGCATGAAGTTTATGTAGGTGATGAAACTAGGCACTTAGTATAGAAGATTTGAAATGTAAAAGCATTAGATGGTAACATGAATCTTCTAAGCAGGATATTGTATGTGCCAACAATAACCAAGAATCTAATCAGTGTGGGATAGATTGTTAAGAAGGGTTTGGAGGTCAGATTCACAAGGCATGGAGCATATTTAGAGGACCCATCAACAAGACTTAAAGAGGATTGCAAAAGGTGAGAAATCTAATAGAATTTTTACCTTTAAAGTTGAAGACACAAGAAATATTTCTCTCTTCAATTCTAAGGACCAAACCCTATCTAAATTGGAGATATGGCATAAGACACATGATTTTGACTCCTTCTTACATGATAGAGGCATAAAGAGAGAGATTAAAACAAGGTACACTCGAGAACAAAATGGAGTGGCAAAGAGAAGAAATAGATTAGTAGTAGACACTACAAAGTCAATGTTGAATGAGAAAAAGCTCCCTAACTATCTATGGGCAGAGGCTGTTTCCACAGGCACTTACCTAATCAATAGGCTTCCGTCCAAGTTCATAGATGGGATGACACGCTATGAGGCATGGAACAGTAGGAGATCTTCTTTAGATCATTGTAAGATTTTTGGGTGCATTGCTTATGCACACATACCCTCTCAGATTACGGGAAAACTTGATCCAAAAGTTGAAAGATGCATATTTATTGGCTATGATCAAAATAAGAAAGGATATAGGTTTTATAATCCCACTAAAAAAGGATTTACAATTAGTAGGGATGTGGTCTTTGATGAAAATAACTCTTGGTTTGAGGATGGTTGCAAGAAAATAAAGCTACCCTATGATTTGGACAATAAATTTCCAAATTTGACCAAAGAAGAACCACATACATCAGAGGATGTGAACTTAAAAGATGAAGAACAAATTGATTTTAAAGCTTGGAAACACAAGGGAAAAGCAAAATTCAAAAAATTGGAAGACATCCTAGAGTCATCCACCAGGTTATGAAGATAAAGACAAACCTCATTATGTATCTAAATTAAGGAAGGTACTATATGGTTTAAAGCAAGCTCCTAGAGCTTAGAACCATAGGCTCGTCACATACTTGTAGGACCAAGGTTTTGTTGCAAGCAAGGCAGATTCTTCATTGTTCATTCAGAAGAATAATTCAGAGCTTATTTATCTATGTGTTTATGTGGATGACACTATCATTACAAGGAATGACGCCAAGGGCATCAAGACGATTAAAACTCTGATGAAGGAGGAGTTCAAGATCAATGATTATGGATTGCTTACATATTTTCTTGGTTTAAAATTGTCTATACAGATTCTCATGTTTTCATTACTAAGAGAAAGTACATCCATGATGTACTAAAGTGCAAAATGGAAAATGCAAAAATTGGACAGACACCCATGGAATTGAATCACAAATTGAGTGCTCATGAAAGTGAGCTACTTGAAGACATTATAGGTTATTAAAGGCTTGTTGGGAGTTTCAATTATGCAATCGTAACAACAGTGGATATATGCTATCGGGTGAGTACATTAAGTGAATTCATGTGTACAACACGAAAACCTCACACAGAAGCTTCCAAAAGGATCGTAAAGTACTTGAAGGGTACCATAAATGAAGGGCTATTTAATCAATTTACATCTGACTTGGGTATCAAGATATACTCTGATGCAGATTGGGTTGGCCCAAAAGATGATAGAAGGAGCACCTCTGGAGACTTATCTTTTGCAAGATCTAAATTGATTTCATGTTCATCAAAGAAACAACCAACTATGGCATTTTCATCAATTGAATCTGAATACAAGGGTCTTGCAAATGCAACACAAGAGACAATGTGGTTAAAGCTACACTACTCAAACTTGAGACTACAAACATACACTCCAATGATCTCTAGGGATAATACTAGCTCACCACATTTGGCTACTAATCATGTTTATCATGCAAGGACTAAGCAGATTGAAGTGCATTATCATTATGTGACAAAGAAACTACGTATAAAGGACATACAATTATTATATGTATCAACAAACTTGAAATGTGAAGATATGCTAACTAAATCTTTGGATGGAATTAAATTGAACAAGTTCAAGATGATAATTGGATTGCATGAGATTAAAGAGAATTGAACTCCAAGCATATTAGGCTTGAGGGGGAGCTTTTGGTGCAATAACGCCAAGCTTAAATGCTTGATCACGTGTCCTAGATTTCATATATTTATTCATTAGCACATGAATGATCTCTTGTAAAAGATTGATTTTTACTCCTTGTAAAAGTGCATATCTGGAATCACTTCCAATTACAAATTCATAGGAGAATCTTTCCAAAAGTTATTCGGTGAGGATTTATGGAAAATCAAGTCGTAAAACATTGGAGCACTTTTAGCTAAAGATTCAAGTTCAAAATTGAATCTTGGCTGCAACAAAAAGGCTATAAAAGAGGACTATCTAGTCATGCAAA
This sequence comes from Ceratopteris richardii, assembly GCA_020310875.1. Lineage (NCBI taxonomy): Eukaryota > Viridiplantae > Streptophyta > Polypodiopsida > Polypodiales > Pteridaceae > Ceratopteris > Ceratopteris richardii. The sequence goes on from CM035437.1 coordinate 107,585,005, forward strand.
TGAGTAGCCTAAGAAATCCCAATTTGGAGAGATATTCAAAGGGTTTTATAGTGGACATTGCACTCACACTATAGCTCTATTATTGCCCTCAGATTGTGCAATCATTCATTGCCAATGTCAATGTAATATATGTGCATTAATACATATAGTTTTCTTATATCCCATCTCTTTTACTCTATCATGTATCACTCAGAATAGTGAACTTCTTTGGTCCATTTCTCAACCTGTACTTGATCACTTGCTATGATTTAAGTTGGTATAAATTCACTCTCTTATGTTGCTACAAAGTTTCACCTCAATTGGCACACTAGTTCTCGAGTTATGTGCAAAAATTGCCCACTGGCCTGCATAGTGTTAACTCCCTAAAATTTCAAGATGCATCTTTGATTTGCTTGGCATCATTCTCTGAGCATAGTTTATCATTTCACCTTAAATGACTTGCAAAGTTTAGCTACCCAAGTTATTTAGATATGCTCAGAAGGATTTTGTTCAATTGTTAGGAGAGAAGGGAATACTTTTAATTTCTCTGAGCATGTATACTAACCAAAATAGCAAGTTTTTGGTTCAGGATGAAACTCCAACTTACTTGTTTTGATCCAATGATTTGAGGATCATCTTCCAAAAGACTTGGGTGATTATTTGAGCTTCTTTGGAAGTTCTAGAGTTCTAGTTTTCACTCCTCAACTTAGTTTTGGATGTGTGAAGAAGGAATTTGTAGCACAATCTCATCTCTGGACATGTCCATCATCTTCTCAAATAGTGGTATCAGAGCAACATCAAGGTAAAATGGGAGATGGATTTTCATCTTCCATTGAAAATTTGACAAGGGAGTTATCGAACTTGGTCCTTAACAATAAAGGCTTACCTCCAAGGAAGAAGCTTGTATGGATGCATATCTGGAGATGAAGAAATGCCAACCTTTAGAAACAAAAGCCAACCTACAAGAGAGGAGCAAGAGAGAATAATAATGTGGTGTGCAAAGGATGCTCTAGCCAGGTCTTACATACTCAATTCAATATCTAATTTTCTGTTATCTCATATTAGGAATTGTAAGTCTTCCCAAGAGACTTGGGAAGTACTATCTTCATACTCCTTATCAAATACAAGGGCCAGAAAGAACCAAAGTTTGTTGAAGTTCACAACATTGAAGATGCAATCAAAGAAAACTGTAGTTGATTGACTGTGTGACCAAGATGAAGGATGTAGCTCATCAACTTGTCAGTATTGGAGAAGAAATAGAAGAGGAGCAGATAGTACAGCATATCATAAATGGCATCAAGGCTGATGACAAATGAGAGTCTTTTACCACAGCAATGGACCTATATATGGACATGTAGATACTTGACCTCAATACATTGATGGGGCAACTCTTCACACCTAAGACAAAGATCAACAAGAATGAAGAAACTTCTAGAGGTAATCAATCTTTTGCCCATTACACATATAAAAATAAGAGTAAAGATAAAGGCAAAGGTAAGAATAATGAAGAAGATGCAAGTACCTCTCAAGTGAATCTCATAGGTAGAGGAAGAGCATAAATAGCTTTTGGTTTGGTAGAATATTCAACTCCCCTGAAGATCAAAAACATGGTTGGATTGCTACTTCATTTAGTGGCCCCTTTCAATTCACTATAGTCTCCATGTATGCCCCAAACAAGAAATTAGAGAGGATTGACACATGGGTCTCTGTCGACTCGATCTCCCACAACTTGATGATTACAGAGACTTCAACATGGTGGAAGACTTTCATATCAGTGGCACAACAAGGGGCATACCATTGATGGTCACGAGAAATATATCTAGGACAAAATCAAGCTCCACCTAGAGCCAGTGGAAATTAAAGATATGAATGGCTTCTCTTGTTGAAACCTCCAATTCCGAGAATACTTGAGCAAAGCAAGACTTGATAGAAGCTATATCGCACAGAACATTATCCATCCGTGGGGCTAGCCTACCACCTCTCAACACATTGGCCTCACCATATCATACCACTACCCTTTCATTCTCACTTTCAAACCAACTACCCAACTCAGGAAGGTGCCCTGGTTTCATGCTTGACCTATTTCCTTCTCCCTTCCCTTTGTGCATCAAGATATTACCTTGGTTTGGAACTTGGTGTTTGCCAATGGCACTTCACTAGCCGAATGTTAGAGGGCCACAATTGAGAAGACTCGTCAAATTTTGGTCAAAACTCACAAGATGCCTTGCAATCTTTGACAGAGGCAAAGAGAGAAGCTCTATTGGAGGCTCTAGCATCTTGAGGAGGAAGTGAACAAAGGGAACTACTGATATTAGACAGGACTATGGAAAATCAGAGGCATGCTAAGATACAAGGAAGAAATTCAAAGGAAAGACTTGTAGGTATACTTTAAAGATTGGTGGGCAGGTAAGGCCATCAAACAAGTAAAGAGACATGTAGCATCCTCAAGAAGAAGCAAATGAGAGACTCAATTCCCTTCTTGGTGGGTAGTAATGGGGTCAAATGCAAAACAGAAGAAGAAAATAGTGCTATTATTGACGACCACTTTACTCAACTCTTGAGGGTCTCGACGCTCTTTTCTCCCCATAATCGGGACTACACGGAGACCATCTCGAGAGTCTCTCCCTTAAGAATACCACATAATTTGAAGTCCCTCCTTGATGCATCCTTTTTAGATAATGACATTCTTGAAGTTATCAATATGCTTCCCAATGGGAAAAGCCAGGGTCCTAACGGTCTCACAAATGAGTTCTTCAAATCCTTGAGACAGGTGGTGGCCACTCTCTTCACTACAAGAGATCGATGGTATACCGAGGTTTTTACCGAGGAAAATGAACGCGGCTTTATTTGCCACAATGCCGGTGTAAAGGTCGGTATGCGCGTCCGTACCAAAGCATCGGTATAAGCGTCGGTATATGCGTCGGTATAAGCATCGGTATATGCGTCACTATATGCGCGGGTAATACCGATGCCCATATCGGCGCCCATACTGAGGCCTCTGCTAGGTGTACCGTCGTGCATACCGTCGCCTGCTGGGTGTACCGACACTTATTCCGATGACATTACTGGGAGTACCGTCACGTATACCGATGGCCATACCTGCAAAATTTGTTTTGGGCAGAGTGTGTTGTCTTTTGATACAGCAACATTACCATGATGTTGCTTAACAAAAGACAATACACTCTGCGCAAAAAAAAACTGAGTACATGTGATGTGTACTCTAATGTCAACCGAAATATGATTTCATGAAACAAAGTATTATTGGACACAAAAGAGATAATCAGAATGAACCATGAACCATGTACAAAAGAAGTTATATATTTCAATAATGAAGCATGTACAAGAGTGTGGCAAACCACTCTCATATATGATGCTTTTACAAAATGTGGCAAAGCAATGCATTGCCATATGAAAATCAAATACAAAATTTTGGTGTTCCACTGTCATACACATGCAAAGAACATTCCATATCAACAAACCTGCAACAAAGAACATTAATGGAATGAGATAAATTCACATGAAAATTACAACAACAAGTAAAAACCAAGTTTATAAATTAATTACCTCATCACAAATGCTCCCATGAAACGACCGCACCACGTCCCTCCAAGTCCTCCAATAGTGCAATCAACCCATGATGATATCCGTAAGACTCCTCCATTCCTATTGGAGGATGACCCATTGCTAGATCCTGAAACAAACATACAAAACATTAGAGGAACATACATGAGAAAATTAAAACAAATAAATTCAATAAATGAAATGGTACTTACAAACTCATGATGCATCGTGTCATATCCGTCGTTGCCCAAATATGACGGTCCAACCGTATCTAAACGTGTGGCTGCAGCATCTCGCTGCTCGCGATATCGATCAGGAGTCTGCAGCTTCTCGTCGCGAATCACGTCCCACTCCTCAGCATCTAACCATATAGGCTTTGGTAAGCCTGCTCTAAAAGCATCACGAGCCTCGGATTGTCGATGGGACATAACCTCATGTGCGGTGTGTAGAATCCACTCTGAATTGACAAGAGACTGTCCATCGGCTGGCCGGAACTCCTGATAAATCGTGTGTGTGATATAATTCTTCCGATCTTTATCCTGTTCACTCCATTTCAACATGATAGAGTGTCCAAACTGGATGGACCAAAGCTGTCGTATGCGTGCACGCATTGCTTTGCCAACCGCATCCATCAATGGAGCTCCATCTCGGATACTATACACCTTGGAGTCATCATGGTCATGAGCACCCCAAGGTGTACGTGGTGTTCCACGTGGTGTACTGAGTGGTGTACCTACATCTAAGGTACTCGTCGTAGGAGTAGAAGCGGGCAACACAACGTCCGTCGCACTGCCTCCACAACAGCTGCAGCCTCCAAACCTACCTGTAGATCCACTCCTAGAACCTCCTCCTCTAGAGCGTGACCTCGATCTACGAGATGGGCCAGAACCTGTATTGCATTGAGGTGTCAAACGCACATGTCTACTAGTAGACCCAGTAGGAGATGGCTGAAAAGATGGTCGTGGTGGAGTCACAAAGCTAGGAGACATGCCTCCTACGGGAGTAGCACCACCCACAGGAGTGACACCGGTAGGAGTGACACCGGCGGGAGTGACACTCCCGGGAGTGAGGCCAGCGGGAGTGAGGCCGGCAGGAGTAAGGCCGCCAGGAGTGAGGTCGGGAGGAGTGCTACCACGAGCGATCCAATATTGTGATGCAACGGCCATATACGCGGGAGGAACTTGAGAGATGAACTCCAAAAACTGCTCCTATGTCATGGAATGTGGAGTGACTGGAGGACTGTCTCCCATCGTGCTCTGTAATAAAAGAACTCAAATAATTAGCATGCAATAATAAAAGTAATATAGAGAATAAACAAAAAAAAACAAAAATTATTACGTACAAGTGTTTTATTCAAAAGTCCTCTAGTCTAGCAGTCTCTTGAAGATCCGATGCATCGAGAATATCTATCTCTATATTGATGGCTTCTTAATCGCTTGCTATGCTGGTTTCTTCCTAATCATCATCTATTGCTTTGTCTTCTCGAACAATGACCTCTTCTTCAATGACCTCTTCTTCTCAAACAATGATCTCTTCCTCCTCCACTATCTAATGAATCTCTGAGTCCACTAGAGATGGACTTTCTTCTACATCTATGTTCTCAAAAATTTATCTACTACGTGGAGCGACTTGTAAAACAAATAGCCACTCTAGTTCTTTTGACTATGGTATAAAAAGAACTTGCTCACAGTGTTCGGGAAGAACAAATGTATCCCTTTCATCTGTCCATAATCTTTTGGAGTCGACTTGAAGCAAACCGCTTTTATCCCGTCTCACTGTTGCGTTTCTTCCAGAGGTGACTACTTTGAACCATTTCACATAAAAAACAAAGTAATCAAACTTTCTGAAATATAGTTTCAAGATGTCTTGAATCACACCACAATAATCTAGCTCGCCTTCTAGAGCATTATCATCTCTTGCACTCGCTCTACTTTTTTGCAAAAAATTCACCATGACTCCACTATCAAGAGTAGACCTATTTTGATCGGTTCCTGCGATTCGAAAGTGTCGTCCGTGAGACCATAGTGCACCGTATTTAATATACTCCCAATCACATCCTTTTGCGAGTTCTTCTTCTTCTTCATAGATATCTTTACCCCGTGTCTTTGCTTGTGAAACCGTTGTATCTAGCCATCTGCTCGTTGGAAAAGGTGGAAGAGGTCGAAGACTTTCTAGAGAGGCAAAAATCTAGTGGAATGATTTCTTTGAAACTGAGCTCTTTCCTTTGCGTTAGTTTCCTTGGCAAGTTCATACCTTTCTAACCACTTCTGCATAGGCTCCGAGTTAACTATGCAAAACTTCATTGTCTTCTCTCTAAAAGCTGCATCCATTTTTCTTTGCAATCCTTTACCTTTTGGTTCATTGCCTACGAGACGAACATCTTCATCATCACTCCATAAGCGAGGCATTTTGGGATCCGACATACGTAGAAACTCAGTTATGAATACAAGAGATTCTTGTACAAGCCATCCCTCTGCCATGCTACCCTCTGGATGTGCTCTCTGTCGAATAAATCCTTTTATTGTCTTCATAAAGCACTCTAAGAAGAACATCCATCGATTATGGACAGTTCCTCCTATTGCAACTTCATCTACCACATGAACCAGTAAATGAAGTTGAATAGTGAGAATACTGGTGGGAAAGTATTTCTCTACCATACAACACCTCGATAGCATTGCGTTTCGCACTCTCTATGCTATCTCTATTTATCTCTTTAGAAGATATCCACCGTACTAAAGAACTAATTTTATAAATGGTTCTTCGTACATCCTCTAAAAGATAATCTTCTAGGGCTACAGGGAGCACAAATTGTAAAAACTTGTGCCAATCATGAGACTTGAGTCCTGCAAGATCGTCGTTTCGTGTGAAAGCAGTCTTTAGACACCTCATGCATCGAGTAGGTGTTTGAAACTCTAAAATTGTTTTCTTCACTTGTTGCTCTTCCATCCTATGAAGCACGCAAGGAGCTCTTGGTAACGATACTGTTCCGTTGGGCTTAGTAATTGCCCACAACTCTCGCATACGACCTCGCTCTTCTAAATCCTCCCTTTGTGCTTTGCTTTCTTTCTTTTCCGATCAAAGTTTTCCAAAGAATCTCTCCCACATTCTTAAAAATATGCATCGAGTCCACCAAATGATTGATCATCAATTCACTCCAATAAGGGAGTTCATGAAAAATGGACAATCGTTTCATGCCAGCAAATGGATTTTCTGAATCCCACAGTTGTTTCCAATCGCTAGCTTTCATTTGGCGTTTGCTTGTTGACCAATTTGTCCTTCACGTAAAACATGTCCATCAGGCAAATATCTATGATGTCCTTCATAAATAGTTTTATGTAGTGCTTTGGAATAGCGTGCTTCGAGTCGTGGTCCGCATAAAGGACAAGCATGGTAACCCGAAATCGATAAACGTGAACATTCACCATAACTAGGTCAATCATGCATTGTCCACATAAGTATGCCTTGCACTCGCATGTCTCGTCTTCTTATAGGTTGAAACATGCCACACACAGTAATCCCATCCCATAAAATGCTCAGTTCTTCCACAAGTGGTGCAAGATATACATCCATGTTTTTTACCTTATACTTACCTAGTACAATAAGAGCTAATAATAAATGGCCTTTCTTTGTGGCCAACCATGGTGGGAAATTATAATTGATCAAACATACAGGCCATGTTCTCCATGAAGAACTGCGTAATCCAAATGGATTCACTCCATCCATAGCTAGGCCTAGACGTATGGACCGAGGCACACTAGCAAACTCTGGCCACTTACTATCTATGTGCTTCCAAGCATCAGAGTCAGCAAGCACTCTCATTACATTATCTGTAGACCTGCTCTTTGTGTGCCATGACATTAACTCAGCTATAGATTTGCATCTAAACATGTTCTTAATTCGTGGAATGATAGGAAAGTGGTAAAGAACCTTTGCGGGGATTGCTTCGCCTACAACGTCTTCTCTAAATCTATTTGCTCCACACTTTGGACATACGTGGAGATGCTCATACTCATTCCGAAAGAGAATGCAATCATTTGGACAAGCATGAATTTTAGTATAATCCATTCCAATGGATTGTAAAAGTTTTTTCGCATCTCCACGCATTGGAGGCATGTCATTGCCCTCTGGCAAAAATTCATCTTTAAGAAGCCTGCAATAAGCAATTAAAATGATATTACTAAATAAAGTTATTGTGATACAACAATGAAAGCCAATTTTTTCTCCACTTACCTGAATAATTTAGTGACACTACTATCTGACCATCCATAAATGGATTGCAGATTGAGCATCGCGAGTGACGCATGTAGTAGAGATATCTTTGCTCCATTGTAAAGTGGTAAACGAGCTAGTCTTTGCATGTTTTCATATTGTTCATCGACTTCTGATCGTGGAATTTCTGTTGTGTCCATGAAACTCTCGACACCTTCTCCACCATCATGATCTTCGTCTATGTCATAAAATGCTTCAAGCATCTCTTCCATATGTTCATTTTGTGTAATATTATTAGTACTTGCTTGTACGTCTAAGTCCTTTTTTGCTGTCTTTTGTCCACGAGAGGTTACCGGTGCAATGTCGTTTGGATCCATCTGCTCACCTGGGGGACCATGTGAATGATAGCGTAGGTTCTCTAGTGGACTCCTATCAAAGGATCCATACTCTCTAACATGTGTAGTACAAATCCCTCGTTTATGATAAATTTGATACTTGCACTGTGTGCAAGGACATGCCATTCTCTCTTCAGGATCCAACGAAGCCATCTGCTACAATATGGACATTTTAGAACATTTGTTTTTTTTATTAAACCTGAAAATCATACTCTTAAAGACTTAAACCTGAAATACTAAACCTAAATACTTAAATACCTAAAAAAACCTAAAAACCCTAATTTTAAAACCCTAATCTATATAACTATCCTATTTTATCTACATATTCAGATTTTTTTAATTGATCCTATTTTATATATTTATTTATTTATTTATTCAGATTTTTTTCCTCTTAATTGAGTTATATGTATGCATGAACCCTAAAACCCTAATTTTAAAGATCTAGACCTAAATCATGTATATTTCTATACACATGTGTATATACATGTATATATGTATTATATGTGTATGTGTATGTGTGTATATATGTTATGTAGGTGTTAAAACCCTAAAACCCTAATCAAAATTACCTAGACCTAAAACATGTATATATATGTATGCATGTGTATATATATGTGTATATGTATATATATGTGAATATATATAGGTGTAAAAGTATGTGTGTATGTGTATGTGTATATATATTCACTCTTTTTAAAATAATTAAAATTAAACCTATTTTTATATATTGAATCATATATATTTCATTTATTTATTTAAAACACTAGTTCTTATCATATTGTATTATCTATATAATTATCCTACTTTCTATATATATATATATATATATATATATATATATATATATATATATATATATATATATATATATATATATATATATATATATATATATATATATATATATATATATTATTTATATATTCAGATTTTTTTCTTAATTAATCCCATTTTCATGTATTTTATTATATATATATTTAATTAAACACTAATTTTTTTTTTATTTATTTATGTATATAATTATCTTTTTTTATATATATATTTATTTATATATTCATATTTTTTCCTTACGTAATTCTATTTTTATATATTTAATTTTATATATTTAATTAAAACCCTAATCTTAAAAATTTAGACCTAAAATATGTATACTTTTGTATGCATGTGTATGTACATGTATATATTGTATTATATGTGTACGAGTATGTGTGTATATATGTTATGTAGGTGTTAAAACCCTAAAACCCTAATCTTAAAGATTTAGACCTAAAATATCTATATTTCTGTATGCATGTGTGTCTACATGTACGTATGTATTATATGTATATGTGTATGTGTGTATATATGTTAAGTAGGTGTTAAAACCCTAAAACCCTAATCTTAAAGATTTAGACCTAAAATATCTATATTTCTGTATGCATGTGTATTTACATGTATGTATGTATTATATGTATATGTGTGTTTGTGTACTTATATTATGTAGGTATTAAAACCCTTAAACCCTTATCAGAAAGACTTAGACTTAAATCTAAAATACTAAAACCTAAATATTTAAACACCTATAAAAATCTAAACTCCTAATCCTAAAACCCTAATCATATTTTATATATATATTTTTTTTATATATTTAGATTTTTTTTCTTATTTTTCTTTATATTTTTTCTTAATATAAATATAATTGAGTTATATGTATGCCTAAACCCTAAAACCCTAATCTTAAAGATCTAGACCTAAAATATGTATATTTTTGTATGCATGTGTATATACATGTATATATGTATTATATGTGTATGTGTGTATATATGTTATGTAGGTGTTAAAACCCTAAAACCTAAATCTAAAAGATTTAAACCTAAAATATGTATATTTTTGTATGCATGTGTATCTACATGTATGTATGTATTATATGTATATGTGTGTTTGTGTATATATGTTATGTAGGTATTAAAACACTAAAACCCTAATCAGAAAGACTTAGACTTAAATCTGAAGTACTAAGACCTAAATACTTAAACACCTATAAAAATCTAAACCCCTTATCTTAAAACCCTAATCATATTTTATATATATATTTATTTATATATTCACATTTTTTCCTTACTTAATCCTATTTTTATATATTTAATTTTATATATTTAATTGTATATATTTAATTATATATATTTAATTAAACTATTTAAAACACAAGTTCTTTTATATTTATTTATGTATATAATTATCTTATTTTATATATATATTTATTTATATATACAAATTTTTTCCTTACGTAATCCTATTTTTATATATTTAATTATATATATACATATATTTAATTAAAACCCTAATCTTAAAAATCTAGACCTGAAATATATATATTTTTGTATGCATGTGTATGTACATGTATATATGTATTATATGTGTATGTGTATGTGTACCTAAATACTAAAACACCTATAAAAATCTAAACCCCTAATCTTAAAACCCTAATCATATTTTATATATATATATATTTATTTATATATTCAGATTTATTTTTCTTATTTTTCTCTATATTTATTCTGAATAGAAATATAATTGAGTTATATGTATGCCTAAACCCTAAAACCCTAATCTTAAATATCTAGACCTAAAATATGTATATTTCTGTATACATGTGTATATACATGTATATATGTGTTATATGTGTATGTGTATGTATGTGTAAATAGCCTAAAAACCCTAATCCTATTTCTATATATTTGATGTAAAAAAAAACTTCAAAATAAAAAATTTATATATTTAATTATATATATTTAATTAAAACACTAGCTGGCGGAGCTATTACCAGGCTTAAGCGTTTCGCATATATATGTGCATGTGTGTATGTATGTGTGTGTATATATGTGCATGTGTGTATTTATGTGTGTGTGAATGTATGCATGTGTGTATATGTGTATGTGTGTCTATGTATGCATGTGTGAGCATATGAGTATGTATGTACATATGTGTGTGTATGTATGCATGTGTGTACATGTGTGTGTGTATGTATACATGCATGTGTGTATATGTGTGTATGTATGCATGTGTGTATATATGTGTGTGTATGTATACATGTGTACATGTGTGTGTATGTATGCATGTGTGTACATGTGTGTGTATGTATACATGCATGTGTGTACATGTGTGTATATATGCATGTGTGTATATATGTGTTTGTATGTATACATGTGTACATGTGTGTGTGTATGTATGCATGTGTGTACATGTGTGTGTATGTGTATGTGTTTGTGTGTGTATGTATGCATGCATGTGTGTGTATGTGTATGTGTGTGTATGTATGCATGCATGTGTGTATATGTGTGTATGTATGTGTGTATACATATGTGTATATGTGTGTGTATGTATGTGTGTATGCATGTGTGTGCGTATGTATGCATGTGTGTATGTATGCATGTGTGTATGTATGCATGTGTGTATATGTGTGTATGCATGCATGTGTGTATATGTGTGTATGTATGTGTGTATGCATGTGTGTGCATATGTATGCATGTGTGTATGTATGCATGTGTGTATGCATGCATGTGTGTGTATGTGTATGTGTGTGTATGTATGCATGCATGTGTGTATATGTGTGTATGTATGTGTGTATACATATGTGTATATGTGTGTGTGTATGTATGTGTGTATGCATGTGTGTGCATATGTATGCATGTGTGTATGTATGCATGTGTGTATGTATGTATGCATGTGTGTATATGTGTATATGTGAGTATGCATGCATGTGTGTATATGTGTGTGTATTTATGCATGCATGTGTGTATATGTGTGTATATATGTGTGTGTATGTATGTGTGTATATGTGTGTGTATGTGTATGTATGCATATGTGTGTGTGTATGTATGTGTGTATGCATGTGTGTGTATATGCATGTGTGTAAATTTGTATGTGTGTGTATGCACGCATGTGTGTATAGGTGTGTGTCTGTAAGCATGCATGTGTGTACATGTATGTGTGTAGGTATGCATGTGTAAATGTGTAAATATGTGTGTAAATGTGTGTAGGTATGCATGTCTAAATGTGTAAATGTGTTAATGTGTGTGTGTGTATGTATGCTCTATTTTCCTATCTCTATCTTCCTTTCTTTCATTATTCTTTATCTCTCTCTCTCTCTCTCTCTCTCTCTCTCTCTCTCTCTCTCTCTTTCTCTTTCTCTCTCTCTCTCTCTCTCACCCCTCTCTCTCTCTCCCCTCTCTCTCTCTGTCTCTCTCTCTCTCTCTCTCTCTCTCTCTCTCTCTTTCTCTCTCTCTCTCCCCTCTCTCTCTCTCTCATTTCTCTCTCTATTTCTCTCTCTCCTTCTCTCTCTATCAATAGAGAATAAAACAATCACTTACAAGTATGTCCCTCTTTTGGATTGTTGTCTTCAAAGCATAATGTATGTCGCCTATCGTCCAATTCCAAACAATCGATGCCAAAGAACTTCTGCAACAACAAAGAAAAGAGAAATTATAAAACCTAAAGCATAGAGAAACACAAATGCTAATAGTACGTGCAGCACTTACCAAGATGTGAGATCTAAGCTTAGAGAGAGTGTGTGCGTAAAGAGAGAGAGATCTGTGTGTGTGTGTGCACAGGACAATGGAGGTTGCAATTCGCTTCACGCGTGCAAGTTCAATAGAAGACAAACAATACTCAAACATGCGCAAAAATGTGAAGTTTTGCTCTCGGGTTCGCGGTATGTTTAAAAGTCGGCCTTGGTATATGCGTCGGTAAGAGCGTCGGTATACGCGTCGGTATCTTCCAGTAAATTACCGATGCCTATATCGACGCTTATACCGACACATATACCGGCGGTTGGGGGCCACACGGACGGTCCATTTAAAATGGTCATACTGACGGTCCCTTGACCGTTGGTATCTCTAAGTGACATTTTCCAACGCCCATACCGACGCCGAGTGTGACCGTCGGTATGCCCCTCATATGTTGTAGTGCTTGTGCTTAGTTTTCCAAGAGGTGTTGGCTTTCGATGCACTCCTCGAATGCCTTAACAATGGTTTCATCAAGCCTATCCACAAAAAACGATAACAAGAATAGGATTGAAAACTAGTGCCTAATCACAATTCTTCAAACAGGGTACAAGATTTTCGCAAAAGTAATTGCCAACAGAATTTCTTGCCACTTGAAGAGGTGGCTTAGTGAGAACCAAAAGGGATTCATCAAGGATAGATCAATACTAGAAGCTATTATTGATATTCCGGAAGGTCTTGATTTTGCCAAAGAATCCAAGCAAGATGTGATTTTCCTTCAAATCGACTTCAAGAAAGTCTACCACAAGCTAGAATGGGACTTTGTTCTCCAATCTCTTAAAGACCTCGGCCGCAGTCAAAAATTCACTATGATGATCGCTACAATATTTGGAAACACATTGACATAAATAAATGTCAACGATCAATATCAAAGGCTATCACATTAAAATGCTATATTCGGCAAGGGTGCCCATTGGCCCCTCTACTTTTCACTATTTTCATGGAGGGGATGAGTTGTCTTGTGCAACATCACATGGAAATGGGCCATATTAAAGGTCTCTCTCTACCTCTCAACCATGGGGAGATGATCATGAGGCTATTTGCAGATGACATGAACACATTTGTGCAGAATGGTTTGAACAGCATTGAAACCTTGTGTGTGTGCCTTGACACATTTTATGAGGCATTTGTTTCCAAAATCCTTTTAGAGCCTTCATCAAAGTACGACCCGAACTGCTGGTCAACTATGATTGCCAAATTATCCCTTGGGGTCTGGTCTTCCATCCACTCGGTATCCTAATGGGCTTTAGTGTCTCAATAGAGTAGATATGGAATTGGGTTCTTTCCAAGTTGGACAACAAGTTAGCATATTGGAAGGGCATGCAAATCAACCTAGCGAGGCATGCCATGGAGTTGTCCACCTAGCCAAGTTTATTCCACTTATCTGCCAACCCGACATAGTGCAGGACACACAACGTCAGCCCATCGACGTGAGCTCGTGGCTCTGAACACCCAGCTAGAGTGACTCCACCTACCTACCAACCCATATAGGCACATGATAACATATAGGTCAGCCCTATGACAAAAGGACCATCAACGCATGTCCTTGGTCATCTGACCAAGGTTATTCAAGGTGCCTAATTGCAACACACTAACAACACATGCACATACATATACTACAGGCTTGAGTATGGAGGTTTTACCTAAATCATAATCTATCTAGAGGTAGGATCTTGCAAGAAATAAATAGTATGTTCCAAACAATCCCACTCACTAAGTGTTCAAATCTATCAGCATATACATGCACTCAGTTCAAGTTTTCTATCACATTCCCAGGTTTTCATTCCTGAAAGTCTCATGTTTGCTAACTAATTCTATTCATATCAGTTCTAGTCCTTCATGCTTCAAACAAAACCATAATAGATGAATGTTATTTTGATCCCTACTCATTTTTCTTAAACTTTTATAGATCTTTAACATTCAAAAATTCAATGCATATGTTCTTT
>CM035437.1:107604635-107689635 GCA_020310875.1 Ceratopteris richardii
TTTAGCCTTCTCCTTTCTATTCTTAGAGAGTCTCCTTTTTCATTCATTCTATTTTTAGAATCTTCTTTCTTGTTCTTTTTCTATTTTTTTGGAAATCAAATCTTTTCTTTCTATTTTGGTTTTTCTTTTTCCTATTTTTATTTTTTTGATATTTCTTTTTGTAATTTTATTTCTTTTTCTTTTCCTTTTTATTTTTTACTAAGTTTCTAGTTTGTTTGACACCAATGTACAAACACAATGCAATTAAGGGGTTAGAATTAAGATACAATATGATTGTAAGGTTCCAAAATAGGTGCTTTCTCACGGATAACCTAGGGTTTCTCTCTATTACAAAAATGCACATCGAATCAATGGTTTTACTTACATTATGGACTAAGATCCTAGGGTTCCAAAGAGCATTAAGTTAATTTTTCATGGGTCAGATTTAGGGTTTTAGGGGTTCTAAGGGTTAAACTAAGATAAATTCTTAAGGTTCTATAATTATGTGGGTTTCTGGACTTCATTTGAGTAAGCATATGACATATTAAATGGGTTTATGTCAAAAGGCAAGAATAGTTTAAGGGTTAATATACCTCTTACAAAGATTTATACAAGTTTAAAGAGGTCTGCTAGGTCAAAGCACACATAAACATACAAAGGAAAGCCTTTCATCACACAATCAATCAAATCAATCAGTTACTTGAGCTAGTTTTAAAACTCAATCCCTCTTTCTGCAGTCAAAACATCACATCTTAACAAAAAAAAAGAAATAAATTTGAATTTTTTATTATGCACACTCCCTGAGGGATCTCTTCTTGGCAGGGTCACTCCTTGTCTTGAGCCCCAACACCTCCTAAGGCATTCAATTCTTCAAAAGTTAGGAGTTCAGCACCGTCAAAGATTAGTTGATAGATTTCGAGGCAATGCCAAGCTAGCTCCTTATTAGAATTTTGTAAACCTATTCTCACCATGATTCTTAATGCAAGTGATGAACACCTCTAGAGTCTCCCCATCAAAAAGCCTTTTGTTGCTTGTGCATTCTGCAAGTTATAAATACGTGTTTCATTATGAGCTTCATATTTATTTCACAATATGTTCCATGCTCCACATGCATTGGTAGTATGCTGAATGAGAGTTAGAACACTATCTATAGTACTTGTAACTAGAGCATAGGGTGAATCTGTGTTTGTAGGTTTCCAAGCACATAGAAAATCAGCATGAGGAGGAATCATTTGACCAAGATTATTTTGGATCAGGTGTTTCTTGGGGCTCATGATCAATCCCAGGAATAGTCTCGCGAGGCCCATATGAATCAAGCATACAACGGATTTCAATCTTTTAGAGGGTGTAGTTCCTACCATAAATCTTACCTTCCCTAAAGGCAAGTGGCCATATCTACAATGAGGGCATGAGTATCATCATTGCTACTCCCTACACCTAATCCACCTACTCCTCTTGACCAACTACCTTGATTTTGAGTTTTAGATGATGATGCACCACTTGGAATCTTCTCTCTTTTGTTGTTGAAATCTTTTTTATCTCTACTATTTTGCTTTTGCACTACTCTGAGCCTTTTTAGCTCTAATATCATGTAAGAAAATAATAGAACAGTGGAATAGAGTAGCAAAAAAAGTTGAGAGAAAAAAGCAGAGAAAGATAGATTTAGAGATAGATATGGAGAACTCAAACTCTCAAATTTCCAAAGTGATGGAGCCACAATGATGGTGCTATCCACCCATGCACTCCCAACATGAAGCTTAGATGGAGATCTATATAGAATCCAAATAAAGGGCTTACTAGTATGCAATGCTTTGGCAAGGTCAACAAAGGCCATGCTTATATATATGTTACAATGGGATTTGGTATAGATAAATAAATTTGGGACATAGAAAATAGTCAACAAAATAGGGAATCTTAAAATATCTCCATGAACAAAAGTGCTACCATCTTAGCCCTACCCTATGAGGGATAGGCCCTTCAGACCTTGCACAAGGGTGAAAATCCCCCTCTACACTCCCCCCATTGCAGTTTTATGGGGAAAGCATGTGGCCCCACAAGGCCTTTATTCTTCTCTTGAATGGCACCACAATGGCCTTGAAGTCTATACCCTAGCTAACCTAATTGCCAGGATCACAAAGATCACCTACTCCTATCAATGGTCATATATATACCTCATCTAACTTAGAAGTTAGGGTTCCAAAAAAATGTGGGTTCTCTCACTAGATTCTCCTCATAATGGGGGCTTACAACATAGAGTACCATGAATCATTTGTGGTCACTTGAACGTCGATTATTCAGTATATCTAACAACTTACACCTTTTCAATGCATTCTTTTTCACTAAAAACTCAACTTTATAAGATATTTGAAGTTAAAAAGCAATAGATATTTTGATAGAGAATTCTACTTTCTCTTGTAGACCTCTTTTTCCTTTCAAAAACCTTGACAAAGAGAGAGAGAGAGAGAGAGCAAGGAGAAAGAGAGAGAGAGAGTACAAGAAAGAGAGGGGAAGGAATATATATATATATATATATATATATATATATATATATATATATATATATATATATATATATATATATATATATATATATATATATATATATATATATATATATATATATATATATATATATATATATATATGTGTGTGTGTGTGTGTGTGTATATATATATATATATACACCCACACACACACACACACACACACACACACACACACACATATATATATATATATATATATATATATATATATATATATATATATATATATATATATATATATATATATATATATATATATACACACACATACATACACATATATATATATATATATATATATATATATATATATATATATATATATATATATATATATATATATATATATATATATATATATATATATATATATATATATGAGAAGGAGAGAGAGGTGAGAGACAGAGAGAGAACGAGAGAGAAAAGGAGAGAGAGAGAGAGAGAGAGAGAGAAGAGGGAGGACAAAAGGGAGAGAGGAAGATCAGGGTAAAGACAATGAAGAGTAGAGAAGGGGAAGGAGGAAAGGGAGAAAAGGATAGATAGTGAAGAGCGAGTGAGAGAACGAGAGAGAGAGAGAGAGAGAGTCCAAAGCTTTGTCCATAAGGTTTTTTCTCCACTCGTCGAGAGAATGAGCACACTAAATCCCCCAACAAGTCTTTTTCCCACTGAAACAAACACATAGAGTGTAATCCCCTCCCCCCCATTAAAAAGAAAATTACTAATAATAATAAACCTTGTAATCTCTCGAGACTGAAAATTGGAGTGCATTGAGAACAACTAAAAAAAGGAAAAAATTTTGTGATCTATTAGGTGCCTTTTCAAGATGGGGGATTCCCCTCTTGAGGGAAGATATTTACCAATCATATGCTGCCAAATGAAAGCAATATCAAGATTTTCTTCATATAGGGTAGAGTTCTAGCTTCTCTCTCCTCCCGCATCACATAATATTTTCCAAGAAAATGTTTGGACATACTCCCCCCCTGCACCCAAAGTTATTCCTCTTAAGGAAGAAAAGGCGCATCCTTAGTGGAAACCCTAACACTTTCTTCTTCATGAATGTGTCTGTCATGGTTTCTCTCCCACAATTGTGCTCTATTGTGGTATCTAAGTGCTTTTCTTGCTAGTGGTGGTGACTCTTGCCCTCGCTCGCCCCCATGAGGGGGAGAACATTATGGATGCTCCTGTGGATTCGTTGTTTTGGAATCAGCCGGTGTTGAGAACGTTCAAGGAAGGACAATGATCTAAGGATGTGTAATGTGGTCGTGCATTACGTCAACATATTGAAATCCTTGGTAAGCTCTTGCCCTCGGCTTCCCCCTAAACATTCAAGGATATTTGCTAAAGCAACTTTTGTGAATATCAATGATCCGTTTAACTTGGATGTTGTTCATGGTTATACCGTCATCCGTAATCATAATGTTATGTAAAATCACATTGGAGATGAAGAAAACCCCCATAAACGTGTGTTAGAGCCTGATGTTTACGATTCGGGTGAGTCCACACTAGTTACCTATCATAATGCTTTGGATAAGTGGCAGTCCCATCTAGCAAATAGAGTAGTCATTGCCCCAAGAAGTCCTGAAACTGTGGATAAAGACCAACTAGGAAGCCCGAGGATTGTTAGTTAACCATATTCAATATTTGCCCAATGTGTACTTCCTATTCTTCTTTGATCTGAGCAGCACCCTTCAGGTCATCATTAAAGGTCAGTGGTTGATTAAATCAACTCCTGTGACTTTTTTTAGGTGGTTTTCTTGGTTTAAACCCTAGGGTCCTAAACCCACCAAAGTCCGTGTTTGGATTGAATCTCGAGATTTGCCTATGGAATATTACCCATGCATAGATAGTCTCTATTTGTTAATTGGAAAGGCCCTTGGCCAAGGAGCGTGGGGGGGGGGGGGGGGACTAACCCTAAATGGGACCTTGAGGTTATGGTTGAAGTAGATGTGTATAAACCCATAACGTCCTTGCTAAAAATTGAAGATTCCAAAGGATTGTGCCTTCATGAGCAAAAGGTTATGTATAAAAACCTTCCAAATGCTTGGTTTAATTGCTATAGACAAGGGCATTGGGTAAAGGACTCTCCCGTGCTAAAAGAAAAATCTTCTAGTGTAATAAACAAAGTTGTTGATGATGCCCCTGCCCCCAAGCCCGATCAAGGGCAAACAACAAGAAAAATCAGGCTAAGAATACTAAAAAAAGGGGTAAGATCTGCGCTAATTTCTTTGATGTCCTTCTTGAGGATGTGTTTAACCCTTTTCCTAAAGCTCATGACTCTCGGTCAGATTCTGCTTTCCTAGAGGACAAGACCCCCCATCACAGGACTCCCCGGTCAAGGGGGGACTACTGCCATCATGGAAATTGACATCTTCCATGATATTAGAGTCAGCAACGAAGCTTGCCTTGATCTCGAGTTAGGATGGACTAAAGTTGTGAATTAAAAATAATTGTTTAAATGGGACTTAGGATAAGTTTCTAGAGCTAATTCTTTGGGGCATATTGACTCGTTGTTTTCTGATGAATACAAATTTTCTGAAGAGCTTAATGCACATGATGTGCAGGAAATGGAAAAATTGCAGCAAGTTGGGTTAGACATGGACGATTTTCAGAAAGATAATGAAGACCGCTTGGACCAGAATTCCTCGAAAGCTAAAAAGAAAGATGGTAACTCTAAATCAAGAAGAAAAGATATCCTTAGAAACTCTGTGTCTTGAATAAGCTTACCAAAACATTAGAAAGTGATTTTCTAGGTCCGTTTGTTGTTTTTCTCTGTTTTGTTTATTTGTGGAAGAAATCAAATTTTTACCCTTTAATAAAAAAGTGTTTTTTGACCCTCTGAGGGCCAAGTGCATTTCTAAATGGCTTTCAAACATGTATGTCTGACCCGCTTTCATTTGTCTTCAAGATCTTAAGATAAGTGGCAACAAACTTCCCTTTCAACTCAACATTGTTTTTGGTAATCACACATCATATTATACTAATTATCGCAGGCGAGATGTGGCACGGCTCTTGGTCTTGCCCACTCTTTTGACCATTTGGTCCAAAATGTGCTTCTTAGCCCTACCCATCAATGGCTAGGTCTTTCCTTGAATGCCCCCTTTGACTGTACTATTGTTAGTATATATGCTGCTAACTATCCCTCTAATAGAACTAGGTGATGGGAAAAGCTGATTTCCCTTCCTCGTCCTCATATCATTTTGGGAGATTTCAACATGGTGACCACCATCACTGATAGGTATTGTAAAAAAGGGATTACCATTTGTGGGTAAGAGTTGCACACTTGGCTCCATCTTGTGTCCACCCACGACCTCTTAGACATCTCTACTGGTACTGGCCTCTTTTAGACTAATAAACAAAAAGATGATAGTCACCTGACCGCTCGTTTGGATAGGGGTTATTTCAACATCTCCTTTCTTCAGCCATTCTGAGATGTCAAGGCTTCCCTTGAGTATGGAAGGCTGCTTGTACTCAATCTCCTGCGCTGAACATCTTACAGCTTAAACTCACACTTCGGAGAGGAATAAGGTGAGCTACTGAGAGTTCGAGAGCAGACGGATGCCATGGAAGGAATGACAACTTCGAAGACGACGCTGTTTCTTCTAATGCAAGAACTTGTTGTTTCTATTCATTGAATGGAATTTAGGACATGTGCAATATCAGTTTTCAGTCGTGCGTACTTTTTGTGATGTGCGCAAGATCTCATTTATCCAGGACCTAATTATCGCATCTTATGCATTGGAACGTAGAGCTGTTGTTTATCACTTTTTACTTGACTACTGTTGCTTGTTAGTTTACTTAAAATCTGCAGAAGATGTTTGTGAAACATCCGATCGACCATGGTTCATCTCGATACAAATGACTAACTGTCGAATATTACAGTCCGAATCCTCTCGGATTATCATAGTACAATGCGGATTGACATACACTTTCGCTTTTTGCATGAAAGATCCAATGAGTCGAGGGTACTTAAATAGCACATTCGTAAGAACAGCGCTAGCAAGCGTTTCATGCCGTGTGAGTTTTGTGTTACTACATTGTATCCGGGGTATAAAATAAATTCTACCATTGAGACAAAACTCTAGTGAAGATATAAATAATCACCGACTCGCGCTTTTCATTTTGAATGAGAGTTTCACCTATATGGATGTTCAAGGACAAAAGAGTCTTCTAGGGTTTCAATGAGGTCTCCTTGATGAGGCCAAATTGACAGGAGATTCTAAAGGAGATTACTTCCAAATATATGTGAAATAAGAGACCATTGCACCCTCACTCTCGTTGTCCGACTGCGAAGGATCAGAAACGACTGAAAAGCTTGCCTCCCTTGGTGTAATTTTAGTCTTTTTTGCAGCATAAAAATAGAGCTCTTCAGATGGAGGTCTTCGGGGTGTTTAAAAAGCGCATTATGCTCGTTTTATTCAAGTAACCTAATGCCATCCTTGTGTCTTTCATAAGATTTTGAAGAACTCCATGGCCTGCCCTAAGAGATTTATGTTTCGTGAAACACGTTTTCCGACTCCACTAAAATCAAATAAATATGTTTCTAATTTATATATTTACGGTCAAGACTCGAAGGATAACTTAAATCATTTGGTTCGACCGAAGATTACCCACATAAAATAACACTGTTAATAAATTTATTATGCTAATTATTGTCACATACTTGATAGCTTACGGTTCTCCATAGAAAGCGGTTTGTATCTTGCAATTGATACATACAACACGATCAAATATACCGTGCTCATAATCCTTTGTAGAGAAAACAATATAATCGATACTGTTTTGGTTGAACTTTGAGCGTGTAATCCTTGCCAATGCGTTTTTTTCTCAAGTCACATTAAAAAATCTAAAAGGATCCTTTGACATAGTAGTACCAAGAACGTGATGCCAACCGTTTCTCGGATATTTATAATCGAGATATCATGCAATGATTCTCATGCTTTCTTCAAATTCGACTGATAGAATCCTTTCGTTGACCATGATTTTTATGTCCTAGTAAAGAAATCCTTTCAAGACATCCTTCAATTAACAAAATAAAGGGAAAAAAATCTTCCATTCAACATACCCAATTCGTATGCGAATTATGGATGCTTCTATTAGTGGTGCAAACATCGCGGAAAATGTTTCAAAATACTTCTTCAGTTTTTGAGAGAACAAGCGATCTTCACTAAATGTTATAGACTAATGGAGAGCTTTTAACTTCTTTCTTCATGACATGTTAAAACATTTATCAAAGCACTTTATCTAGAACTATAAGGAAGTGTCATTACTATCTTCTGAATATTATCATGCCAGTATCTTCTTAATATTAACATGCCAGTATTATCTGAGTGCAATAACATTTTTGTCATTAAAACTGTTGCTTTTTATTTTAACTTGATAACTGGTACTTTTTATTTTACTTCTAATCTGCGGAAGATGTTTGCCAAACATCCGATCGAGCATGATGCATCTCGATAGAAATGACCAACTGTCAGATATTACACTCCGAATCCTCTCGGATTTTCATTGTACAATGCCGATTCACATACACTTTGGGTTTTTGCATGAAAGATCCAATGAGTCGTAGGAATTTAAATATCGCACTCGTAAGAACAGCGCTAGCAAGCGCTTCATGCCGCGTGAATTTTGTGACCTCAACTTCATCGTCTTTAGCATATCTGCGTAGTGAGCCATACGAGAATCAAATACATCACAGATCCGTAATTATATTCTAGTTTACGATAGTTCTTTATACTACATTGTATGCGGGATATACAATAAATTGTACCATTGAGACAAAACTCCAATTAACATAGAAATAATTACCAACTCTCGCTTTTCATTTTGAAGGAGAGTTTATCAAAGTTTCATATCCTTTATGGATGTTCCAGAAACCTAGAGCAAGAGATCTGAGAGAACGAAAGAGTCTTCAAAATCCTTATTCCCGCACGTTTTTAAAGTATCAAAACGGTGGACTTATGTTTCATATCTTTGCATTTATTGTTTAGAAAACTGTGAGCACGCGTTCCAAACAGTGAAGGATTGCCATGAAAAACACAAGTTTGTTTCGGGGTTGTAGTATCCAAAGTGATCTCTGCTTTACAACATTATTACATTATTGTCTTCCTTATGTACAACCATTATTTGCACACTATTATTGTCTTTAAGAATATCTATGCATGTTAATGTGGGTGGTTGGGTCTTTCACCTCTTGAGGCGTGGGTGAGGGTTCAACCCCCCTCTAGGTCAAGATGTGTGTGAGCCTAAGACGAGTGTAATGCCTTTAGGGAGTATTAAACTGTGTGAGCCTAAGACGAGTGTAATGCCTCTAGAGAGTATTAAACCAGATGCCTTCAGCCAATTTTTCCTAGTGTTTGCCTTCGGGCAATCTAATGGGCCTAAAACAAGTGTAATGCGTTTAGAGAGTATCAAATCAGATGCCTTCAAACAATGTTTCCTAGTGTTTGCCTTCGGGCAATCTAACGGGCTGAAATAAGTGCAATGCCTTTAGGGAGTATTAAAATAGATGACTTTATACAATTTTTCTTAGGTTTTGCCTTCTGGCAATCTAACCTCTGCGTTTCAGGATACAAGAGATCTAATGGGTACTATGCACATTCACGCCTATAGTTGCTCTTTCAATCAGTACAAGCAAAAGAGAGATTAGGCTTTGACCAAACTTCCTCTTATAAAGATAAAAAAAAATTCAAGAACTCCATTGCCTTCCCCAAGAGATTTATGTTTCGTGAAACACGTTTTCCGATTCGACGAAAATCAAATAAGTATTTCTCTAATTTATATATTTACGGTCAAGACTCGAAGCATAACTTAAATCATTTGGTTCGATTTAAGATTATCCACATAACAGAACACTGTTACTAAATATATTATGCTAATTATTGTCACATACTTGATAGCTAAGGATTTTCCATAGAAAGCGGTTTTAGCCTTGCAATTAATACATGAAAACCGATTAAATATTTGTTCTATACCGTGGTCATAATCCTTCGTACAGAGAACAATATAATCGATACTGTTTTGGCTGAACTTTGAGCGTGTAATCCTTGCCAATGCGATTTTTTCTCAAGTTTCATTAAAAACTCTATAAGGATCCTTTGACATAGTAGTACCCAGAAAGTGATGTCAGGCGTTTTATGGATATTTATAAACGAGATCTCATGCAACGATTCTCATGCTTTCTTCAAATTCCACTGATAAAATCTTTTCGTCGACGACCATTTTTATGTCCTCATAAGAAAATCGAATCAAGACATCGCTCACTTAGAAAAGGAAAAAAAAAACTTCCAGTCAGCTATCGGAATTCATATGCGAATTATGGACGCTTCTACTCGTGCAAACATCGCAGAAAACGTTTCAAAATACTTCTTCAGTTTTTGAGAGCAGAAGCAATCTTCAATAAACGTTGTAGACTAATCGAGAGCTTTCAACTTCTTTCTTCATGATATGTTAAAACATTTTCTGTAATGGAATGAAACTTCTTCATCTATAACTTTCTTGAAGTGTCATTACTATCTTGTTTATTTTGTCTCAGTATAAAACATTGAAACGTCTAGAAAATCTGAGCCCAATAACAGTTTCTTCACTAAAACGTACGCACATGATATGTATTTACTGTCATCGATTAAAATCTAACCGTGTTGCATACAATCTATGCATTGTTTTCTCCACCGCGATTTACATCAATCATCACATTCCTCATTTCCGTGGTTCCGATAAACAAGTTGAAGGGCTTGCTAGTATTGTGTTTATGGAGCTAGACGGCGTATAAAGAATGCCCAAGCCCCTCCACATTGTACACGAATTCTTTGATTTTTTGTAATGTTTGAGCTTGACCAACAAGGAAAAGGGTAAAAGTACATGAATTTATTCTTTTAGTATATAAATTTTACTTATGAACATTGTCTTACAAAGATTGAAAGCTGTCAAAAATCAAGTTGCAACCTTAGGACCATATCAAAGCTGTTACAAAATCAACCTCCAAACTTAGGAGCATATGAACCAGTTCTCTTGTTGACAATGGGTGCATCATGAAATACGGATTCAAGCAGGAGCAATTGTGCACTTAATTTTAATTTAGATCCCTCTCATACATGTCAATCAATCACCTACCGGTACGATAGATTCTATTTTTCTGGAAAAGAGAGTGTAATCTTCTAGGAAATATTTTCCAAGTTAGAATTTGAATAAGCAAGCATGCCCCTTGCTAGACAGCCCCCTTCTTGCTTGATTCTTCCAACCAACTTTAGGTTGTCATCTCTCTCTATCTCTCTCTCTCTATCTCTATCTCTCTCTTTCTCTATTTTGGTAGTCAAGAAACTAGATAGCCATGAGTGTAGAGCATAGTTATCTTGTCACATGATAGCCATTTCTTGTGATATTTGACTTTTAGGAAGATAAATTAGTCTTTTAAAGTTTTCTCAAATCTTTATTAAGATCTTTGAGTAAAAATTTCTCTTTGTGTTTGTGTCTATTGTAGGTAGTGTACACTATCTTCGGCGCATTGATTCTTTGAGAGACACAAAGTAATTTGGGTGACATTTCTTTCATAACAAGTTTCTATAGTCTAGTTTGAGTTACTATAAGATCTTGCAGTTCATCCAGAGGAACTTAGGAGAAATGATGTGTTGAGTGAATAGCAGGGTAAAAAATAAGACCACCCCCCTCACTCAAAAGTATATAAATATGGGCGAATTTCTCTAAGTATCTCATATTATAAGTTTAAATATTTTGGCAAATTTTTATAATAATTTTCATTTGAAATATAAAAAAGTAGATGAATTTTGTTGGTAACTTATTTTGAAATATTAAAATTTAGGCGAAGTTTTATAATAACCTCCCTTATAGATCCAGGTAGAATTGTAAGAAAGATTCGAGGAGCTAATCTTGAAGGTCTTCATTGGGTTAAAAAAGCATGTTGCTTGATCCCTTTAAGGGTTGGATTATCATGGCGTTGAAAGCTAGTTGCGTACTACTAACTTTAAAAACTTTGCCTTACACGTTTAATACCACTTCACAAACTCCACATTGAACTTTTTTGAATAGGCATTGAAAGACACTTTCACCATCATAGGACCCTCCATTCGCAAACTTCCAATGCCTTAAGAGGGTACTACTAGTGTGTGGATTCCATCATAAGTGCCGTTCTCATTATCATGTATACATTCTAAACACAGTCCACCTATAGCAAGGTTGAATTGATTTCATGCCTCTCCAAGTTTTTTATTTACTCTTCAAAGACTATTCATATAGATAGATATAAATAATATTTTAATTTCATAGCTTCCTAGGTTCCAATTCAGCTTCCCTTAATTTCTATGTGAGCTTCATCCTCACTAGCATTCAAGAAAAAAGTAGATTGGGATATTTCTCCCATTCTTATTGTCACAGCCTCGTTCACTTTACTTCACAAGGAATCAAGTGCTCTACATCATTCAGAAAATCCAAGCTTGTTATGGTAGATTGTGATTGTTCTTTGTGCCACCTTAATTCTGCAACACTTGATTGAAAGGACTTACAGGAGACTCCAGTAAACTGTCTATTTAAAAAGGACCCAAATTGTAGAGAATATGTTGCATTATCTTTATTCAGTTGACATACACATCAGAACACGGAAAATCTTCACCCCTGGCCCTCTTCTTTTTCCTCTCACTCTAGATAGTTCATTCACATAGCTCTTGCACTAGTTCTACTCTAGCCTGGTACTATAAAAAAGAGGGCTACTTCATATTCATAATACACTACTAATCTTTGTCTCCATCTCATCCTTATCCCTCCCCTTGTTCATAATTTGTTCATATTATCCCTCCCCTTGTTCATAATTTGTTCATTTCCAAGTGGAAACTAGTTGTGCCTATTTTAATGCCACCATCTGGTAGTATTAGAAAGATAGCTTGTTCATATTTAAACAAACACCCCATGTATCATCTACTCATCCACAACTATCATATTGGCAATAATGCATCACAAAATATTAGAGTGTAACAACCACTGTTGACGTACCATCACAACTCATATTTGTCAAACCAATGAGCATCTCCCTAGACCCAAATGTTATGTAAAAGAGTTCAGCAAATGCAATGGTGCTTCGTTATGGTACTTAGCTCTTACAAAAAATAATACGACCTCAATCAATTGGGGATGAAGGTGATGGGAGTAGTGATGGAGAACGTGAATATTTTTTTGAGATATATCTAGTATACTTAAAGATGTCGGTCCATCATTTACAACTAATAATATTATGATGTGGATCTTAACCTATAGTGTGCCATGCTCTCTGACAACAATGGTCACAAATCCTACAGGTGGTGGTCAAGGTAAGTGTACATTTATCATATTTATGAGCTGACAGATTTCTGCATGGATGAGCACATGCCTTTGCAAAAGCAGAGAGAGAGAGAGAGAGAGACTTTTTGTTACAGTTTTGATGGACAATCATAAAGAGAAGGAAACCATCTATGAATTATCAAGAGCTATAGCATTCAAGGTTGAACTTCATTTGTTGCATCTTTGGGATGCCTTCTAAGAGCACATTGGTGATGCAGCAACTGCATTACGTGAGTGTAGAGCAGCTCTCTCCATTGATCCAACTCACATGGAAACCATGTAGCTTCATGGTCATGTTTACAGCAGAGAGCCTTAATGGATTTTGGATAGCTTGGTGGCTTACATAGATTGGTAGCGCCCTAGAGCTCTTCATGTTAAGTGGAGAATATCTCCTGGCTTACTCTAAGCCTTGCTTTTGTGTAACATCATTTGTAATCCTAGTTTTTCGTAGTGTTGTATTTATAACTAACATCATTATTTTGGGGCACAGTTAAGAGGCGATGCCCTATTGTATGTTTTCTTTGTTTAGGGAGGAAGGCTACAACAATTGTAACTAGGGGAAAATTGTAGATAATGAAGAAACTTGGAAGTGTTTGTAAATTGACTCACAACACCATGGAGTCACTCAACCTTACAAATGCATTGCACACTACACAGACTGAGAAAGGAAATTGGGGAATGTGAAGCAATGCAGAGAACCAGATTGCAAGTGCCTCCTCACTGCTTCACTCACAGGATCACGAAGCCAAATAAAGATTCCTCGACCCATGTGAAAGCCATCAGACATCATCACTGATGTTCATCGATTCGCATTACAATTACACTGATCTAAAAAAGACCTTTTCAACACAACTTGCAAAATAGAGAAGATGCCTAGTGCATCGATGCAGCAATTGCTCTACTAATTTTAGAGAAATTTAAAGAAACAAATTGAGCCTCTACTTCATATTGATTGCCAGCCAGGGGTACATGAAAATGATTTATTTTCTGTAAAAAGGTGACGAAGGGGCTTGCTAGTTGCAACAACATTCATAGCTGCCATCTTGGGCATGACACTATCGGGGTTGTCGTCTCACTGGCTAAGCTGTAGAACTATGCTCTGTGTATCTAGAATTTCTACTCATTAGGAAGTCTTGTGATGATGTGCTCTCCCTACTCATGGGTAGATTGCTAGCTGGTGTTGGCATTGACCTTGTCACAACGGTTGTGCCCATCCTGATTGCACAGTCTACACCAACTGAAATTCATGGTCAACTTGCTAGATTTTGCAAGCTCACTAGCACCTCTGGGCAGTTCTTGTCATATTGTGTTGTTTTTGGTCTCTTAGGCACTACTTCACCAAGTTGGAGATTATTGATTGGGATCCTTTCAATTCCTTCTCTTGCCTATCTTGACATGTGTGCCATGCTTTTGCCTAAATCCCCTCGTTGGCTTGTCAGTAAAGGGCACATGTCAGAAGCGAAGAAGTTCATGCAAAGACTTTGTGGCAGAGAAGATGTTGAAGCTGAAATGGCTCTCTTGCTGGAGGGTTTGGAGGATAGACGGGAGACAACATTCAAGGAGTATATATTGAAACCATTGGAAACGGTCATATCGGAGGAAGGAAAACCTACAGAACCAATTGAAGTAAAGGATAACATAGTAATTTTTTAGCCCGAATATTTCCAATCCTAGACTGCAACACCACTGACAGTTGCGAGAGAAGGTGATCACAGACTGCTATCAAGGCTAGGAAGCATAATGGGCTCTAGTGCTTGCTCGATTGCTTGACTCTACAGTTCCTCTCCTTGATGCAATACAAAGAAACTTGAAGGACCAGCAACAACATCAGGTTCAGTGGGAACAAGCAAGCGAGGCAAAATGGGATGAGGAGAGCCAAGCAGCAGAGAGATCACCATTCCACAATGGGGATAGAGCTTATGAACATGAAGAGGTAGAGGAAGAAATGGAAGGCTTTTCAACCCCTCTTTTGGAGAAAGATCTTTCTGAACAATGGAGGAGTGCTAGGGCTATGAATATACCAAAAGAAGGGTATAGCCCAAGTCATTGGAAAGGCTCGAGGAAGGGCACGACTAACTTATTTGGAATCTTCCCACCTCACAAGGGAGTTTTCTTGGTATGATTTTTGGCCGCACTGGCAACCTTGATGGGGACTAGCAATTGGCTTGGAAGTGGGAGCAAGAGGAGGGAGAAGATCAAGAGGGACATTTAAAGTGTGTATTTCTGCTTTAGGAGAATCCGGAGTAGTTGGGAATTTCTGTGCCAGCTGCCCTACATGAGGTTGAAGGCATTCCAGCAACAGCCCTTGTTATAGAGAGTGCACCATACATAGCACATGTATTTGAGGAAGAGGCTCTTGTTGGACCAGCTACTCTTCACCTACCTGAGACAGCTGTTCCTAACCTTATCTGGTCAGAACCCAGAGAAGTTGGGGTGAAGCATTTCTTCTAGCAGTTCTCTGGCATCAATGTTGTGTTGTACCACATGCCCCAAATCGTCGAGGATGCCAGAGCAGAATCGTCCCTTTCCAAAGTTTGATTGAGCTCAGATTCATCCCTTGATTTTAATGAAAGATGGAAGGGCCAGATGACTTTGTTTTTGTAAGTGCACTGCTAGACTGTAGGGCAATAGGGATCCCTGCCAGAGGTAAACTAGTCCATCCTCATATTATTCCTACAGAGTATGAAACAGAGCTGATGGTTACAACTACCCTTCTTGAGACTTATTCAATTGCAGGTAGCTTGCACTCTCAACAGAAAAACGTGCCCACTAGGAAATGAAGAGAGATATAACAAGAGTACTAGAATGCCCGATGATAAAGAATTCATCTCCCTCATTTGAAACATGTACTATTCTCCATTGCATGTGAACAAACAACAGCATTAGTTAAATGTATACTTGATTTTCAATGTTGTAATGTGCACCCCAACGTGATTTGGGTATTATTGAAGTAATATCTTGCAATGCTTCACATCACTTCATGAACAATAAATAATATTGAAGATGAAAGGACTACCATTCTTATTAATAATTCTTGTTCATAAACATAACAGAGTAGCTTGCATAATCTCGGAAGACTATTGCATCCTTTCACAGGCCCATAATGTGTGTAATACTCATGTCCACCCCATACATATCATCTATATCAACAAAAAAGTTATCCCAATCTGCCATCCTGAAGGTAGTCATTTTTATGCTCCTCTTCAAATGCATCTGTAAGCTTACTCCTGTCCATCCCATACATATCACCTGTATTAGCAACAAAGTTGTCCCAATCTACCATCACATCTTCATACTCCCGAAGCTTAGATGTTCCAAGACCTGATCTAATTGGAGCAACCCACATTCTGGCATGGCTTGGGTACCTATTAATCCAACACATGATTGAGATGAAGATAATCACAACCACAAGGCAATAAGGCATTCATTAATTTAAATTTAAAATTAATGGAATATTATCTTACATTGGAATGGAACCATATGATAACTAAATCTCAAAAGATTATCATAAGAAAAATGGCTTTGTACGTATGCCATGCATGCAACTACCTTATTTCTATTTTGTTTGTAGGTGTATCAAATCAACACGTGATGGCTTCAAAGTACTTACATGACCCCTGTATGCTTCAACCACTTATCTCGAGCATGAATAACTGAATCAAACATGAGCTCCCTTATGAGGAAGTAACCAATCCATTCTGAGATGCAGACATCCACTACAAAATTCAAGCCAACAAAGCTCACAGCATGTTTCCAAAAATGCAACCTAATCAAATATGGTCTATTGAATAGATTTTTGGAGATAACTAACCCTTTTTCCGCAGTTCGACATCCTCAATAGAGCCTTGGATAACTTCCACAATGTGCTCCATACCATTTCCTACAGCTAACTGATGGGCATGCTCTGCCATCTTGGTAGCTTCTATAGCGTAAACCTTCCTGACACCACCTTGAGCTGCCTTGACAGTGAAAACTCCACTGCCTGTCCCAACATCCAAGACAACCTTGACAGTAAAGGCAACATCTCTCTCTCTCTCTAGATTTGTACCTATGCCATGTATGCAATAACCTCATGTCTATTTTGTTTGTAGGTGTATCAAATGAACAGGTAATGGCTTCGAAGTACTTAGTACTTACACGAACCTAGTTAGCTTCAACCACTTATCTCGAGCATAAATAATTGAATCAAACATGGACTCCCTTATGAGGAAGTAACCCATGCATTTTGAGATGATGACATCCACTGCCAAATTCAAGCCAACCAAGTTCAACATGTTTCCAAAAATGCAAACTAATCAAATATGGTCTACTGAATATATTTCTAGAGATAACTAACACTTTTTCGATAGTTTGACATCCTCAATAGAGCCTTGGATAACTTCCACAATGTGCAACTCACCATTTCCTGTAGCTAACGCATGGGCATGCTCTACCATCCTCGTAGCTTCTACAGCATAAACCTTCTTGGCACTAGCTTGAGTTGTCCTGATTGCCAAAATTCCACTACTTGTCCCAACAAACAAGAGAACCTTAATAGTAAAAGCAACCTCTCTCTCTCTCTCATGAGGAGATGAAAAATTGGCTATCATTCCAATGAGAGGCAAACAATCAGTCTCAACTTTCACATTTGCACCTATGAAATATTCTCTGTCTGTTTTTAGAGTTGTCACCATACCCCATAGCTCTTATTTGATCTGTGGATGTTTTTGTTGTGTTTCATGTAAAAGTTTAGCACCAAACCTAATTGCATATCTATTCCCTTCAATATCATCTTGACTTATGACCCAACCTATACCAATAGGACTAGTATCAACAGTCAATATAATAGTTTTGTTAACAGAATAGTCTATACACTTAAGGATGGGAGCTTCAAGCAATAATTTCTTCAATTTACGCATAGCTTATGTGTGTTTGTCAATCCAAATAAATTTTCATTTCTTTCTCAACAAGTCATAGAGACAATCCACAACATGAGCAAAGTGTGGGATCCAAATAACATAAAAGATGCAAGCATCAAGAAACTTGAGTACCTCACTCATGTTGTTACATATTTCAGAAATTTTGCTAATGGCATGAACATTTTGTGGGTATGACTTTCGATCATAATGACCACATAAACGTTCAAGAATAAGAACCTCCTTGACACCAATAATAAATTTTTCTATGGAAAATGTGAAACCCACATCTTCAAGTAGTTGAAATATTCACTCACAATGAGAGATATGGTCAAGAACAAATTTACAACATCAAGATGAATCTAAAGTAATCTCCTTTACACGTTCCTCACTCCCCTTAATTGGAATATCATCAATGAATGGCATGGTTATATGAGGAATAAAATAATGTAAGAGCATATTCATAGCACTCATCATATGAGCCATAGAATTAGTAGTTCCTTGAGGTAAAGTACACATTCACACTAAGCCTAAAGGAGTTTTCATTGTGGTTATTTCACGACTATCAATTGCTAATTTGAATTGGTCATGCCTAGACTATAAATCACCCATTGAATAGATAGAATGTCCTAAAAATGTTCAACAAACTCATCTAGAATGGGTCCTATTCCTACATTCCTTATGGAGACTTTATTGATGGGTTGGAGATCTTTAATAAAACGTAGTTTCCCATTCTTTTTAGGCACAATGAACCATCTATTTGAATAAGGTGCAAAAGATGGCTCTAAAGTTCTAATGTTTATCTTCTCCTTAAGTAGTTTCATTAGCTCAGGTAAGTGAGCCTTTGGAACTGGTATAGGGCGAAGATTCCATGGAATATGTGGAATAGTAAATATTATCATGGGTGCAACTATCTTAGGATCTGTGCAATCAATCTCATGAGGATACATAGTAAATGCTTTTCCATGGCTACATATGAATGTTACAAATTTATCTCTCTCTGCTTGCAAAAGAAAGTCATCATCTCTACCAATTTTCACCTGTTTGATTATCTCATCAGTGAATGTATGTCCTATGTTTTTCTTATCCCAAAGAATTGGATCATTTTTCACATCAATATTTTTTTCATTATTTCCTTGGGGTAATGTTTGAGCTATGGGTTTGATTTTTTGTCTATAGTTTTGTACTTTATTTCAACTAAGGCATCATGGGTTTAGTTCAATTTTGAGCACTTGTCAACATTGAGAGCATACTCTTGGATTAGAACATACTCATCAAGGGAAGAAAGAAGAATGATGTGGGAACTAGAATTTTGCTAAAGACATAACTCTAACTCCTTGAGAGTAGAGAAACAATGAGATATCTCAATCACATGCTCAATGTTCTCATCATGTTCCATGATTTAGTTGGTTTTAAATTTCTTTTTTGGGGGTTTTGGATAGAAGACTTGGACAAATGACTCTTATGAAGAAAATCTAATCTTGCATGTGGAAAACAAAGTGACAAGCTATTGTACATGTTGGTTGGTTGCGAGATGTCAAACCAATGTCCACTGTGTTCCCACTCAACAATAGATTCTTTCCGAAATTTGGATAATATGTAGCTACAAACATGAATCAAGGTGCACAATCACTACAAGCATGCTCATGACCCTGAGTAATAATAGTTTTCCTTTCTAATTGACAATCAATTCCTAGGATGAGTCACTCTTACGGTTATCACTTGAAGTGATTGCATTCCATCCTTAGAATTAATTCTAGCATAGGTAGACCCATGATCCATGTCTTTAGTTTCCATACAAATCTCACAAATAAAGGGCTGACCTAATTAGAGAACTTCATAGGAGAAATTATCTTGAATAAAGAAGTGAAATTCTTATGTGATTCATCCTATGGATATGGGCACACCAGCACAAGCTCCATACAAGGTACGTATACCATTATGTGCAGTTCTCATATGCCATCCATAATCTTTATCTATAGGCCATCAAAATTTATAATGGACTTCTCTTGAAATCACTTTGATTTCAGAGCAAGAATCTATTAATGCATTTACAATGATATTGTTCTTATCATTGTCTATTTTAACACACATCTCTTATGTACCTCTAGAGCAATTTTTTTCTTTAAAGTGACTTTCAAAATTATTTTCATGATTTTCACAGTTAGGTTGAATAGGTCCTATGAAAGTTTTATTAACATTTACTTCATCATCATGAAGATCTTCTTCATCAGATTCATCAAAGTTTAAGGATTCATTCATAGCTTGATCTTGATCTAGAGAATCTTGCATCTCAGTATTTGGATTAAGCGGAAACCTCTTCCTTTTAATTAGGCCGATAAAGTTATCTTTAAGAACAAGCTTTGCAATAGAGAAAACTTGTTCTAAAGACATAGTCACTTAACTCTTAAGCAAAATGTCATCTAAAATATCCATAGGATCTATTTTTCTCTCAATTTATAAAATCAAGATGGCTTCAGGTTTTCTCTTTGGATTCTTTTGTTTCTGATCACGATCTTGTTTTTTATCATGTTGTGTTTTTTCTTGAGCTTGCTTTTATTGTTCTTGTTTCTCTAAAGGCATTGGTTCCATTTTTCTTTGCTTTGTCTTGTTACCTTTTCGTTTCTCCTCTTGTCTTTGTTCATTTGTTTGTGATTCTTGTTTTTTATCTTTGGGTTGTGATGTTTCCACTTGGTCTATGATGGTTTCTATTCCCTCTGAGGTTTGTTTTTTATTCACTCTTCTTTCAGTCGGCTCAGTTTCATCTCTTTTTTGTTTTTCTTCTACATTGGATATGTGAGAAATAAGAGATTGATCTTCTATTGGTAACTCCCAAGCCGTTATTCTCTTAGTCTCATCTCGTGCTCTTACTAATGCCTCTACAGAGAAGTCAACTTCCTTTCTCGGCTTACTTGATTCTACTTCTTGTTCATCAAGGGCTTCTAGTTTCACCCCTCTAGTTCATGCATCCATTATGGTTATATTTTCATAGTGTTTTTTCATTCCTCCCTCACCATAATTCCCTTCAATAGTTTAGAATCTTTCAAAAATTTCTCTAATGAATCACATCAAGGACACCTTCGAGGACCACACACAAGCCCATTTAGATTTTGATGATTTTGATTAATGTGTGGTGGGAAATTTGGAAATTCAGGATTTTGTTGGTAAGGTATTGCTTGAGTAGGATAAATAGTATTTTGATAAGGTAGTTGATGTATTTAAGGAGCTTGGGGAGCAACGTGTGGTACTTGAGTGCAAAAGGAGCTTCCATAGTATATGGTTGATGATTTTGAAAATTTTGATTTTGGGGATTTTGAAAAGTTGTTTAAGAAGCTTGAGGATACATGTTTTGATACATTTGAGGATTTTGCACATGAGGATGAGGATTTTGCATTGAAGGATTATGCATTGGAGGAATTTGATATGCTTGAGTTGGAGCTACTTGTGGATTTTGATTGGGAGCTATAAAATGTTGATTAGGCTCTTCAAAAGACATTGGGTTCATTTGATTTTGGAAATTTTGGATGTAATTAGATTGTAAATCATCTACAGTCTTGGCCAAATTGGATTGTGTAACAATAATACTTTCTCTTTGCTTAGTGAGATTTTTCACTTGAGTTTGGTCAACTACACTTTTATTTGGATCTACTTTAAAACCTTGACTAGGTTCCATCATTTGAGGAATAGGAGTAGAGTCGAAAAACATAGCTTGGATTCTTCTCTAACTTGATCCTTAGCTTCTACAAGGCTAGCTTGAGGAAGAATATTTTGCTCATAAAGCATGGATTTTATTTGATGTCTATGGGCTATAGCCTCTACTACTCTATGTACTTTTTCCCAATTATCAATAACACCATATTGTTTATCTCACTCTTCTAATCGCAATTCAACCTCCCTACAAGTTTCAGGATGAAGAAGCTTAAGAAAATTGATCATAAGATTAGGTTCCAAGGTTATCTTATCCTTATCAGTAATTTGTTCATAGCATCTAATATACTCATTTTGTAAGTGAGCAATAGAGCTATTAGGCTTTGGGGAATTGACCCATCATAAGAATCCATCACGATTATGTTGGCTATAGTCCTCAAGATAGAATTCTTTGAGCATATACTTTCTAAAATCACTCCAAGGAAGACTATCATATTGAGTGACACAGTTTAAGATAGAGCTATCAAAAATTCATTTAAAGAATGTTATGAAAAGATCTTCGAGAAGACCAAAAATCATAGCTTGCTCTTCAAACATATCTAAGAAGCTTGTAATGTTGATGCCATTGAATTTTTCCTTCTCTCTCAACATAGAAGAGACTTTTCTTTGGCCTTGTTTCTCAACAATAGGGGATTTGAATCCTTCCTCTATCTTAATTTAATACGCAAGTGATATATGATGCTCTAGATCTCTCAAAAGTGTGGTTAATTCACAATGAAGATGTCCATGATATCGTGAGAAATCTAGTGCAACACTCAAGAATGATGATGATGATGAAGAATATGCAACAAAGGTTATGGATCACAAGCTCCCAACAAGATCAGAAGCAAATGTCATGAAGCATTGCACGTCCAATTCAAATGTACAGGTGATTGCAATCCGCATGGATTGCGCCTAGTCACGACACATACAGAGTATGAAGTTAGTGAGTGTTGAAAGGTGTTTTTGATCAAAATTTGAAGCTGAAGATGAATTTGGGTATGGAGAGGTGCAACCAAGTTAGATATGTACATTAGACATGTGTGTGTAAATAGCTAACTTTTGACCCATAAAAACCTAGGTTTGACCCTTGAAACCTCGTGAAAAAGTAACAAAAACTCTAGGAAACCCTATGATTTTAGGCCGTAACTGTAAATAAACACTCAATCCAATATGCTTGACTTAATTGAGGACCAAACCCTAAATTTTCATGTCAAAACCCCTAATTTTGACCCTTAGAATTGGCATTTATCCTAGGTCAAACCCTTAAAATTAATTAATTAATGTACATACAGTGTGAAACCAAAACCTTAGTCTAGAAAAAATAAAAAGGATAAAAATAAAAAATAGAAATAAAGGGTGTGATTTTCCCAGAATAGTAAATGACCACGCAAGAGGATTTTGGAATTAGCAAGTTGAGTAAGGAGGTTAGAAGCTTCTAGAGAATAGTCCTAGGGGAAGAGGGATGGAGGAACCTATAAATAGGGGGCCAAGCCTCATTTGTTTCTCCCCGTGGACATCTCTATTGATCTTACCTCCAGGTCTAGGCGGTTTCTTGTTATATGAAGTGAAGAAAGTGATTGAAGTCGGAAGAAAAGAGTATGCCAACTCGTGGATCTCACCTCTGGATTGCCTCTCCAGGTTGATGATTTTGGAGATTATATGAAGTGAAGAAAGTGATTGAAGTCAGAAGTAAAGAGTACTCCCCGTAAAGAGAAGCAAAGAAGGAAAGCTTGGACCACAAAGAACGAAGTCGAGACACATGGGCATCTTCTTGCACTATAGCGGGAGGTCTACATCATATTTGGCCGATCCGCACTGTAGCAGCAGCATATTGTACCACCATTCCGCACTATAGCGGCTTCTCGTATCCTCGACCCTCACTATAGCAGGAATCATTGTGTTACTGAGATTTTATTGGACGACTTCAACTATATTTTCATGGTATTATTGAGCTTTGTTTGCACATCAATCCGGTGATTTCTGTGTTTTAGCATGGTATCTGGAGCTTTTTGTTCCCGATGCCTACGGTCTTAAGCATACGCACATTCACTTGTCTCTTTCGAGGGGTAGGGGTCTACGACGATCGCCATACTAGAGAGAGAGGGCGAGGCACTCAGCGCGCAGATGCCGCTCGCCAAACGTGGGAATGGCGCACACAAGGGCCTAATCGAACTGCACACCATCTCTTCCCATCACCTGACTCCTTCCCGATAGCATGAGAGTCAAAGATGTGAGAGCCTTAACTCTTGATCAAAGAGTGAGTGAGAGAGAGAGAGAGAATAAAGGAACCCAATTTCTATTCTCACAGTAATCTCACTAGATAAGCACACAAAGAGCATTGCTCACTCTTGTGTCAATTTCTCTCAAAATATGTAGAGTTTAGACATGATCTTCATGGAAACTTTAGAGCAGAATGGTGCCTTTTGTACAAGCCAAAGTTTACAAGAATTGGATATGAAATGATAAGAAATCTCTACTCAACACGCAAATGTAACTAGCTCCTTCAAATGATTGGACTACTTGCTCAGCAAGAGGTCTACTAGCTTGTTAAAATCCTATGAGAGCTTACAAACATGGAGCCATACATGTTTTAGGTACACTATAAGTATATTTGATGTTGAAAAGATTCCCTAAATGATAGGGATCCCTTTTGCTATACTATAGGCTTTTATCATGCCCATGTGATAGGTGGTATTTGATTGTTATGTTGGAGTTATCATATTCAATTTTTAAAATGATATTTCATGATTGACTTTTTTGCTTCTCATTGCTCCAAGTGGCATCCATCCAAGCTGTTCGTAACCTCCCAAGGTTGGAGCTTAAAGTTCAACACTCTCCCTTGATCAGCTTAAACCTCCAAGTCTTCAACCAAGCTCCATTAATCCAATGCCTCTTTCAAACTTTGTAAGATTGATTGAGTCAAATGCTTTGGTGAACAGGTTAGCACATGTATCCTTGGTGCTTATGTGTTGCACTTGAGGCTCCTTAACCAACCATTTATCCCTAATCTAATGATAATGTATCTCTATATGCTTGCTCCTAGCATGGAACATAGGGTTGACAAATAGGTACACACTGTTAATCATTAATTGATGTGCTTGACCTTAATCATGGTTAAATCCTCACTTTCCCCAATTAAAAACCTAGGTTGGAACCTTAGATTTTCCAGTTATCCTAAGTTTATGCTTTTAATTTAATTAAATTTGTACATAGGTGTGATACTAAATAAAAACTTTACTCGAAAATAAAAAGGAAAAAAGAAAAATTTTAATTTAAAAGAATAGAAAAAATAAGAAGAGAAAAATAAAAAATAGAAACAAAAGATTGGATTTCCAAAAAAAGAGAAGCAAAGGGGAATCATCCAAGAAAATTCTTTCATAGTCTGTGTATTGTTCAGAGATGAGTAAGGCTGATGATTAAGACTAATCCATGGATTCAAGAACATCCTATGATCTTTAGCACCATTTCGCTTCATGTGCAAACTTGAAGTAAATTGATTTATCAACACAAACATCACGTGATTTTGAGTAAGCCGTAGAAGCTTTGATTGCGCAAATTTGGCATGAGAGAGAGAGAGAGAGAGAGCGTATGAGAAAGAAAGAGAGAGTAGGTCTATAGTGCGTGGGCAACAGAAAATTGATTGCTGTAACGTAGGTGGAGAGTCAAAGCAGTCGGTTGAAAGACATAGAGAGTAAGACCGGGACACGATGGCAGTGTTGGGTAGTCACTATAGAGAGAGAGAGAGAGCGAGATCTCGGGCATTAGCAGAGTAGCTTGCGTAGAGGTAGATCGCTGGTATATATATATATATATATATATATATATATATATATATATATATATATATATATATATATATAGAGAGAGAGAGAGAGAGAGAGAGAAGATGAACGATCTCATCACACAGCTGAAGATCTTTTGTATTCTTGAATTCGAGAAGCAAAGGGGAATCATCCAAGAAAATTCTTTCATAGTCTGTGTATTGTTCAGAGATGACTAAGGCTGATGATTGAGACTAATCCATGGATTCAAGAACATCCTATGATCTTTAGCCATTTCGCTTCATCTGCAAACTTGAAGTAAATTGATGGAAAGACATAGAGAGTAAGAGCGGGACACGATGGCAGTGTTGGGTAGTCTATATATATATATATATATATATATATATATAGAGAGAGAGAGAGAGAGAGAGAGAGAGAGAGAGATCTCGGGCATTAGCAGAGTAGCTTGCGTAGAGGTAGATCGCTGGTGTATGTGTATATATATATATATATATATATATATATATATATATATATATATATATATATATATATATATATATATATATATATAGAGAGAGAGAGAGAGAGAGAGAGAGAGAGAGAAAGAGAGAGAGAGAGAGAATCGATTGAAGGACGACACACAGAAGAGATCGGAGAGAGAGAGAGAGAGAGAATCGATTGAAGGACGACACACAGAAGAGATCAGAGAGAGAGAGAAGTAGAGATTGACGGATCCAATGGAGAAGGACAGACACCATGGAGAGAGAGAGAGAGAGCTGCAGAAAGGCAATGGCAGCAGAGGAAATGAGTAAAGGGAAGAAATACAAATATAGGTTCGAGATCCAGATGCACAGAGATAGTGACAATGGGTAAATATGAATCCTAGCAGAAAGAAAGAGAAAGAGAGAGTTCCACCGACATGGATTTTTTTTTCCATGTACTATAAGAGTGTTGCGGACTTTTTGATACACCTCTGAATAGGGCCATGAACGAATAGATTAAATCAGAATAAAAACACCGCACCCATACAGTAGGAAGGAATGACTATGTACCTTGACCACTGTTACGAAACTCGTATGTGCATATACGAGCTGAGTGTTGCGGACTTTTTGATAGACCTCTGAATATGGCTATGAACGAATAGATTAAATCAGAAAAAACGCATCCATACAGTAGGAAGGAAAGACTCTGTACCTTGACCACTGTTACTAAACTCGTATGTCCATATATGAGCTTAGAGTTTTTGTGAAAATAAAAAACGTTTGATCAAACATATGCAAGTGATAGGCTTATTTATCATCCATATACGCATGATTGTGAGCATACACATAAAAGTTAGCACATGCACTTTTTTTTCTCTCTACATCCATTAATTGTAAAGAGAGCGGGCATAACTAAGTAAAGTGAAATAAAAGAAAAAGGTATGGTTAAGAGATCTAAAGAGAAAAACAAAATGAAATAATGAAATATCAAGGTATCCGTTTTTGTGTAATTATTCTCTTCAATTACATTAATGTGACCTTTTTTTACCCCCATTGATTTTCTCCAGGTCGAGAATCTCATGATTTGAAGAGTACCATACGAAGTAAAGAAAAGAAGTGAAGAATTATACCCTTGCAGATTCTCTCTAGGTTATTGCCTGATTTTGAAGTAAAGTGATTTATTTGAAGAAAATCTTTTGGAATTTCGATGACCCAAAGTGAAGTAAAGATCCTACCACAAAGATTGAAGAGACGTTGAAAGGCATCCCCTCACACTGTAGCAAAGAAATCATTTTGTATTGAGCGATCCGCACTGTAGCGGAATATTTTGTATTATTCAGAGGCTTTTGATGATATCCATTTGTATATTGATCACATTTATTCAGAGTCATTTGGCACATTGAGTCTGGTGATTCTGCTTTTACCATTGTATTTCCCTTTCCCGTTCATGATGCATATGCCCTACCACTTCATTCCATGTGTCCAAGTGCTTTTGTTTCCTCTTTCGAGGCACGGGCCTATGATGTACGATCATCCTACCAGGGCAAGGTGCCTAGCGTGCAGACACCACTCACCAGATGGGGAATGACCCACACTGTGGCCTGATCCAATTATGCGCCGCTCTCCCTTAGAGCTCCTTCCTCCTTCCCGACACCTGAACCCGATGTGAAGTGAGGTGGTTGCCCAGATGATCCTTGATGTGCCACCAATTCCTTGTGAAGAGAAGCAAAAACCTCGACATCAAATTATATATTCTAAGTACCTGCATTTTAAATTCTTTGAGTATTTGCATCATTCCACACACTTAAAATAGAAATATTGTTTTGTTGGTTGAGCATGAGAATTCACGTTTGGCACTAGTTTAGTCCATACGCTTG
This sequence comes from Ceratopteris richardii, assembly GCA_020310875.1. Classification (NCBI taxonomy): domain Eukaryota; kingdom Viridiplantae; phylum Streptophyta; class Polypodiopsida; order Polypodiales; family Pteridaceae; genus Ceratopteris; species Ceratopteris richardii. The sequence continues at coordinate 107,632,192 of CM035437.1, forward strand.
TGCATCTTTTTTATTCTTGTTCAGATTAAGAATTTTACACTTCCATAGCTTAGATAGAACATAAGAAACATTAGAAGAATATCATAGAAAGAGGGAAAATACATTAAAATTTTGAAATTAAAGAAAAACAAGAAAAAGAAATCAAGCTAGATAAAATCGAGAAAGAGGAAATCAAGATCAAGATCAAGTGAGAAATTCAAGTTCAAATTTTGAGGATGTTTTACTTGGTTTGTATGAGACTCCATCTGCACACATTGTATATTTTTATTTCATTTAGTTTGTATTACGCCATCACTATCCCTTTACATTGTATCTGCCCATGGATGACGACACTGATGAGTACATGATTATCAAGATTTCCAATATTTCTTTAGCTTCTAGTGTGATAGTTTGTAGTGCATCATCTCGTATTTGCGAGTTCCTCTTTCTCGGGCCCACTTTTTCTCCTACTGCGTGGAACAATTTTATCCACGAGATAATGCTCCCTCTTTTGCATGCTTCTTTGCTAGCCCTCAAGCGTAGGTAAGGCTCAAGAGAATATCCCTACAAAAGGTACTCATTGTGCAAACACCACCCATCGTACAGGGATGATGCACCTTCGTAGGGTCTGATCCAACCCTAGTGCAAATTTTCCCATCACGACCCCCTTCTCTTAGAAAGCTTGAACCCAAGGTGAACCAAGATGGTTGCCCTAGAGATCATAGATCCTCGACTCACCACCCACAACTTAAGTTGACAGAAAGCACCTTCACACACTACTAGAATTACTTGTATTTAGGATTTTCAAAAAGTAAATGTAAAATAATTTTCACTGCATGAACCCATAATATTGCTAGGTACACATGAAAAGAAATAATTCATTTCTGATGAGAGTTCCAAGAATTTGTTATTCAAGTTGTGTGTATACTTGCATTTCTAGATAGACATGAAAAGAAAGATTGTTTTGCCTTTGTCTAAAAGATGCATCTTGAGCACTCTTTTCAATCCTTGCTTAGATTGGAAATTTTTGCTATCATATCTTAGATAAAAAGAACAACAATATTAAAAATATCATTAAAAATCATAATAAGAAGAAAAATTATAAAAGTCAAAAGCGCATTAAGCTTTGAAATTAAAAACTAAAAAGAAATCAAAGTTAAAACTCAGGAAAAGAAATGAAGAGGGATCAAGTTCAAGAAACAGATCAATTCAAGTAACCAAGATCAAAAGAAGAGATAAATCAAGTCAAGTTCAAGTGAATTAAGTTCAAAAGTTCAATTAAGGAATTGATAATTTTCACACACTTGGACCCTAGAAAAAGAATCTTCTTAGGTAGTCGACCTAAGATTAAAGAGAGAGCTTTAGACTTACTTTCACCTCGTGGCTCGAGACTCATCTAGTCTCATTTCTAAACTCTACTCTCAATTAAGAGAAATAGTGAAGCCACTTACCTTGGACATTGTTCTACACCCTAGGAAAAACGAGAGGAAAGAAATAAGGGAAGTATTTAAAGAGTTAATGATATAAGAACAAGAAGCTCGAGTTGTTCAAGCTACCTTAATAGATAATGGGAAGCTTACAAGGTTAAACGTGAATGAGTACTTAGATGTATTTGAAGACCAAGCTAAAATCCATGGATTACGTGAAGAAATATTGCTTATGTTTTCATTGGAGTAGTCTCAGAATTGGTTTAAACATCCATCTCAATAAACATAGAGAAGAGATGGACTAATTTTAGAAAGGAATAACATAAAATCTTCTATGTGGAAGATTTCATTCAACACAATAGAAATGGTTATTTACGATGGGTTCATTCCCCAAAATCAACTACATTTTTGACACACCTACTGAATGATTCCTTGAGCATGCATGTTTAGCTTCCTCAAGATGAACTAGAATCTCTAAAGATTGAACTGGTAATTTCAATTCTCAAGCTTTTAAGTCTTGAAGACATGATTGAAGTTCAAGAAGGATTGAGGAGGCCACGAAGAGATTTGGATTTATATAAGATTGGGAAATGGTTAGAAGAGAAGTAGAGGTTGTTGTCCACATGAGACAATGATAGCCCATGATTTATGATAGACCTATATAAATTGCTCCATTAGAGCCAAGAGAGACACAAGTTCTAGTAGGATGGAAGGTGTTTGCAGCACAACCTGTGAACAACGTTGCATCCACATGACATATGCCACTAGAATTACAACCAGAGATCCTTAGCAAGCATATAGAAAATATTATGACAATGAATGCCTCTTTGTCCAAAGAGATGCCTAGCTTACACAATAATATGTACTCCATGGGTTATCAAGAACTCATTCAGTCAATCACTACTTATGTAGATGCATTCTAAAGGAATATATTTTCAATGCCTAATACAGAGATACATTATACCTTAGGCTACACCTGTAGTGTAGCCCACTACTCAACTGACCCCTGCACCACTAGTTACGCCAATGTATTAGAGAATATTGGGCCATTTGATAGATGAGTAATAGCCTATGCATGTAAAGAGTTGAAGTAGGTTAAAGAACATCAATTAGTAATAGACATAAATAAAAAGCTTTGTGACTTCAGGACTCGGCTTCCTCTACTTGTAAATTGGAGGAAGGGAGAAATGAAGAAGTTGTATGAGAATATATTAAATATGAATGCTAGCACATCAATAGTAGAGTTAGACCCCCTAGAAGAGGGAAATGAAGAAGATATTAGGTAATAATCACAAAAGACTTACAAAATAGAGCTCTAATCAAAGCAAGAGTTGCGATCATGCAGAAGATTTATTGGAAGTCTCTTGTGGATTAATTCTCTATCTACTCACAGATAGCTTATGTTGAGGATACGAGGAGAAGAGATGAAATGCAACATGAGGCTCTTATAGAAAGAAGAGTGACTAGAAGACAAAGTAAGAATGAAGTGGAAAAGGCTAAACAGCCTGAAATGAAAGTCCAATTTGAGGAGGCTATTGCTTTTCAAAAAGAAGTAAAGAGAAAAGAAACAAGAGATGGAATGATTCTTGCGAAGACAATTAAAATTCAAGAAACAAGTGAAGTTAGTGAAAAGATCCAAGAAACTAGTGAGAAGACTAAAAATGGTCAAGAAAGTGAAGGGAAAAAGAAGAATAACTCTCCAAAAGCTATAGTGATTTGGAGCATGAGAAGAAGAATGATGCCAATGAAATTTGATCTAACATTTTACTAAAAAGTCAAGTGACCATGTCTTTGGAACATGTCTACTCAATTAGTAGGTGTGAGTTCAATAACTAGATTGAATAAGAGAAAGAGCTTTTGATTACATCAAGTAATAGAGATGGGAGAGGCACCTAAAGGCACTCATGTTATGAATGAAGCAGTTGCATTATGTGACTCCTCTGATGAGGAAGTTGAGATTGCGATATGTCAAGGGATTAGGAATACTTTAGGACCAATCAAACATGACAAGGAGATACGAAATTCAGAGAGTGATATAATAAGAACTTCTAGGCAAGATACATGACAAAAGTAAAAGCAAAATTAGGAAATGATGGAGATTCATATTTAGCCTTGGCCTTGATTGCCTAAGGCTTAGAGATAAATGTGATATCCAAGAAGTTGTATGACAAGTTCAAATGTGATGGAGAGTGTTAATCTCCAAAAGAACAACCTACTCTTGAATTTAGAACACCTCTATGTCAAGAGTAAGTCAAAACTTCTACCAAATTAGAAGTCCAACCTCCAAATTATCAAAAGTTGAAAAATTCTGTGAAGAAGATAAAACACAGAAAGTTTGCTGCACAATTTCTTCTCATTGACCTACCAAACATGTAAAGTTTTCTATGAAATTTTGTATGGAGTTTTGCCTAGAAGTTGCGCACCTCCTCCAAGTTAAAGTTCTTCAAAAGGTTTAGTATAACTTGAGAAATCAACTTCACAAGTTACCTATGTCCAAATCTGCACTTCTGAGAAGTCGATTTGACACCTCTAACTTCTTAACTTTGGTTCTCACAATGTCGAACCCGTTTTACCAAATCCTTTTGGCTATAGATAGCTTATCTCTCAACTTAGATTCTGAGCTATCATATGTGTAAAACTTTACACTGTGCAATGAGCACTACTCATTTCTTTGGACTCGAAATTTGCGCCTGTTTCAGAGAACTGTGAACACTTATCACATATGAATGTTCCTACACACAATTCTGACTTCTTGATGGGATAGTCTTGGATTCTATGTCCTTTCTTTTTGTAGTGGAAACACTTTCCCTTGAACTTCTTTTTGTTCTTCTTCTTTTTTATCTCCACCTTTTGAAGAGTCTGATTTGCCTCCTTTGACACTCGTTGTGAATGCAGCATCTCCTTTGATTCTACCACTCCTTCCATTGCGCTGCACCTCCTCCTCCAAGAGTATGGCAGATTCTTCAAACGTTAGTAGTTGAGGTTTGATTTGAGTATTAAGAGTAGTAAATAGACCATCAAAATTAGGTGGATAGATTCAAAGACAACACAAAGCTAACTACTCACTTGACTTTTCTACACCTTCTTCTGGTATTTTATCTTGGGGATTATCTATGGGAGCGATAAACACCTCTATAGTCTCCCCATCAGCAAACCTTTTTACCGGTAGCTGATTCTTCAAGTTCTGAATATGTGTCTGATTACAACTTTCATATTGATTTCTCAATATGTTCCATGCTTCATACAACTTGGTAGTATGCTAACAATGGTTCAGTGCTTGGATTGCCTAATGTTGCAGGTCAACATATGACATACAGATGTGAGGCATGTCAATTAGGTAAGGCTCATAAGCTTTCCTACTCCAAGCATGGTTTTATGTACTCAGAGAAGCTTGAATTGGTACACACAGATGTGTGGGGACCATCAAAGGATTTCAGTATAAATGGGTCAAGGTATTATGTGATTTATGTTGATGATGCTACTAGATGGATCACTATCTATGTGATCAAAGATAAGTCAGAAGTGTTTAATACATTCAAACACTATCATGCATATGCAGAAAGAATTACAGGACATAAGTTGAAGAGACTAAGGTCAGATGGAGGGGGAGAGTATTTTTCTAATGAGTTCAGTGATTACTTGTGGAATGCAGGTATAAAAAGGGAAGTTACTTGCAGGTACTCTCCTCAACAAAATGGTGTAGCAGAAAGGAGAAATAGAACACTTGTTGAGTTTGCAAGATCCATGATGAAGGAGAAAAATTGCCCTAATTATTTGTGGGCTGAGGCTGTAAATACAGCCACTTATTTGGTCAATAGGTTACCATGTAAAGCCTTGTAGGGTATGACACCATATGAGGCTTGGTGGGGTAAGAGACCTACCTTGGATCATTGCAGAGTTTTTGGATGTGTGGCATATGCATATGTGCCATCACAATTAAGGCACAAGTTGGAGCCTAAAGCTGAAAAATATGTTTTCATTGGTTATGATGATAAGCAGATGGGCTATAGATTGTGGAGTCCATCTACAAAACAATTCATAGTTTCTAAAGATGTTACATTTGATGAGAAAAGTACTTGGTATGCAGGTACAGTCAATATCAATACAGGTGATGAAGAAGAAGTGAGCCAAAGGAAAGGTAAATCAAAGGTTCAAATATTTGATGAACAAGAGAATAATGAAGTGCAGGTTGAAGTGGAAGAAACACCAAGATTTGATCCTGAATATGAAGAACCAGAAACCTCAAGAAGTGGAGAGCTTAGGAGGTCTACAAGGAATAAATGGCAACCTACAAGGTATAGCTATGATACTTCATTTTTGACCACAAAAGATTATGCTTATATGGTAAATACAGATGAAGACCCTTCTACATATGAAGAGGCAAAAGGTAAGGAAAAATGGGAGAAAGCTATGCAGGAAGAATTTGATGCACTATTGGAGAATCAAACATGGGATTTGGTTCCAAAGCCAAATAGTCAGAAGATCATTGGATGCAAGTGGGTTTACAAGACCAAGAGGTTTGCAGATGGAAGTGTGTCTAGATACAAAGCTAGACTTGTTGTCAAAGGGTTTGCTCAGACTTATGGTGTTGACTATGATGAGACTTATAGTCCTGTGGCAAAGATGACAACTATTAGGACACTTATTGCTATTGCTGCATGTAAAGGTTGGAAGTTATGTCAACTTGATGTGAAAAATGCTTTTTTGAATGGTTATATTTCAGATGATGTGTTCATAGAGCAACCTCAAGGGTTTAGAGATACAAGGTATCCAGATCATGTGTGTAAGCTCAAGAGAGCTTTGTATGGCTTGAAGCAGGCCCCAAGGGCATGGAACTATAGACTTGTAAAGTTCTTGAAAGAACCTGGATTTCAGGTGTCTAAAGCAGATAGTAGCTTGCTAGTCAAAGCAAGTGATAATGGTTTCATATACATGTGCATATATGTTGATGATATAATCCTTACAGGTACAAATGAAGAAGGAATACAAAGACTCAAGAAGCAAGTGGAAAAGGATTTCAAAACAAGTGACTTGGGAGACTTGTCATACTTCTTGGGCATGGAGATTACATATACTCAACATGGAGTATTTGTGACCCAAGAAAGGTATTTGAAGAACTTGTTAATCAAGTTTAAAATGGATGATTGCAGGGTAGCACCTACACCAATGGAGGTGAATCATAAATTGAGTAAGTTTGAAGGTGAAGAATTCAAGGACATGAGACAATATCAGAGTTTGGTTGGTAGTCTTATCTATGCTACTTTAACTAGACCTGATTTATCATATGCAGTTGGAGTTTTGTCTCAATTTATGCATTGTCCTAGGAAACAGCATTGGATTGCAGGTCAAAGAGTGATGAGGTACATTAAGGGTACACTCAATGAAGGTTTGTATTATGGGTTCACCTCATATACAAATATCAAAATTTATAGTGATGCAGATTGGGCAGGTAATCCAGATGATAGAAGGTCAACTTTTGGATACATGTGTTATGTGGGAGATAAACTTATCTCATGGTGTTCCAAGAAGCAACATACAGTTGCTTTGTCTTCTACAGAAGCAGAGTACAAAGGCATGGTTGAAGCTGCAAAGGAAGTGATTTGGCTCAAGACATTGATGAAGAGTTTTGACATTGTGCATGGGATACCAATTATATATGGAGATAACATGAGTTCATTGTATTTAGCTGCTAATCCTGTTTTTCATGCCAGGACCAAACACATTGAGATACAGTATCACTTTCTTAGAGAGAAGGTGATGGACAAGGAGATTGAAGTCATACATACTTCAACTAAAGATCAGATAGCTGATATGCTTACAAAGAGCTTGGATGGACCAAAGCTACATAAGTTTAAAGACATGGCAGGTATAAAGAAGAAAAGAGAAACCTCAATTGATGATTGAGGGGGACCTGTTGGTGCAGATCAATCACCAATTGAAGCATGGAGGAAAGATACATTCAGAGGATATGAGGAATGTACACATATGTACATTAGTATAGTTATAGTTCACTTAGATCTTTGATTAGTCATAGACTTGTACAAATTTCTCTATAAATACCTTGAAAATGTCGAGGCGTGATATGAGAGCATATGAAAGAATAGATGAGTGAGTATATATGTCAAGAAAGAAGAAGTTAGATGTCATGAGACATGTGAAATGTTAGTTGAGTTTTCCTCTCATCACTCAACTATATTTTTCTGAGTAATTGAAGAAATATTGCGCCCGATCTTTTCGTGTCTGCTCCGTCTGTGTTTGATCATTTGTGAAATCCTTTTGAGGATATCTAAGTTGATAGTTAATGAGTCTTTGACCTGAATTTCAGAGTCTAATTGTAGGTCTGAGTCTTGAGCATTTTTCATTAGTCCTACCTCACTCAATTCTTTTAGTTGGTTAAAGTAGCAGATCAATTCTTTGCATATTCAAAGAGAACAAGGTTCAAGATTAAATAGGTGCCTATATGCATACACCTAGGTTTAGTTCTTTAAGGTATTAGTTCTTCCAGTAGGAGTAACAAATGCAAGTGAAATAAATTGCATTGGAAAGGCCTCTAAGTCTTGTTTATGTATAGTGAAGGTCTTAGGTTCAGTCTACATATTCTTAGAGGCTCCATCATTTCATTAAGTAGAGGTTTTGTGAAGTTCCTTGTGAGAACATTTTAGCTTTAAGGTTTCATAGGGAAGTTGCAAATTCTTCCAACATATGTGGTGCTCAATCTACATATATATTTATTTTCACCATGAAATGCCTCTTTTTGTGTGATTTAAAGCTCACGAGTTCAAGAACTATACCAAAATCACGAACAAAGATAACTCTGAATCGTGAAAAATACCTTGAATAGAAATCTAGTAGAGAACTTGAAGTATTTTGTTCAACTATGTTCGCATAGACTGATTTAATAAATGTAGGATGCAAAAGGCCTTCAATATATGTTGTGTATGATATCGAAAAGGCCTTCAATATACGTTGTGTATGATATCGTCTGCACCCTTGAGCTATAAAGTGCCAACTCAAAATGGAAATCTCATGAGACTCAAATAATGCTAAGCAAAGGAAAATAAATCTCATGTTATTTTTCTATTGATAATAGAGTTACACATTGATTGCACTATCTAATGGAAAAATGAACAAAGTTTGTCAAATTTCCTCGACTCAATGTATCACAGGATCTTAGATAACCTTTTTCATATGAGATTGAAACTAATAAAGTATAGGTCACAAATTCCCCCGGTTATATTCCAATGGTATGTTATTGTTGTTTTACTATGTCCTTGGACAGAGACTCTTAAATATTATAAACAAGAGATGGTTGCAAGAAGATGAGTTTCATGGTTAAAATGTGAGGGTTTATTATCTTTACGTTTAGATCACATACATTTTCAAGTCTATGATGTTCTTCAAGAAACATTCACTCTATATTTTTTAACAAAAAATGACCATAGTACTCTCATTTGTTTTTTGAAGCTTTAATTATCCACTTGGAGCTCAATTTTTTGACCCCATTTACGCCAACCATTATCGCACCATTTCCCTCGAGTGACCACAAATGATCCATGGTGCTCCAAGTTGTAAGTAACCCATTATGAGGAGAAGCCATTGTGAGAGCTCAAAATATATGTGGAAACCTAAATTCCAAGTAAGATGAGGTCTATGTGTGACCATTGATAGTAATAGATGAACTTGGTGAGTCTAGCCATTAGGTTAAGTAGGGCATAAACTTCCGGGCCACTACATTGCCATTCAAGGTGAAAGCAAAGGCTTTGGGCCATTGTGCGATTTCCCTAGAGAACCTCAATTGGGGGCGAGGGGAGGGATACAGAATTGATCTTCTCCCTTCTGTGGGGTCTAGGGGGCCTATGCCCCTGACCCATAGGGCCAAGATGGTAAGACTTGTGGTCGTGGAGACATTATCAGATTGTATATTTTACTGACTATTTTGTATCTTCGGACTACATTTATCTATACCAAATCCTCTTGTAAAAGCTATATAAGCATGGCCCAGCTTCAGTTTTACATAGCATTGAGCACTAGTAAACCCTTCATCTAGAGTCTCTTTAGATTCCATCTAAGCTCCTCCACATTGGGAGCACATGGGTGGACAACACCATTGTTGTAACTGCATTACTCTTGGCAATCTGAGAATTTGAGTTGTCAATCTATCAGTTTGCATCTATTTTTGTCTCTGTTTTTCTCTCAACTCTCTCTATATGGTCTATTCCATGGTATTACCATTTTCGTACATGTTATCAGAGCTTAGGAGGCTCTATGTGGTGTAGAAGCAAAAACACATGGGTTGTCGAGGTCTCAACAACAAAAGAGAGAAGTTTTCAAGTAGTGCATCATCATCTCCAACTAGGAATCAAGGTGCTTCATCATAAGGAGTAGGTGGAGCACAGACACAAGTAGAAATGATGCTAATCATCTCAACGTTGCAGTACAACCACAAACCTTCAAAGAAGGTAAAGTTGATGGTATAAACAACACCTTGGGGAAGTTTAAAACCAATTCTATACTTGATTCATATAAGCTATGCAGACTACTCTTGGGACCAATCATGAGCCCCAAGAAACACCTAATCCAAATATTTTTGATCAAATGATTGCTCATAATGCTGATGTTCTACGTGCTTGGAAACATAGAAATGCAAGTGCTCTAGTTATAATTATCTTAATACCTCTTTCATTGAAATGTCCAAGCCTCTTCTGCCAAAGATCTAACTCAGAGATCTTATGTCCTCCATATGTGAACATAGCATGACCAATATTGCCTTGAATCTTCAATGTAAATAATCTTCCTTCTTTCTTCCCTGAAACAATCTGTTTATACCCTTGGCTAGGGTCTTCCACATATACTCCATCATTAGTGAGCCTTACTTCATATCCCTTTTCAACAATTTGTCCTACACTTATCAAATTCTTAGGAATTGTAGGAACATACAAGACCTTACTCAATAAGGTACTACCATCCTTGGCTTTCACTGATCCAATTGACTTCACATTGTGCTTTGTGTTGTCACCTGTTTGAACAACATGATTAAAAACCTTACTCTCCAAATCAGTCATCAAAGATATATTACCACTCAGGTGATTGCTACATCCTGAGTCAATGTAGAAGACTCTCTGATCTTCACTCTGGCTTTCACAAGTTGCATTCATTATCAATGTTGAATCCTCCTTTTGATCTGAAGCATAATTGTAGTAGGTGTTGTTGTATTGTTGACTTTGGAATCCTCTACCTGCATTTCTTCCAAAGTAACTCCTACCACCTCTGCCTCTGAAATTACCTCTTTGATTTCTGCCACCTCTTCCTCTTGAATTATAGTTCTAATTATATCCACCATTACTCTGATTATTATGCCAACAATCATTAGCTAAGTGATTTGTCTTACCACAAATCCAGCAAGCTTTGCCTCCATCTTTGTTGTTCCTGCCTCTTCCTCTACCTTTGCCACCTCCTCTACCTCTTAGGAAGTTGGCTTGAGTAGTTGTACCTTCATCTTCATTTGCTTGTTGCTTTCCTTTGCTATTCTTCTTCTTGTCCTTTGAGTACATTGCATGACCTGCACTCTTGTCACCATCTCCTTTAACATCTTGCTCAAATGTTAGCATATGACCTAACAACTAATTTAAGTCAGGAGTGAAATGATCAAGTGATAATTCTGTAGATAAAATGAATGGCTTCCATTTGTCATCACCTCTTAAACCTGTAAGAATTTGTCTTACCAATTTATCCTCCTCAATGTCTTCATCAACAGCTCCTAATGCATCTGCAATGTCTTTCATCCTTGTTACATAGTCTGAAATAGATTGAGAGGCCTTCTTCTTGAAGGTTGTAAATTCTGCCCATAAGGATGCCTTCCTTGACTTTGTAGTATTCTGGAAATGCTCCTCCAAAGCATTCCAAATATCAGTTGCACTTTCAAGACCTCGAATGTGAGGTAACAAGTAATCATTGACTGCCATATATATAATGCTCCTAGCTTGAGCATCTTTCTTCATCCAATTTTTCAAATCTGCTAACTCTTCCCTAGTTGGAACACTAGGATCTTTGAACTGTGGCTTCTCTTCTTCTCCTGTGATGTAGGCTATTAAATCTTTGCTCATAAGATGAGCTTCCATCCTCATAGACCATGCAGGATAGTTTTCCCTATCCAATTTCTCTATCTGTAGAGAATCTCCCATCTTGTGTCCACCTGTGTATTGAAATCTTCAACCTTTATGAACAATATATGTACCTTTACTTCGAATTAGACTCCTTTTGTCCTTCTTGATGTCGTATGGTCTCCTCCTCAAGCTTTGCCTTCAAGCTTTCACCTTTTAGTTCTTCAATTGTTGAATTTCTTGAATCTGCAGCAGTCGGGATCCTCCTTTCCTTGATTTTGATGTCTCCTGCTCTGATACCACTGATGGAGAGTGTTAATCTCCAAAAGAACAACCTACTCTTGAATTTAGAACACCTCTATATCAAGAGTAAGTCAAAACTTCTACCAAATTAGAAGTCCAACCTCCAAATTATCAAAAGTTGAAAAATTCTGTAAGAAGATAAAACACAGAAAGTCTGCTGCACAATTTCTTCTCATTGACCTATCAAACATGTAAAGTTTTCTATGAAATTTTGTATGGAGTGTCGCCTAGAAGTTGCGCACCTCCTCCAAGTTAAAGTTCTTCAAAAGGTTTAGTATAACTTGAGAAATCAACTTCACAAGTTACCTATGTCCAAATCTGCACTTCTGAGAAGTCAATTTGACACCTCTAACTTCTTAACTTTGGTTCTCAATATGTCAAACCCGTTTTATCAAATCCTTTTGGCTATAGATAGCTTATCTCTCAACTTAGATTTTGAGCTATCATATGTGTAAAACTTTACACTGTGCAATGAGCACTACTCATTTCTTTGGACTCAAAATTTGCGCCTGTTTCAGAGAACTGTGAACACTCATCACATATGAATGTTCCTACACACAATTCTCCTAGCCTGTTTACAATTAGACTCTGAAATTCAGGTCAAAGACTCATTACCTATCAACTTAGATATCCTCAAAAGGATTTCACAAATGATCAAACACAGACGGAGCAGACACGAAAAGATCGGGCGCAATATTTCTTCAATTACTCAGAAAAATACAGTTGAGTGATGAGAGGAAAACTCAACTAACATTTCACATGTCTCATGACATCTAACTTCTTCTTTCTTGACATCTATACTCACTCATCTATTCTTTCATATGCTCTCATATCACGCCTCGACATTTTCAAGGTATTTATAGAGAAATTTGTACAAGTCTATGACTAATCACAGATCTAAGTGAACTATAACTATACTAATGTACATATGTGTACATTCCTCATATCCTCTGAATGTATCTTTCCTCCATGCTTCAATTGGTGATTGATCTGCACCAACAAAATGGTCCATAGACAAGGAATATGGTTGGAGGATGAAGACCGTAGATAGTGGCTCTAGAGCTTTGCTAGGAGAATGTGCTTTTGTACATATGTTAATTGGGGGAGCTTTTGAGGAATTTGCCTTCTTTGTCAAGGACAACTATTCATACAAGGCTATTATTGGGCAACCATTCATATCCAAAATGGGGATGGAGACAAAGGCAATCGATGAGGGATTTGCATATGCAAGAATCCAATTGAGATCAGGATTGAAATCCTTACAAGACATGACTATTTAGCCAAATCATTTAAGAAACAAGAAAAATTTAAGAAACCACTCCATTAACTCTCATTATCATGAGTGTGATGATTGTGCACTACTAAGAGAGTATGGGGCATATTTTGACCAAATGTTTTCCTAGGATCCACTTTTATGTGAGACAACGATGGGAAATGATTTGTTGTCTCAAAAGACTATGTATATTGTTTTCTATATCCTTTTGTGTTCAAGTTACTTTATCTGCAAAAAGAAAACAAACAAATTTAAAAAATATATGAGAAACATTACAAAAACTAAGGATTAATGTTACCTGATGAAAAGATTGAAAATATAATTGAGTTGGAGAGTAGTTTGACTAGTCTAGAAGAACTCGAGTAGGCACTTCAAAGAAATAAAAGATCAAAAATCATCATGCTCAGCTCTATTCAAGAATATGAATGGATTATTTAGTTTTTTTCAAGAACATGAAGTGAATGTAATAACAAAGTACAAGACTCTTTATAAGAAAATAAAACTCATAGCTCAACCATTACTGAGTGATAGTTATGAAAAGTATCTGAGAGTTTCTAATGATGTTATGTTGAGAAGATGGGATCTTATAGGGCATCACCTTATTGAGGAGACTATTAAGAAGATAAGGTCTGAAGAGAGATCATTTCTTACAAAGAGTGAAAGTGAAAAGTTCATATAAGTTATCAGGAGATACGAGATAGATAATGTAGATCTAAAACAAGCTCCATCCATGATTATCCTTACAGTGGCACACATACCATGGAATATTCAATCTATTCGAGTCCCTAAAGGTCCTTTACCTGAGGTAATGAGACATTTAAAGGAAAACACATCCATGTAATTATTAGAACCATATTCAGCACCATATTCGATAGATGGTTCATGGTACCAAAGAAGAATGGGAAACTTTGTTTCATCCAAGATTTGCAACCTCTAAATAAACTCAGGATCAGAAATGTAGGGACATGACATAAAGTATATGAGTTTGTAGAAGCATTTGCTAGGCATTCCATCTACTCCATGGGTGATCTATATTCAAAGTATAATCTTTTTCAATTGGCTATTGAGAGTAGAGATATTACGATGATGAAGATTCCACTTGGTTTTGTAAGCATGTGTTCTTGGCCAGAGGGATCGATGAATTCTATAGCTTATATGATGAACGCCATGCATTTAGTCCTACACTACTTTATACCTTCAATAATTATGCCTTTAATTGAAAGGGGTTGCAAGGAAAGAGTGAAAGATGAGACTTTAGATGCTTTTGATTATAGGACATTCGTTAGCAACCATTTCTTTAATTGTGAGAAACTTTTTGAGAGATTCGAAGAGGTAAGGCTAACATTTTCTCTAGAGAAATATGTTTCTGGAGTTGACGAGTTCTTATTGTGGGACATCTTTGTAGAGATTATGGCTGCAAGCCATACTAGCAGAAAGTGGATGCCATTAGCAGATATTATAAGGTCTATCATAATATCAACAAGGTAAGGTGATTCTTAGGAGCATGTGTTTTCTATGTGATCTAGATTCCTAACTTCACTCATGTTCTGAAACCTTTATATGATCTACCGAGAAAGAGAAAGAAGTTTCTTTGGATAGAAAAACACTCAAGGGCAATGCGTAAACTCAAGCAACTACTAATTCAATCCCTAATTCTGAAGTGTGTTGACTATTCGGGTCAAGAGACTATCATTTTGAGTGTTGGTACCATTCCTATTGGTATAGGATGGGTCATAGGTCAAGATGATGATGAGGGGTAGAGATTCCGAGTTTAGTTTGGTGTGAAGATATTGCATGATACTCAGAGAAAGTATGCATAGATGAAAGGAGAGTTATGGGGATTGGGGAGTGCTTTGAAATTTAATAAAGAATATTTCATTTGAGCAAGTGTTGTTGTAGAGACTAACTCTCTTCCATTGAGAGGTATCATAGCTAATTGTTCTTCTCCAGATATTGCAATGCTTAGGTGGGTCTCATGTGTGAAGTTTAAAAATCTAGCTTTTGTTTACATAGTTGGAAAGCTAAAAAAAGTTGCTGATGTGCTTTCAAGAGCAAAAATTGATGATGATTTTGATGGTGATGATGATAAGGTAGAAAGAGATATAAGTATGATGCCATATGATCCACTAGTCTATGTTTATGAGCGATTTTGTGAGAATGAATACGATGGCGAATGGAAAGACACAGAAAATTATCTCAGTTCATTGAAACCTTGCTTTGGCTGGTCAAAAAATAAGTAAAGCTCCATCAAGAGAAAGTCTTACAACTTCTTTCTAAAGAAGGGACTTATTTGGTGACACTATAAAGGAAAGTTAAAGAGTCCACAATGTAAACTAGGTAGTAGGAGTCTTCAGAGCAAGTTCATGAGAGAGATGCATGAGACCTTATGGGCATGTCACAAAGGATTTGATGCGATAGATGAAAACATTAGGAAGCCTATTTCTGGCAAAACATATATGTGAGTGTGTGAGACTTTATGACCAGTTGTGCCACATGTCAATTACATTCTTCAATTAGGCATGAAGACCCATTACATCTGACTTATCATCCTTGTATCCATTACAAGTGGGTGGTTAACCTTGTAATTATGCCCAAGCGAATCGATAAAATGAGGTATATTGTACTTACAAGAGAGGAATAGAAGAAGTGATTTCTAGAGTTTGGATACATAGCAAAAGTGATTGCACATCAAGGAGATTTAAATGCGAGGAGAGGCGAAAGAGTTCTTCGACTATCATGGAATTTAATTTTCTCTCCCTAGTGCCTATAACGGGGAGGATTTAAAGAGGCCACCCTTCTATCCTGAAGGTGATCTCTAAGGCCTACAATTATGAAATAAAGCAATTACCTAGATATCTTCCATTCATGTTATGGGCAGATAGAATGACATATGCTCCTGGTGAACTGATGTACTATCAAAAGCTAGTTTTCCCTATTGAGACATTGATATTGACATCGATGATGCTCCTATGGAATGATGAAACGATGAGAGATGAGGTTTTATCACTGAGGATTAAAGAGTTAGAGCAAGGAAAATAAAAGTTAAAAGAAGTGGTACAAAACGATAAAGAAGTAAGGCTGAAAAATAAAATTTACTTTGACAAAATGCATCGACTTAGACCATGTAATATCGAGATAGATGTTTGGGTGTTGGTGTATGAAAGTATTTTTGACACTCCGTATGATGCTAGGAGGAAACTCAAAAAGAGATGATTTGGGTCGTATGTATTGATTTCTATATTCAATAATGGAACATATGAACTTTGCAAGTTTAACCATACTCCTTATGATCTTTGATTGTAAGGAATGTTGGAGTTTTAGGTCTGTGGAAGCATGCAAATAGCAAAAGGAAGAAGAAAAAGAAGCTTCGAGCACAACACACAATAGTGAATGTATTACCACTAGGCAGAGTCAAGGAGACAAAGAATCAGAAAGAGGAAGCATGAGAGAGAGAGATATAGGAACTATTATGCATAGAAGCAACTGTAGAACAAAGGGTCATACATATCGAATGTAGGGGGCAAAGAGAGAGAGAGAGAGAGGTTTTGCACACAAAGATGACAAGAGAAAGAGAGAGATTATAGGAAAAGGGAGTGGTGAAGAGGTGGAGAGAGAGAGAGAGAGGATAAGCATGCAAACACGACAAGAGAAAATTAGAGATTAAAGCAAAAGGAAGTGGTGAAGAGGTTGAGAGAGAGAGAGAGAGAGTGTGTGTGAGAGAGATATGGAGGGGGAGAGAGACAAAGAGAGAGAGAGAGAGAGACAGAGAGAGAGAGAGAGCATCACAGTAAAATGGATAAAGAGAAAAAGATTCGCCTTTTTTGGGTTGTTGTTATGATTCATTGATTATAGTTTTATTTATATATGTATTACGAAACCTTATATATAGAGGCCAGATTATCCATTGAGTGTTTCCGAATGTTTATTTCAGCTACTTTCTTTACCCTTGAATCTTTCTCCTGATACTCTGTGTGAGTATGCTTTGAGAATTAAGTCTCCAACCCCTCATCTTTGTATCTCTAGCGAAGCAATGCTAATACAGATAGAAACAGAAAGAGATTCCTTCATAATCTCCACTCTCCTCTCAAGTCCACACAGTAAAGGAAATTCTCCATGATCTTACCAGAAGTTGGATGTTGCAAAGTCAAAGAGAGAAAGAAGAGAGAGGAGAGACAGAAGGAGACAGAGAAAGAAAGAAAGAGAAAGGAATAGATAGAAAGACAGAGAGAAAGAGAGAGAAGAAATCGGAGAGGTCGGTAGAACGTTGTGCGTACGGTAGAGAGAGAATCGGGATAGAAAGGGAGAGGGCAGGGGCATTGCAGAATCGAAGTTGGAGAAGCATATGAACTTTTTTTGAGGTCGTAGTGTCCAAAGTGATGTTTACTACACATGTTGAAGCTGAAGCACATTCTGACTCTTAATTTTTTATTCACGTTCCGCACACAATTCATTATAACATCATTGTCTTCATGATGTGCAACTATTACTTCGCACAATGTGTGCGCTTTTGCATAGGTTTTTATCTTTAATCATCATCAAGAAAAACAGACGAATAATCAACATACTTTCTTTGATTTCTTTGATATTTGAGATTCCCTCACATAGAAAACAAAAGGTCTGTCATTTTATGGCAAATTCTTCATCGGGGAATCTAGACCAAGCTAAAGGCTAACAAAATCTGTAGGGCATTTCCCTGATGCAAGTGCTCTTACCGGTCCATTGAAGATGTTGGTCACATCTTCTTTTCTTGTCCCAAGTCTAATAGGCTTTGGTAGATTGTCGGAGAGAAAATTAGACTTCAAAAGAATATCAAGTGGAAACAAGCCCTGCTAGGAGAAGCAATTGGTTGCTCGGCAACCCTCTGGAATGCCATTAGAGGGAGGTCCTCTAGAAGATCTGGCGAAAAAAAGTGATTATAACTTTGGCGACTCCCCCAAAGAGTGGTCAATTGAGAAATTGTTGTTCCTCCTCGGTAAAAGAATCACCAACTGTAAGAATCCCCTCCCCTTCAGGCATCATAAAGTGCTTCTCCTAATTAACAACAAGCTTAAACCCAAGTGGGCCCCACGTGAGGATGATGAGAGGGTGATTAACCTTCTTTGTAATGCCATCTAAACTTTGTAAGATATACCCTTGTTCTATGGGACTTGGGGGGTCCCGTGGGCACTAGTCTCCTTCACTTGTACTTTTACTTTCCTTTATTTAATACAAGTCTGAGAGATTAGACTAATGATTTAATACAAGTCCGGGAGATTAGGCTAAGGCAAACTTCCTTTCATATTAAAAAAGACAATCACATACTTCTCATAAGCCGACAAGATGAACAATCAATCTACATGAAAGAACAATATTAGTAAATTTATTACCCTGATTATTGTCACGAACTTGATAGTAAATGATCTTCCATAGAAGGACATATTTATTTCTACCAATTCGTTGACATTATAGACTTACGAAGTGGAACTTAGATCATAGTGTATGGAATTAGAGCAAAATCATCTACATATCGTAGTCCCTAGATGTTTTCTATGAACTCCTTTTTCATTTCGTAACTCTCTGAGAAAAAAGGTAGAACTAGACAAGTTCATTTGCAGGTTTAGTTCATAGAAATGACCAATAAAGTTCGTCTGAGTAGTTCTAAAACTTCGGTTAGATTTCTAGATATTCATCTGATCTTATGTATTTAAGTTCATAGAAACTATACAATAAAAACACGTTGTACAAATCTTGGAATTGATCTGATTTTATGTATCTATGATCATAGAAAGTGTGTAATAGAAACACTTTCAATATTACTCTTATTTTATACATCTTGGCATTGGTAGTTTTCGTTTGCTATCGCATGATCTTGAATAACCTGTTTTATCTTCATATGACATTCAAAATATTAAAATTTAGGACTCGAATCCTCTTGGTTAAATTCCAATGGTATGTTGCGGCTGTTTTTTTAATCTCTTTGGACTAGGACACTTATATATCATGAAAAAGAGATCGCGGCAAGTAGATGAGTGCTATGGTAAGGTTAATCATGTGACAGTTTGGATCTTTATGTTTCGATAACATGCATTTTGAAGTCGATGATATTCGTCAAGAGAGAGTCGCTATGTATTTTTGAACCAAAGATGACCTTAGGATTCTCTTTGCTTTGCCTAGTTTAATTATCCATTTGGAACTCAATTTCAACCATCTCCTTTCTGTTAAGGATGTGATTAAACCCTCTCCTAGTTATCACTTTATTACAAAAGGATTTTCTATGGGGAGACATTTATGGAACAAAGAGAGAAGAAAGTGCATTAGATTTCAGGAAATTGGCCTTACTACAAGAGTTTCCTATGAAGATTGGTGCCTAATAAGAGATCAAATCAATGCTTGGGATAATTTAAAGATCCACCTAATGCGTGGACATGATCCTACACAGATTCAAGCGTTCATATGGATCAATGGTAATAAATTGCATAAGGTGATAAGTTTCAAGTGGCATTTGGACTCGCATGTCTCCCTTAAAAGAATACAGTGAAGTAGCCCTATATAAAATGGAAATTGAAGTTTGAGTACTTGTGGTACCATCTCATCGAGAATAAATAATGGGTTCTAATGTGATGAATTCTCCACAGGGGAATTTGGACCAATGTCCAAGCTAACAAAATCTACGGGCCCCTCAGAGGTGTATGCACTGCCACAATCATAGAGAAGACATTGTTCACCTCTTTTTTTAATGCGCTAAAACTCACCTTGTCTAGCAAGTGCTTGTTAGGATCTTGTGTTTAAAGAATCAAATAAATTGGAAGCAAGCATTAATGTGCGCTTCTATCTTGTGGATGCCATAATGGGCAAGCTCCTTGCAACATGAAATAAGAAAGATGTGTGACCAACTTCAATTACCATCGAAACGAATGGTCGATTGCTAAATCCTTGGCCAATTAGGGAGACGAATTTCGAATTATAAGAAGTGCCCTCCCTTTCAACACAGTACGTTTTTTCTTTTACTTGGAGAATAAGAAGATTAAAACTAAGTGGGCTGTACATGAGGCGATGAGAAGATCATTAAGTAGCTCTATAACTCCTGGTAATACATTAATTTCTTGTCAACTCGTGGTCATCACCACTATAAGGCCTTCAGGTTAATGTCCTACCTTTGCTTTGTGGGAAACGGGAGATCCCTTGAGCACTATGCCCCTTCACTGCACAATTGTCTTTTTAATGAATTCAAGCAAGGGAGACTTTTGTCCTTTTGATGAATTCAAGCAAGGGAGACTAGACCTATGGTGCAGTTCCTCTTAAAAAATAAAATAAAATGTAGCATTGAGAAAAATTTTTAGTTAAGGTACAAATAATTAATTTCCGCTCATTTTTCTTTTGAATAAGAGTTGAATGTGGATGTTGAAGGAACATCGAATAATCTACAAATTTTATAATGAAAATAGAGTTGGAGGTCTGACAGAAAGAAGGAGTCTTCAAACCCTTATTTGCGCACGTTATACATTTGGAAAGCTGTGGACTTATCTTTCTTGTATTTGTTTTAGGCACACAGTAGCCAAAGTCCTATGAGCACGCGACTAAAAGCACGTAAACTTTGTTTTGAGGTTGTAGCATCCAAAGTGATCTTCACTACACATGTACAAGCTGAAGCACGTTCTGCCTCTTAAATTCTTATTCACTCTGCATACACAATTCACAATAACATCATTGTCGTCATGATGTGCAACTATTATTTCGCACAATGTGTTTGCGCTTTTGCATAGCATTTTTTTTTTTTCAGAGAACAAGAAGTTAATTAACAACACAGAGGGCAAGGTCATCCCCCACCTAGAACTAAACGGCCACCAATGATAAGGCCAATTACAGAAACAATCACATGCATGATGTCTGACAACAACGGATGACAACATATCAAACAAGATAGGCCTGTAACACTACAAGGCCAGAGAGGACAAACAACTAGAAGCACAAATCCACCATATCAATCCGAGTGGCATAGTACAATCTTAGGAGGGAAGCTCTCCATTTGCTAGGCCTGGTACTACTCAAGTGCCTAGTGAGAGAGATCTCTTCATCACGAGCCTCAATTGTGTCAGCAAGAGCTCTAAATCGCATAGTCTTCAGCCCAGTAAGCATAGAGAAAATAGCAGAATCGGTGAGCTTTTGTTGTTGAAAACAAATCCATTCTTGCTCTTCCAAATACTCCTCAGAACATTAGCTCTCCACATGTTCCATAACACAAAGTCAAATTTGTTGCAGAATTCTAGCAGCAGTTCTTTGTAACCAAGATGGAAGTTATACTTGTGGCAAAAAGGCAGGAGAAATCTCCAAAAACACTGAGCATGTTTGCAATTGACAAAGAGGTGGAAGAGATCTTCCACATTGCCACAAAAAATACAAACACCATTATTAATGTATAGCTTCTTGTCCTTAGCACCACACCACACAGCATTGTGTAGTATAAGCCATGGGAGGAAGGAGTGTTTAATGTTCACAGGAAGGTGCCAGATGCATTGAAATCGACGAGACCATTAATCATCACCAAGAAAAACAGACGAACAATCAACATACTTTCATAAGCCGAGAAGATGAACAAACAATCTATATTAAACAACACTATTAGTAAATTTATCATCCTGATTATTGTCACGAATTTCATAGTACATGATTCGTCCATAGAAGGACATATTTATTTCTATCAATTAGCTGACATTATAGACATACAATGTGGATGATACATCATAGTGTATGGAATTAGAGCAAAATCATCTACATATCGTAGTCCCTGCATGTTTTATATGAATTCCTTTTTTTTTATGTATAATTTTGTGACTCTCTGAGAAAAAAGGCTAAAAGTAGATGAGTTCATTTGCAGGTTTACCTCATAAGAATAACTAATGAACTTCGTCCGGGTAGTTTTGAACCTTCGGTTGGTTTTATGGATATTAATCTGATTTTATGTATTTATGATCATAGAAACTATACAATAAAAACACTTCGTAGAAATTATGTTTTTGGCCCAAACCTTCACGCTGGCATCCCTAATCCATCCTTGCTTCTTTAAAGACAACATACATATCATCTTACTTTATGGACGGACATTCATATTAGGATCCTCAATCAAAATGCTAAACCTTGAGGCTATACAAAATGTTTCTAGACCTCCCGAAGAGCCATCATACATTCTTGGTCATTGCAAGGTAGAATGGAGTTTTCATTAACAAATATCTCAGGAAATATTTGATCATGTAGACGACGAAGAGTAATACCTCCGATAACTGCCCTTTCGATATCGCTCTCCACCAAGTTATAAAGCCCTTTATAGCAATGACAAATAGGTTTTCTAATTGATCCGTTATGACAAAAATATGAGCATTGTTGACTATTGATATTGACCCTTCTATATGCATTGCCCTCGAAGGTCCAGATATTTTTGAATTTTCTTCTTAATCCTAGATTCTTCATTACTATCATAAAAAACAATTGTGGCCTATTGAATTATTTATCTAAATGAATCTTAAATAGAAAGAAGCACTCGATTTTCATATTATCTAAATTGTATATCGTTGCATCAAGGTAGTTTTCCGCTTCCTTCTACCATTGTATTGAGGCATTATCCCACATTTGATTAGTCTTGGAGAGTCTCCTTGAACCTTACATAAGGAGGGTCTCTCCTCCACATTTCACTTGCATATAACCCTATAGAGTCTACTTCATTCTCTTGCTAAGATCATTCAAATCCATGTGAGTTTACCCATGTGCTAGTCTAATATAATCTTTAACACTATTTGACTTAGCAAGGTTCTTTCCATTTCTTTCCACATGCGTACACTATACATGGTATCAAAGTCCTAGATTGAGGTCTTGGAAATGATTTTGAATGTCTTGGTGGTGGTGATGCCTAAGTACGTAGTGTTGTTCTCCAATGATTTGGAAACATCTTCTGTCATCCGTTTTATGATCTTTATTGTTCCGTTTGCCCACCCTCCCACCCTTCCTTTTTATCCATTTTCCAACCTCTTATTGCCATATTCTCACCCTCCTACCCTAATGTTTGTGCTCATTCTATGCTAGGTTTCATTATTCTTTATTCGACAATCCGTTTATTTGTGAATAATTACAAAATTTTAGAGAAACCCTCCATTATTTGATCGAATTATTCAGTGCCACATCAGCATATTCAAAGATGTGAGAATACTTTTTGCACAGTGATTGGACTATTTTTTATCGAATGCACTTTCGATCGAAAACGTTTTCGATCTTTGATCAAATTAAATTTCGTAGACCTTCTCTTCTCTTAATTTTGAGTTTCAGAATCATCCATTCACTACTTTCTATTTTCTATTATCTCATTTTCCCTTTTTATTTTTTCAGCTTTACTTTTTATTTTCTATCTCTTCTTTCTCTATTATATTTTGTTAAGACTTAGGTTCATGGGATACATTAATTTACATACATCCATTTACAAGGGTCTTTAGGGGGTTTCAAACATATGGATAATATCACACATATGACTAAATTTATCATATGCATATACAAGGGTTTAGTTTATAAGGGTCTTAAGGTCCGAAAAATGTGTTTCTAAGGTTCGAAGCTAGGGTTTCTAAATAGAAAAAGTACAATTTTCCATGTATATGGTCACTGTTGGTAGATGAAGCAAGTAAGAGAATAGTGTTGGCAGATGAAGCAAGTACGAGCATACATGTAGATCTAGCACTAAGGCAACCCATTAAATTTTTCCAAACTTTACACCATGCTAAAAGTGATTCTCATCACTAAAAACCCTTGTAAATATCATTTCACCTTTTTGTAGCTCCATTTTGTACAAGCCGAGGAGTCCTCGAGCTTGGGGAGCCTTAGAAGTAGTTGCCTGCCAATTTTCATAATTTTTAGATCTCATTTGAGTCCTCAAATAAGCCCTGGAACCTAATTTTTTACTAGGCCGGACACTAGGTCTGGAGAGGGCCAAAGCTAGTCAAAAACTATAAATAGAGCTAGAGAGCTCATTTTTGAGCTACCTTCTTGTAGTTTTGAGCTTGTATGAGAACTTTGTTGCAATAGAAGTGATTCCATTGTCTTACTCTCTTTGTTCTTGCCGTGTGTGCGCATGTGTGTGTATGTGTGTGCATGTTAGTGTGCTTCTCACTCACACATTTGTGCCTTCACTTGCTTGAGGTCTTCATACCATCCTCATGTCTTCCCGGATTGACATTAAAGGAGGTGCTACTCATCACTGAGCTACACCAAATTTTGGTGCCGTTGCCGGGGATTCAAGCTTTGAGGACGAGTGTGTGATGGTAAGACGTAGAGAGGACGCATTGGAATGGTAAGTAGTAGGTAAATTTCTGTTTTTTCTCCATCTCCATCTCCATCTTCATCTCCACCTTCATCTCCTTCTCCACCTTATATTCTCATTTCCAAACCATTTCCTCATTTGCTTTGTGCGATTTTGAGAGAGAGCGAGTGTGTGTTCTTGCTTGTGTGTGTTTTTTTTGCATGTTTCTTGCAGGTTGCAGCTCCATCATCATCTCCAGCAAGCTGAGCAGGTACGGAT
Organism: Ceratopteris richardii; assembly: GCA_020310875.1. Lineage (NCBI taxonomy): Eukaryota > Viridiplantae > Streptophyta > Polypodiopsida > Polypodiales > Pteridaceae > Ceratopteris > Ceratopteris richardii. The sequence continues at coordinate 107,656,807 of CM035437.1, forward strand.
TTTGTCTGCGCAAACCCCAAGGCGTCGAGCTCGAGCTATCGCGACACTCCAAAAACTTCACCCGATCACGATTCTAAGTGCACCACGACACTGCACAGGCCTAGAGCTCCTAGGATCACTACACAGAACAGCAAAATTCACCATAACCCGACCTATCGTGACACCTCGAAGTATCACGATACCCACAACTTATCGCGACACCTCGGAGTATCACGACACTCCCAAGTATCGGGACACCCCGACCTATCGCGACACTCCCAAGTATTGCGACACACCGACCCCACCTATCGCGACACCTCGAAGTATCGCGATACCCAGGACTTATCGCGACACCTCGGAGTATCGCGACACTCCCAAGTATCACGACACTCCCAAGTATTGCGACACACCGACCCCACCTATCACGACACCCCAACCTATCGCGACACTCCCAAGTATCGCGACACACCGACCCCACCTATCGCGACACTCCCAAGTATCGTGACACCCCGACCTATCGCGACACTCCCAAGTATCGCGACACACCGACCCCACCTATCGCGACACTCCCAAGTATCGTGACACCCCGACCTATCGCGACACTCCCAAGTATCGCGACACACCGACCCCACCTATCGTGAAACCTTGGAGTATCGTGACACTCCCAAGTATCGCGACACCCTGACTTATCGTGACACTTCCACCTATCGCGACACCTCCATCTATCGCGACACACCGACCCGACCTATCGCGATACACGGCCTTAATGCATGAAAAATTTTAGAGTAAAGTTTTTGGGTGAATTGAGGTCTATTCGGGCTTAATTTTAGACACATTGGGATAACATTAGAGCTTTAAGAGTGGGCAAAAGACCTAGAAACCAGAGAGGGATCTCTTGAACCCTGAGAGCCTGTTTTGACCCCTAAGTGCCTGAATGGTCATAACTTCGCCATACGAACTCCGATTGAGGAGATTTTAGTCTTGTTGGGTCTTGATTGCTTAGTTCAAGTTTTTTGCATCATCCCTGGTTCCAAAATTAATCACTCAATCATTACGTTTATGACCCTCTTGCATGCCTCTCCCAAGCTTGATAGGGAAAAAGGTTCACAAGAGTTGTCTTTGGGTCAAATTTGTGAACTTCTTGACATTCCTATGGGGTTCAAGGATTCTAGGAGTGAAATATGGGAGTGGATGTTGAATAATATGAAAAGCAAACTCCAATAATCGAAAGGAATGTGATTGAATCCACGAGGGAAATTGATGGTCATCAATAGGTTCTTAATGTTCTCCATCATATTCTTCCTTTCTTATAGGAGATTGAATGATGATGAATTGTTGAAGATGGAACATGTATTTTTAAGTTGGCCTTTAGGTGGGACTAAGTGGTCATAAGGATTTGGGGGTACAGTGAGTTACTCTAGGGGGGCCTGTAAATGTTGATGTGTGTCTTTCCATCCCTTGTGGTAATAGAGCTATATTGACTTATGAACTTTTGCAGGAACATTGTGTGCAAGCAAGGCATTCCAAGACAAGCTAGCAAGGGTGAGTACCAAGCTTGGGAGAAGGCTTCCTGGGCTTGTGCAGCAGTCGGAGCAACCAGAGGATTGAGGTTCGAAGTTCTCTCAACCCTCCTTTGTCAATTCCTAGCCTAGGCTAAGTACGACTTAGGTGTGGTAATTAATTAGGTCAACGTCAGGCACGAACTAAGTCTAAGAGAACTAATCAACCAAGTGCAAGCATTAAGTAGGTCTTAAGTGCAAAAACCGTAAGGAAAAAAGTAAACTTGAATCGATCAATTATCAAGTGCGAAATTCACTTAAGTATTCCGGACGCCGAGATATCAGACAAGTTCATAAACATAATAATCAACTAAAAAGAACAAAGTGATTGGTGTAAAATAACCTGCAACCAGAGTGTCCTTGGGACCAAAGGGAGTAGATAAACCAGGCATATGAACCTTAGGTCAGGCAGACACTTAGGCCGAGACAGACAAAGCCTCAGATCTTCTGAAGCTAGTGTCAATCACACTGCTAGGTCTTGGGCCCAGCAGTTGAGTGATTACCCATACACTCCCCGATCAGAAACAAGCGATTCTGAAATGTCCTATAACATGGAGAGACCAGTAGGTAGTTTAGGGGCGGCGTACCTAGAAAAGCTAGAAGGACCTTACAAGACTCAACTGGAATACATCAGGACTAATCGTCTAGGTGCTTGCATCTACGAAGATGGCCTGAGAAAATCAGTGGTCAGGATTAAGAACCTTGATCAACCCCATGGACTAGAACACCCGGTAGTCAAATTTGAGAATGGAGCACACCTAGATAAAGAAGGGACTATTTATGTAGTCACCTCTCTTCTAGATAGAACCGACGAGTTTGGAAATGTGATTGCAGAAACCGATATGGGCGATATAGAGCAAGGAAATATAGAGAAAGAGTCGAGAACTCCCTGCGGTAAATCAGTCTTGACCAGAATCATGACTCCAGAATGGATTCCCCAGGATAATAAAAGCATAGACTTGCTTTTAAATCGAGAAACCGATGAGGCCTTTTGGAGGTATAAGCCTACCCTGCCTCATGAAGTAGGTGCTCCCACAATCTATGAGTTCAAAGACCCTGCCATCCCAGGCAAAGTAACATACCTAGACAATACATCGGAAAGAATCTTCATGGTCACCGAGCATGGCAGACATGCCTACACATGGAAGGGTGAATTTGTTTTTCCCCAACCACGGTCTAATGTGTCCTATGGTCACCAAGGATCCGCGACCTCCCAGGCTCATGGAGCTCAAGGAGATAGAAGTAGAGATAGACCTGAAGTAAGCTTTGCCAACCCCCAGGGAAGAGAAAGAAGGAGAACAGGGATGGATAGAGAAGAAACCGAGAGATTTAGAGACCCAACGAACCAAAGAAATGCTGATGATTTTCCTTTTCCAAGGCCGAGAGAACACGCTAGGACCCTGAGGCCAACTCAACAGGTGAAGTCCATGAAGAATTACTTCGATGGCACTGGAGACCCTTATGACCATGTGGCAGAATTTAGGCAAGTCTTGAAAGCTGAACAGGTAGAGGACCTATTCACACAATATAATGCTTTTGGTCTAACCCTTAGGAACACTGCCCTTACGTGGTTTCAACCACTGAACGAGAGGCATTTCAGAAACATAGACCAGCTCCTAGAAGCATTTATCATTGAGTTTTCCAAGAGTGGTATAAGGCACAACACCTCCTCACTAATTCATAGCTTCAAGCAAACACCTCAAGAGACGGTCAGACTAGCAGGAAGACGGTTTAGGCAATACCTAGAGAGGTGCCCGATGCGTGAGTTACCCACACCAGCCAAGCAAGTGGCTTTGTTCTTAGATGGCTTGTTGAGCACCAAGCTTAGGTCATATGTGTATTTGAAGGACCCCAGAACTATAGAAGAATGTGTGCGCATGTGCATAGACATCGAGGATAATCTAGGTGAGGAGTTAGAACTATCAAAAATCTATAAGGATTCGGATAGCTCTAGTAGACTCACATCTGGTCAATCCACATCCATTGAGGAACTTTGTAGCTCAGTGATGAGTAGCACCTCCTTTAATGTCAATCTGGGAAGACGTGAGGATGGTATGAAGACCTTGAGCAAGTGAAGGCACAAGTGCGTGAGTGAGAAGCACACTAACATGCACACACATACACACACGCACACACGGCAAGACAAAGAGTTAGAAGCAATGGAGTTCTTAGATTACTTTCAAAAAGCTCATACAAGTTCAATTCAATTACAAGCTAACCTCAAAAATGAGCTCTTTAGCTCTATTTATAGTTTTTGACTAGGTTTTGGCCCTGTCGAGACCTAGTGTCCGGCCTAGCTAAAAATTAGGTTCCAGGGCCTATTTGAGGGCTTAAACTGAGTCTACAAAATACGAAAATTGATATGTAGGTACTTCTAAAGCTCCTCAAGCTCAAGGACTCCTTGGCTTGCACAAAATGGAGCTACAAAAAAATGAAATGGTATTTACAATGATGGTTAGTGATAAAAATCACTGTTATAAAGATGTTGATTTGGAAAAATTTGAAGGCCTATCTGCCAGATCTGCGTCGATTGCTTTGTCTACTTAATCCTTTGCCTTGCTCTGACTCTCTCCGCTGGCTTCCTTGTCTCCTCAGTCCTTGGGTGCCCATACTGCTCTCAACACCCCCCCCCTCTCTCGCGTCTGTCATCTCTAACAGACTCTTGTTGCTGGGAGTGCTGGATGTAATAGTCCACCACATGAGTGGCAAGTTGATGTTCTTGTATGCGTAGTGCTCGGGCCAAATCTGTCATCATGCGATCCCAATCAATTGGTCCTGGAATGTCCAGATGTGGCAGACGTAACTGATCTGCATGGATGGCTTGTTCTACTGCGAATAGATGTAGCAAATGTGTTGGTCTGGGAATGAAAATTTCCGAATGATATTCCCAGAATCCCGTAGAGAACATTTCCTCAAATGTCTGCTTGAAGCATGCACGTAAGTACTTTATTTGTGCATGCCAGGCAAAGATTATAGTGATCGAGGGAGTCTGGCTCATGTCCTAGACTAAATCCTTGTTACCTTGAGAGAATCCAGGGGCAAAGATGTATGGAGCTTGTACCTTCCGAAAGGTTTTGAAGACAATGGTCATGAGCTCGAATATTTTCATACACATTTTCGCTACTATGTCGGGTACATTATTTAGACGAGTAGATCAGTGTCGAATTGTTGATATCATGTAGGCTACGGTTGGGGTCCCTCGAGGCGGAGCAAAATATGGATAGTTAACCCAAGCCAAGCATTCTTTATTGTTGCGTACCTTGATTGCAAATGCTTGCCAGGATCTGCGACGTACCATTGGGCAATAGCATGGATTATACTTGATATACAGTGGCATGGTTGCCCATGTGCTCATCATCTCAGGGTAATCGGTTAGTAGACGTGCACGCCAATTGGGTTGGAAGATCGAGCCAGCACGGGCATCTGCCGGTAAGTCTGCTGGCTCAAATTGAGTGGCGAATGTGGGCTCCTTCCCTGTATGCCTTCTAACTTCTGCATTATAATCATGTAGCAAGACAAAGTAAGGCATGTATTGCGTCTCTGATGTTGTGATCAAGCGTTGGTGGGATAGGTTCTGAAAGTAAGAAGATCGAAGGACAGTTTCTTCCAGATTTGTGAGATTGAATTTGCACGGCAACGCGATCATCATGTGTCTTTCCTACTTTCTCGATCCTTTTGACCCAATCTGGAACTCCAATTTCTAAAGTGTCTTGTCCTTCTTCTCTTACCCGACTGCCGGGTGTGGGCATCGGCTCGTACGGCTCTTCATAGCTATCATCGACAGGGATTTCCACAACTGTTTCAGGTTCTGGTTCTTCAGTTGGCGAGGGTGGCCTTTCATATGGTAAGAGGCGTGCTTGGAGTTCTACCACCTGTTTTCGGAGGGTCTCTACTTCTTCTGTAGAGTGTCGCAAGATTATCGGCTCCTGTTGAGCTGTGGGGGCACTGGCTATCTGCTTCTTTAGATCCGCACATTCAACCTCTAACTTTTCATATGACTCCAAGAAATTTGCATGCTCTTCGAGTAAGATGCAAATGTCTTCAGATGGGACTGCTCTATACTTGGTAGGATTAATGGTTGCTCCTGCAGTTCCTTCCATAGCCGCTTCAAAGTTGTCTTGGTTTTGTTGCTGAAGCCTCTTGTTCTCTTCTAGTGCTGCTGCCATATGCTTTCTTAATAGCCCAAGATTGCGTCTAAGTGTAGCATTGGATATCATTTGGGACTCGAGCATACTTTCCAGTTCCTTCACTGCTTGATCATCCACTATAGAAATTTTCGATTCTAATTCTGTGTGAGCCTGTTGTAAGGTGGTATGTTCTGAGAGAAGCGTTTGGTAATCATCTTCGAGAGTGTTGACTCTAGCTTGTAGACGCTGAGATTCTGCTTGGAGGGCAACAGTGCGTTCTTCCAATTGATGGTATTCTTGTTGTAGTTGATGTGCACACTGAAGTAATGTAGTGAACGTGCTATTTACATTATGAGATGCAAGGGGAAAAGTTTGGAATGCAGGGGAGGTGGGAATGGGAAGGGAGGTAGTGAATGTTGTGTTTGCTAATGATGTGTTGAGTGGTGAGGTGGGGGGTAGTGGAGGGGGAGAGGGTGGAATTGTGGGGAGAGGTGTTGTGGTGGGTGAAATGTCCATTGGGTCAGACAGAGTGGTGTGTACAGGGGCTACCATGTAGGTGGGTATGGTAGGTGAAGTGAGTGTGGTGTTCGTGTAGATTGAGGTTGTTGCGAACCTCGAGGAAATGTGCCTCTGAAACATTGGAGTGCTGATGGACTGCGCCACGAAGGATGGTTGTTGGGGTGGTGCGGTTAGGTTGAATGAGGTGTAGGGGACAACTGGGAAGGGAGGGTCATGGAAGGGAGGTATCCGTATTGGGGGATAGGCTGGGAAACACAGGGTGCCTTCTATGGGTGCCGGGTTTCCAACCACACTTGGAATTATGGGATGGCCAATTATGGGTTCGGAGGATAGAAGGGTTGAGGTGTACAAGGGATTGGTGATGAAGGAGAAGAGGGTGTCTTGTGATGTGGGTTCTTGAAATGAGAATGATGTGAATGAGGTTGGGTTATAAGTGAAGGTAGAGGTGATGACTGCCATTTCTTCCATGGTGGGAGGTGGTGGTGGGGGTGGAGAAGGTGGTGATGGGGGGTGCTAGGGTGAGATGGGTGATGTCTGAACGAAGGTTTCAGCAGAGAGGTCAATGGTGGTGGTGGGGGTAGCTATGGCTTCAATGGTTACTTCTTGTTCTGTGACGGGCATCTTGATATTCTTACCTGCTCGTGGTAATGTGTCGACTCTACGTTTTTCATACCTCACGGACTAGCGGACTGCAGTGTGGACCTTGTTTGCACCCTAACATGCACTTGATAGTCTTTAAGTCTCTACCTAAGTGCCACTCTACTTCAAAATCACCTAGGCCTTCTACAATGATTTTGGCACCATGAATTCGAGAAGTTATCACCTCTGTGATCCATGGGGTCCTACTAAAAATCCATGTAAGAACATCATTGGATTCTTTAGGTACTTCAATAGCACCTAATCACCATATATCTTTCTCTGATTGGACACTATATGTAAAGTGATGGGTAGATTCTTCACTTTGATTAATAATGCCATGGGCCATAGCTTCCTTCATGAGTGTCACACTAAGTCTCTCCATACATCGTCCCTTTATGATTTGACATTTGTCTAGCTTCAATACAAACTTGAGTTTGGAACCAAAATCTACATCAAATAACAAAAATTATATTTATAAAAATACTATGAATGTCATTATCACAACAATGGATATACCTTGAATTGTGGATTTGTAAAATTTAACCATCTCCTTTTGAAACCTCTCCAAATTGACAAATATATTGTTTTATTTTGTGTAGATGAATCCCTCTCTAGATGTGTTTTTCAACTCTTTCTTTGATGTAGATGAATGATAAATGGATGCAAGCATAACATCTTCTATATGCAAGTAATTGCCAAGAGTATTTGCTACATCCTCATTGATCATCTGCTTCTTCAGAGATACCTTGTAAGGGCATGGAAAAATTCTTTGGAAAATACCTTTGTTTTGCAGAGCGTGCTTCAAAAGATTGTACAATGCAGTGTATGCTCTAGTACTAATAGCTACCTCATCACATACCATCTGTACCTCACTAGGACTAATAACATCTTCTAAGTTGCATGCAAAATCTTTAATCACTTGGGTTTTGATGTGATTTCCTATTGGTGAATCCAAAATCATAAGAACATGTTTGCTGCTAAGAAACGAATTCACAAAACTTCAATTGATCCTCCATTGTTGAGGAAGCACTGGCATCTTCAACAAATGACCTGCACAATAAGAAAATCAATCTAAAATGCATGTGCTTGAGCATATCTTCCACCCCAAAAACGTTTCTCTATAGAAGATGCAATAGGAACTACAACACGAACAAGAACTTGAATAATATCACCATCTTCAATGTTATTTGCATCAGCTTCAATAACTATATTTGCTTCAATAACTATATTTGAATGTGTAATGGGACGTTTTTCAACACCCTACACAATATTGCATGCTCCTTTTGCAACCAATACATGATGCATCATATAGATCCATAATGGGTAATTGGTACCATCCAAGTTATCCTTAAGAGCCAACATAAGGAATACATCACTACTTTCAGCCATGGCCACTCACTAAAATGCCCTAATGCAAAGAAATGAATGTATCTCCAAAACTTGAAGAGAACTACCTTGTTGAGTTTTGCTAAACCTGTAATAGACTTCAAGGTGCTTATACTGGTGAACCAAAACCTCCATATATCTTTGGCACAAAAAGACAAAAATTCCTTCATAGGGATTATGATAGCATATTTGGATGCCAAAACAAGCTCATATTGCAATTTTGACACCATAGAGTGAAGATGATTTGAACTCCTCATCTTCTTGAGTATGCTCACCAATTTTCATGTGATTTTGAGACTGTAACTGGAGGGGTGTCAATGATACCAATTGTTGGACTTTGAGGTCTGTAGAAGCACATGAATAGCACAAGGAGAACAAGCTTTGAGCACAACACACACAACTCACTGCATTACAAAGAGAATGTACAAAGATAAGTGACCCATTATGGTTATAGTCGAATATAAAATCTAGGGGAAAAAACCTCCTAACGAGGGAAAAAAGTGCTCGAGAATCCTAGTGTGTTCACACACATCACTACCTAAATATATCAACGTTGTCTATCCAAAGTATTCCTTCATCTTGCCACACTCCTATGTAAAGGTGATTGGTCTTCATAATTATAATTTTGTCGCTCATTTTGAATTATTAGTCTATGTGTACAAGCATCTTGATATGCCCTACAATCCCAAAACATATGAATATATTAATCATAGCAAAAAAATCTTTGGTGTCACTTCTGAAACGTGTTTGTTTTCTAGGTTTCAATCTAGGGGTGGATTTTGTAAGGTTGAATGAATGATTCTCAGTAGAAATATATATGCAAACATAACTTGGACTCTAACCTCATGTTAATGATTATATTTCAATAATTGTAGTTCTTTGATTTGATTGATCAAAAGTTGAAACTTATTTTTCAATTTTGAAACTTTAGATTCCATTATTTTTTTTTTACTTTTTAAGGTTAATGCACATCACATGCATAGTTTGAGACATTGTATTTATGTTCTGGATTAAGGTTAGGATGATTTCAAGTTTTTCTTGTATAGATTTATTCGCTCTAGCCTCCATTTCTTTAAACTGCTCTTAACATCTTCTAAATTTTTCTTCAACCATTTCGCTCACACATGATTCTTTGGCTTATGTGTTAATGCAACTCTTCTGACTATGGTCCTTAGATTCATTTAAAATAGATTCTTTGAATACTCTTTGAACTATATCTTCCATTTTTGTTTGTTTCTATATACACATCACCCACTTATATTTTGTGTTCTGTAATGAGTAGTTGATTCCTATTGGAATTCAATCAAGATAGGATAAAAATAGGATTCTATGATAGTTTTTGCATCATGTTGAATTCGAATATGTGATTCAAACGCTTGAAACTCTTTTTATGCTTTGAAATGCAATACAAAAATGCAATCAATTAGGAAAAATGGTAAATGCACTTATGCAAATGATTTTTTTTTTGCTAACAATACCCGTATGAAGATAGAGGGAAAAGTTCTTGTATGTTTGAATTTCAAACATGCATGAAATGTCATTATTCAAAATAAATATTACCTTAACTTGGCTTGGATAAAAGGCTAAATGTGAGTATACATGAGTGAATGTTTATATACACTTTGAAGAATAAATCCTTAAACAAGGGGAAAACTATGTGAGTGAATGTGTGAAAGTTCCAACTTTGTTTGAAAGGAAAGGTGAAGCCATGAAAAAACGTATTGTACAAGCTTCCATGGGATGCTCACTCCCACATCAAGAAAAGTCAATCTGTCACTTTACACTTTCAAAGCAATTATCATGCTCATTTAAAAAGTGAAATTTCCAAAGACATTATCGATAGATCACCAAGTTGCCATGGATGTTCACATCGAGTTCACTATCCTGGGGAGGAAAGTCCCAAGTGACAGCTAGGTGGATCGGTTCTTGTTGTGGTCCTATCATGACATTGCATGGAGGGTGCTTTTTAGGCATGCGAAAGTAAAGGTGGAGGTCGCAAATGCAAGGAAGAGAAGTAGAGTAGCTCACTGTAGAAGAGTTGTATGCATCATATCCAAGACCTTATTCATATGCATACATTCAATGAAATGTTATTTTGTCTTATGGCCTATGACATAAAAACTGACTATGAAACAATCAATCAAATAATAAAGATACAAAGAAAATGTCACTATCCCAGTGACATTGAAGAGTGAAACTGTGGTAATCCACAAGAACCCTCTCCACCAAGGCACTTCTTAGCAGCTTGTAAGTGGAAAATAGGCCATCCAACACAATGCAAGATTTCAACATTGATGATGAGAAGAAATCACATCAGATTCTTCAAGGCATATCGGTTATGATCACTACGCAATGTTTCATTTATCTTCAATATTCTCTTCACTTCATTATCTAAAATAAATATCGACAAAAAACGATATCCCGCTAGTACATTTAGAACTCGTGGAAAACACTCATGAGAAAAAAAAGACTTACGCCTTAAATTAATCGTTTTCTTTTCTTTGTTTCCATTCCTGTCTTTTTTTGTTTATCTTTTTATTTTTCTAAGCACTACATTCAATCTCATCACCCAGAATGCAAGTTCCTTGATTCTGTGCCAAGCATGTGATCTTCATAAGGTATATGTCGTAGAAGTCCCTCCTTGATTCTTATTTATAACCCTTTGACAGAAGATAATGTTTTGCATGAAGCAACATGAGGGTGAGAGACCTTTCAAAATGCTCTACAATATATCATCCCTTCTCTATCAATCACTAGCGAGATTTGTAATCGCTTTATTAATCAATGGGAAGCCTAGCCTCCTCCCTCTATCGACCTGTTTTCCCATGAACAAGATGAAAATCTATAGTTCTTATGTGCTCCAAAAGAAACCCATAGAGAATGAGGCATTACCTTAGATTTTCTTCATCAATTGTTGTCTTGGATGCTACTCTCATCTTTCTTTTCCTATTGCATAAATGAGCATCGGCTGCCCCTTCACTATGACTTATTTGTATGGCCTGAATCCACTCTCTCTGCACCGCTATCTTACATATGAGCCTTTTATTTCCTTATTGTTGTATTTATGTATCACCTTATATTATTTCTTCAAAAATCAGAGGTCACTCAAATATTCTGAAGCTCTATCTGAATCAATGCATTCATTTATTCTCTCAATCAATCAAGAAAAAGATCTTTTATTCTATTTTGCATACAACAAATATAAGTTTTGCCAATACTTAATGACTATCTATGACTATTTATTTAGAGGCATTAACTTGTAGCTGATTCTCACAAATCGAAGAAAAAATAAAGCTCTTTGTACAAACCAAATTTATTCATAAATAAATGAAGCGACAATTCATCTCTGCCCCTTTCTTTATGTTGGTGGAGCAAACCTATCCATTCTCTCTCTCTATCTCTTTTTCTCTCTCTCTCTCTCTCTCTTTCTCTTTCTACATGTATCTCTCTATGGCCTACTTGTCCATATTGTATCAATAGTTTAAGTCAAACCCTAATGAACTCTTTCAAATGTTACATGTTTCAATCCATAAATTTAAGTGAATAGGTTTTCCTTCATAAAAAATAAAATGATGGCTGCCTTTTTCACCATTCATAACTACGAGAAAAAGTCTTAAGTCTTTCAATTTCATAGCTCTTCAGTTGAACATAGCTCACAAGTGCATCAGACTTAAAAATTCACCATATACATGTAAAGTGCACTACAATGACCGCAGCTCATAATCCATATGTGAAATTATAAGACGAACTCCACAAAGATACCTCTTCTCAAATCCTATAGAATCAAAAACGTTATGGCTGCAAAATCTTGTACTATTGTGCAACTACATTGTAGATACATCGAATGCAGTAAGCATCACTTAAAGCCTATTCGAGCACTCCTATCACGTCCTGAATGTAATCACCTTCTATCTATCCATGGGCCATCACACCAACCACAAATATTATGTTGTCCTTAGGTTCCATCACAACAACATAATCATGAAGTTTGATAACTTTAAAAGCACTATATGATAACCCTACATAACGAGTTCCAACTCGAAGCTCTTTTTTCACTAGCTATTTCACAAACCTCTAGAGTTTCTCTACTCCATTTGATGCATGAATGCCAGGTTTTTATAGCAGTTCTACTAGATTCCAATCTCTCTCTCTCTCTCTCTCTCTCTCTCTCTCTCTCTCTCTCTCTCTCTCTCTCTCTCTCTCTCTCTCTCTATCTATCTATCTATCTATCTATCTATCTCTCTATATTTTCTCTCTCTTCACTCTCCATTCCTCCATCTCTATGCACTTTCGGTATCCATCTCTAGACCTCTCTCTCTCTCTCTCAAATTCTACCTTGCATAGCAGTCTCCTTTGATGTCGTTGCCGTTAAATCCTCGGAATCCATGGACTATGTTGCAAGAGCTGATTTCCCCCTTGAAGGCCCATCTTTCTCTATCTCCAACCCACGATTATTGCTCATATAAGGAAAATCCTCTCAAAAGGAAATCGAAGGCGTCTCCTATACACATGTTTGAGGTGTCAATGGTCATCCTTAAGATGTGTCTCAAAAGCATCTCTTGCCCTCATAATTTGTTATGCACATCCACAAAGAAAGATGAATCTAATCAAAATTATCTTTCTACATGTGTACTAGAATATGCGGTATTCCTCATCCTCTACTAGTTCTTTTATCCCACCACAAACAATCCTGCCTAAACTTGATGGGCCATTGGGCATCGATAAATAAAAAACAAGTTATCTCCTCCTCTTAGTGTAGTTCCCACTCATCTACCAACTTCTACTATATGTAAAGTTCTGATTAGTTGATCTCTCTCTCTCTCTCTCTCTCTCTCTCTCTCTCTCTCTCTCTCTCTCTCTCTCTCTCTCTCTCTCTCTTTAGTGTCATAGCACAATACTAGAAAGCCCTATGCCTAATCCCCCTCTCTCTCTCTCTATCTCTCTCTCTCTATTTCTCTCTATCTATGAATCCACCTCTTACAGTTAATTCTACAATGCCAATCTCCAATATGAATGAATCTCTCTCTACCTACTTAACACCTATATCTCTATGTGTGTGAACTCCTTCTTTGAACAAACATCCCCAACTTTGATTTTGTAGTGCATGTGCCTTCTCTCCCTCTCTCCCAATTCTTTCTCTCTGCTCTATGTAGAACATTCTCTTGAATTGGCCAATTTCTCATTTCTTTTTCTCTCTCTCTCTCAATCTATCTCTATGTTTACCCCTCTCTCTCCCCTCTCTTCTCTCTTCTAGAGAATTGATACTCAATGCATTCTCACAAAGTATAAGGAGAAAGAGTAAAGAGTGTAAAAGGTACCTAAAATAAACATCGGGAAAAATCAATGGTTAATCATGCCTCTATTGATAAGGTTTCACAAGGCTCTTTTTGCAAAAGGATTTATTCAATTTTCCAATTTGAAATTGATTTTCTAAGATTTTCACAAATGGATTCTTTGGAAGCTTCTTTTCCTTCATTTCTTAACTTCGATATTCCTTTTCATCCGTTTCGTTTTCCAATTTCTCATTTTTGTTTTTCATATTTTCCTTTTTTTTAATATTTCATTTCTTTTTTCTCTTACTTCTGTTTTAGGAATATGGTGTAAGGGTTACATTCATTTAGAGTTATGCTTATACAAGGGGTTTCATTTACAAGAGTTTTTGGAGTTTGAAAAGAAAATGGATTTCTAAGGTTCAAAGCTAGGTTATTTTAGTAAAATAATTAGGGTTTTGCATACTTATGGTTACCAAACATATAAGCATAGGGTAAGTAGATACATAAGGGATTTGAACACTCATGGGTTTTAGGTAAAATATGGATTTTCAATGTAGGATGATGTTGCGTTAAAATACATATTAGGGGTTTGTGTAGCTAGGAGTTGTTTAGCTTAAGGGTTTCAATATCTCTAAATACAAGGGTTTTAGGGTTGCCAATAGGGTACATATTTATCTAGTGTCTTTGGGGTTTCTTTTTAAGACATAAACTTAGGTTTTTGATGGGTTACATTCAATAATAACACTAGGGTTCTAAGGAGTAAAGATCTTGAGGATTTCTAGTAAATTATGGTTAGAGGTGAGGGTTCTCTTAGGGTTTGACTCTAGGGTTGGGAGGGTTTTTAGATATGGGTGTTGAGGGGTTGAGGAACATGGGTACTTTATACAAGTAGGGTACAGGTTCCTAGGGTTTTTAGGTCAATAGAGTCTCTAATGCTCACGCATGGGCTTACAAAATTATACAATTGGAAGTTTTTCTCATCAACCAATCATTTAAAAAATCAAGCATTTGAACAAATATACAAGTCTTCTTCTTCGTGTAGGTACTCAATCACAAACTTATTAGTTTCATTCCTCAAATCAGAACCAGTGTCAAGAGAAGTAATGAAAAAGAGATTAAATTTGTAAGCTTTTGAGACACCATCCATAAGGGATTTCATTTGAACAATGGAATATTTGGTTAAGATATTCTACCTTCTAAAGCAATTGGACCATCTACACAATTACCATCTCAAGAAATATATGGTCCAAGTTTGCTAACATGAAAAATGGGTGAACTTTGCAATCATTTGGTGATTGTAATTTGTTTGAGATATCATCAATCTTCTTGATTATTGTCCAAGGTCCACAACATCTAGAGGATAACTTGGGTTTCTAAGGCATTTTGACTGACGAATGAAATGGAACCTATAAAACCACATGATGGCCCTCTACAAAACATTTGTGGTGTGCAATGTCAATCTACAAAGGATTTCATCATCTGAGAAGCATGTTCACGATTAAAGGGAGCTCTTTTCATGTTAGCTTGCATATCCATAAGGAAATTTGAAGCACTTAGAAATATCCTCGGTAACCCAATAGTACTTGGTCTATGGGGAATAAACCCATGAATCACCTAAAAAGGTGTCAGCTTAGTAGTCTTGTGCTTCCAATTGTTATAAGAAAACTCAACAAATGGCAAGAAACTATCCCAACCTCTTTGTCTTTCTAAAACATTGCCCATAGAATATCTTTCAATATCTGATTAACTCGTTTTGTCTAAGTGTCTATTTTGGGTGATCTATACTACTCATCTTGAGTTGAACTTGAAGTTTGTTAAATACGTGTTTCCAAAAGTTTTATGTTAACTTGAGATACTTTCTGAAACTATGGATTTCGGTAAATCATGGAGTCTACAAATACTATCAATAAATAGGTCTTCGACGTTTGGAGCCTCCACTGATTCTTGAGTACAAATAAAGTGTGCCATTTTGATCAAACCATCAACCTTTCTTCTCACTACAAAACGAATTTTGAAGAAAGTTAAATATGCACTGGGAAAAAGAAGTAACCACTTCAACTAGCGAGGAGGGGTGGCCCAAATCAAGGACTTGGACTAATAAATCCCACAAGTACTATGCAATGGTTAAGAGAAATATACCACTAGAAAAGAAGAGATTTTGGATATTAAGAGCTTGATCATTGGTTCCATACTTCTAGATTCCTATCCCAAAAAAAGAAAATTACCTTAAAGGAGAACTCCCACTAGAGTTCCCAAGGAAGATCCCTATTAATGATAAATTACCCTCCCATTGCACTCTCACATCTAAGAAAAAAGAAAGAGGGAAGGAACAAAAAAATTAAGGTTAAAATCTTGAACTAGACATGCGAAGACAACCCAAAAAATCCTAATCGCCATGATGTTCAGTGAACGTCATGATGGTCAGACGCAGTTGCAATGATGTGTCATCCTCACAATGGTCACAAAATGATGCAATTTCACAAATTGAAGCATGGATCTATGCAAGCGCTTACCTAGGCTCCTATTCATGCAAAAAGTTTGCTCAAACTCATACATTGCCTGATAGTCGCAATGGTCAGCTTCAATGGCAATTTCTGAGAAAAAAATGGAGTTTTTACCTATGCTTCCACCAAATGCATGGTGTCAAGAGGCTGCCTTGCAAGATAAGTGCACCAGAAAACACGAATATACACTTGAAAAGTCTCTCTCTCACTCTCGCACACACACAAATGAGGGAAAGAGTAGAGAAAGGGGGATTATGACTTATTTTTCGTGATTTTGTGGAGTTTGAGATAATGATGGGCAATGATAGTAGAAGAATAGAGGAGTAAAAGTGTGCAAAAACTAACTACACACAACAAAACAACAAAGAACTTTTACTTTCCAATGATTTTCTCCAACACACTTACCATCACACATTCAACCTAGAGCTCATCCCTGACAACAGCACCAAATTTGGTGTCACTCTAGCACAATGGAAAGTACCAATATGAGGAGGTTCACCTCATAACTATCAATCCGTGGAGAGGTTAGGCCAATATGAAGATCAAGAGCGAATGATGTGCATGAAGAAGATGGTGAGAAATGCAAAGAGCATACACACACATGCATACACACACACTAGGAAAGTTGCGATGCAGATCAATGGAAGGCAAGGGAAGAACTCATACTCATATTCATCATCAACCAGTTACAATAGCTCTTCTAAATCTAGCTCATAGATTCAATCATAAACTAACAACAACCTCAAATTGAGCTCTCTAGCTCTTTTTATAGCTTTTGCCTAGTTTTGACTAGTTTCACATCTAGTGACTGGCATAGTTAAAAAATAGGTTCTACCTCTAATTTGAACTATCTAACGGCTTCCAAAAATTACAGAAATTGGTGTGAGATTTCTACTTAGACTCCTCAAGCTTGAGTACTCCTTACCTTGCACAAAATCGAGTCGCACTCATGATAATTGGATATATGTACATGTATTACATTGTTTTAGTGATAAAATTAATTGTTGCCATGATGAAATAATTTGAGTAGTTTATGTGCTTCCTCTTCTTCTATGACGAGAACCAGTAATCGATCCTTTGCCTTGAACAACCACATAGCTTTTGGCTTGAGGTTGTTATCAGTCATGGTCCCAAGCCATCTATTACTCATCTTTGTGTCTTTTCTTGTCTAGCATATGCATTAATGCCTGAACAACAATACAAAAATTTGGGGATAAAGCAATAAAATGTATTTTCATTAAACAAAATATATTGACAGATTATTGTAGCACTTTGGCTTGGAAGACAACAAACCTACTGCCACTCCTATGGAAATAGGTTTACGGTTGACTTTTCATGATGGTGGAGATGCATTTAATGTTGTTCTCTATGAGCAAGCTATTGGAAGGTTGATTTACTTATGCACACTTTGACCTAATATTTAGTTTGCTTTCTCTCAAATGAGGAAGTTTATGCATTGCCAAAGTTTCAGGTATTGGTAGGCGGTGTAGCACATCCTTAGCTACTTGAGTGTTACCCAGCTACATGGATTGTTTTATCCCAAGTGGGGATCCCTACAACCAAATTAACATGTGTTCTCTAACTCTCACTAGGTTGGTTGCAATGACACTCATGCTCCTGCTAGTCATTTTTGCTTCATGCTTGGTAGCTCATGCATACCTTTGTTGAGCAAGAAGTAGCCTACTTTTTCCACTTCTAGTTGTGAGGTTGAGTATAGGGTAGATTTCATTGTGTCTATTGTGTGTATGCCCTAGATGCCTTTTGGTTGATTTGGTTGTTGTCACTCTTCTGTCATCACCCATCTTCACTAACATTTGGTGTGCATTGGTAGTTGGAAAAACCCTATGTTCCATGCTCGCACAAAGAACATTGAGGTGCATTATCATTATGTCCGGGAGAGGTTCTCTGCTAGAGAGATGAGTTTGCCATATGTGCCCATAGAGGATAACATTGCAGATCTTTTCACAAAGGCTCTCCCTCGAGAGAAGTTTGAAGCTTTCCATAAAGCTTTAGGCTTACTTCCTTTTGTGGATTTATCTCTTTCCATATAGCGTGTCACTTCCTTATACATAAATACTAGCTCCTTCTTCAATACATCACTCCCAGGGGGGATTTGTTGATATATTCTAGTAATTATGTGCACCAAGACACTTACGACTAGTAAGGCACTTTTTTCCCTCTTAGGAGGTTTTTCCCTTAGCTTGTATATACCCCTATAACCCTAAGGGGATACTTATCTTTGTACATTCACTTGGTAATAAATTCAGTATGGTGTGTTGTGCTCCAAGCTTCTTCCTCATCCTTGGGTTGTTTGCGTGCTTCCGTAGAACTCAACCAACAATTCCCCTCCCTTCTTCTTCACTCCTTTACCTTCATTCTCCTCTCCCTTGGAACGGATTTCGCTATTAGCATATGAGAGGCCAAAAATCATGAATTTCATAGGGGATTTTTTAGGATTTAAGGTGTATTCGAGGCTACCTAAGATTAGATCTACATGCCCAAGAACCGGGCTTCAAGAAAACAATTATTTGGCCACGTTTTGCAAATAAAGATGGCCTTGAGGAAGGAGATAAGCAGAGCAATCATAATTTTCATTTTTGATATTTTGGATAAGTTGAAGTGCCATTTAGATCTACAAGGCATAAGAAGCCCATAGTGAAAATGTAGCTCAAAAATAGTTAAGATATTGAAAGTTGCAAAGGATTGCTTATGCAATCACCTGTTGGTAGGATAGTCATCTCTTGAATATATCAATATTCTAGCCAAAGGTTTGGTGGATACACCTTCTAGAAAACCTAAAGAAATTTTCCAAAGATAGAATGCATACAAAAATAAAAAAAAATTGAAGTTGCATACCATGATTTCCCTTGCAGTCACCCTTTGGTAGGGTAATCACCTTTTGTAGGCGAAGTCTAAGTGAAGCTTTCTGCAAACCAAGTATACTAGAGGGTTAGAGGCCTAAGCCAAGTTACTTAGCCTTGAAAGACTAAAATTTTTGAAATGACTAATCTATAAAGAAATCATCCTTTGCAACAAACATTGTTAGGGATAAAATGTGGATATGGAATCTCGAAGTGTGAAGATATTATCCTTCGTGTTTTCTACCAAAAAGAGTCATCAGTTGGGCCCAACTGCAACCCATAATTGCTCTAGGATAGGTTTTTGTAGAGAAATCATCTTTCTGAGCAAGAGTGTAAATTGAGTCATATTAGACTTGAATTAAGAAAAAAACTTAAAGTTTAACCAACAAATCAATCAACTAAAAATGAAAAAAAAAATCACTACTATGTGATCCACAATTTCCCTAGAATAAGGAAGTTATAGTTGCATTCTATGGATTTCTAGGATATGTTTTAACTAAACAGACCCCAAGTGCTAAAAGAAGGGTTAAGCAGCCAAGTTCAAGTGCTAAAAGCAAGTTAAAACCTCTAATTACAAGACACAATTGCCTAGTCTAAAGAAATCATGCGTTATAGTTATGTTTTTTTTTCAATAATGGACTACGTTGAACTATGCAAGTGGCCTAGGGACCACATTGTAACTTTGGAAGCCCAAAAAAGCAAAGTTTTAGTAAATATGAAATGCATGAATGCTCTAGTCTAGGAAGACCTGAGTTACAATTTTGTGACATTCTTGGGTAATTTTTGCTTCATCGAAAACCAAATTCTTGATAAAGGTAGAAGAAAGAACAATGAGAAGGTTTGCATCATGAAAATATATAGTACATTCCGCTTAGCATGCTTTTTTCTTAAGAGTGTTGTTTCTGTTTTCAAATTTGACTTTTGAAGTTTCCCTTAGGTTGGGAGTGAGGCCTCAAGAGCTTTATTAGTACATTTTGGCTACCAAGGAGGGTAAAAAGACATTAAAGAAGGACTAATCTTCCTCTACTTGTTTGAACCTTGCAAACTCTTTTAAGGGGAGTCATGAAACTATTGTTCTCTTATCTTCTTGGTGAAACACCAAGGACATCAAGAGCTCAAAAATTACCCACCATCACTCGAATAGTGCTAGATCACAAAGTTCAACAAGATAACCCCCTAGTGGAAATATATTTTGCCCCATAATCAAGTGAGTCACTTTAGTGTTTTCCATATTCTCAAGAGGAATGAGAAATTCACATACAAATCCATGAAATGAATAGCCCCATCTTGGTAGAGACAACATATGTAGATGAGGGAGGTTGGAATGACCTTGTCTATCTACTCTACCTTCATTTATGATCTCATTAAGGAGGGACATTTTTTGAAATCATCATACCATATGTGCTTGCACAAGGCCCTTAGAATCATGTAGAACCACCAAATTACCAAATACTAGTGATGATAGAATATAAACCTATTCACTAAAAGCTAGATCTTCATAGATCTTTTCAATCTACGCAAGTAGTAAACATGATGCAAAATGCTTTCTAATGGAAGTAGTGATCCCATATTCCATGATGCTAAATTAAACAACAAATTAGGTCTAAGTAGGTGGAGGATTTCTTCATGCAATATCACACCTTTCGCCCAACCTTGAAAGTACCCACCATGAGATGGTTTGAGACAATAGAGTTTGAGGAATTTAGGAACATTGACGAACACTTTCGAGCATTCATTTGTGAGATTATTGTCATCAGAGTTAGAAATGGTACACTTAGAGAGCTTTTGCACTTCAAACAAAGCTAATCTAAATCAATAAGAGAAGTCATGTGGAGATTTAGGCAGTGCAAGGAATATTGTCTTCAACTACCCTCCGACAAAAAGTTGATTGCACTCCTTCTATATGGCCTAAGTGTTATATTCCAGAGATGTACATGCCTTGAGGAATGAGAAGTTTCTTGCTCGGGGGATAGCCAAGGCCAAAAGCCAGAGAGTTCATACAAGGTACCTACTCATGATGGCCAGATGAGTAGAGGGACCTTAGAGAGAACTCTAGATGGTGACTAGGCAAGGGCTATAAATTGCTGGGAGGTGAGTCTCCGGCATGTCATTCTCCACTTCTCACATTTGGTATTAGAGCATGGTGGAGGAGATCCATGGAGGGCAAGGAAAGACGTGGAAAGAGAAAGAGAAGAAGGAGAGGGAGAAACAAAGAGAAGGATAAAGAGAAGAATGAGAGAGAAAAAATAAATAAAAATGAAGAAAGAGACATACAAAGATAATCAAAAAGAGAGAAAGAGAAGACGATAAGGAAAGAGATACATGTTAAGAGGGAAAGAAAGAGAAGAAAAAGGAGAAAGAAAGAAAGAGAAGGAGAAAGAGAAGAAGGAAAGAAAGAGAAAAAAAGAAACAGAAGGAGAAAGAGAAGAAGGAGAAAGAAAGAAAGAGAAAGAGAAGAAGGAAAGAGAGAAAGAGAAAGAAAGAAAGAAAGAGAAGGAGAAAGAGAAAGAGAAGGAGACAAGAGAGAGATAGAAAGATAGAAGCCAAGAGAGATAGAGAAAAAGAAAGAGATGGAGAGAGAGAGAGAGAGACAAAGAGATGTAAAAAAAAGAGAGGTAGAGAGAAAGAGATAGAAAAAGTGAGGAAGAGAGAATGAGATAAAATAATATGAAGGAGCAAGAAATGGATGAATAAAGAGGAAGAGAGAAGATGAAAGTGAAGACTAGAAAGAGAAGGAAAAGATTAGAAAGAGAGAGAAGATTATAGAAAGAGCATGGTTAGCATACCTACCTTTACAAAAATGGTCATACCGCTCTCCTATGATGTCTAAAATGGATGTTTTCACTTGATATAGAAAGTAGACTCCAAGAGCTTTCCAATGCATGGCTGAAGCCTACCACTGGATAATTAAAAACCATATTTAGAGAGTATTTAATTCTCTACATACTTCTTCAAAGAGGTATGTTGACCATTCAGCTATCTCCATTGTTTTGGCCATAACTTTCTCATGGAAGCTCCAAATAGAGAAATTCGAATTGGTATAGATCCTACACTTCAAGACCTTTCATTTAAATGGATATATGTTATATTTTGACTACTGTTAGCCATCTCTGCACAAGCCTTAATATGGCTGTTTGCTAGCAAGAAACTCTTTTTGAATTACTTGAGTGTCTAATTATGATAATTACGAGTTCCTAATCATATTTTGAACCATTTTGGATAGGAATCAATTGATTTTCATATCTTTGAATCACAGTTTGCTCTCAAATATATTCATCTGAATACTTTTTACATCAAAGTTTATCATTTTGCATTGTATTCTCTTCCAATGTTATGAAACTAACATGGGAATGTGCATGAAAGTTAGTTTGATATGGATTCCTCTATGCACATGAAGTTACACTAGCTTGTGTTGATTCATAAAAGCATGCACAGGTTGTTGTTGTTGTTGTGTGTTTCAAAATCTTTGTGCACATACTGGAGCAAGAAAAGACCTTGTTATGAGGGTGTGTAGTGCACAACAAAACATTTTGGAAAATTTCCTTATTTGAAGATTTCTGGAGTAGAGAAAGTGGTTTGCCAACCATTAGGCTGATGCCTATCATTATATCATGGTTATTATTGTTTTTCAAGCTTCATTTTCTTGGGAAAATGTTGTCAAAAACTTTGTAGCCACATGGCATTATACGCCATGTGAGAACTAGATTGATGTTGTGTTGTAAGAGAGAGGAAGTCTTATGTGTGCAACATAACTAAAAGCATATAAAGTAATTAAAATAGAGAAGAAGATGCATGAATGGATGCATGCATACATGGATGATATGAGTTCTAGAAAGATGAAAATCATGATGCATTTTCTATCTATAGAAGATCATTTCTATGTATCATCACGATGAGTTAGGGTGAGCATGAGGTATGTGATAGAGGTACCATGCATGGGCTAATTGTGCCTTTAGAGAGTAAATGACAAGGTATATCCATCAAGAATAACTAAGATGTGTTTTCGTCTAGTAACTCATGAGCACATGAATTGTTCTTCATGGAAATCTATGTACTTGATATGGAATTTTATCCCTACTTGGCACAAGTTCGTGCTATGGTTATGATCATCAATACAAGTATTAAATGCTTAGATATGATTGGTTTTGATGAGTTTAATGAATGTGCAAGAAGCACAATGACTAGAATGTTATCCGTACATATTCACTTTCATTGAAAAGTGAATATTGTAAAGAATCTACTTTCCACTCTTTAAGAGAATGCCCAAATTTATTGCAATTTGGAGGGCAAGTAGCTCATAGGTGTTTCTTTAAGCTGACCAATTTTCTAGTAATTTGAATACTTTTACAAAGGTCAAATGACATTTGCACTAGAAGTGCTGCTAATAGAGGTAGAGGCCTAAAATAAGTGACATAGGCGTGTTACAAAGGATATTTCGCTTCATTGGTAGGTCCCAATTGCATGATTTATGTTGAATATAAAAGCCTAGCAGATGCACTTTGCGCATACTAATTTTCATTATTTTTAGAGATAATTTGATAGATCAAAGAATCTCTGCACATGAACGTGCAGCCTCTAGATTTTGTGAAATGACGAAAGACCATGTCAGCTCATTTTCTCAAGTGGATGATTTTTATTGGTAACATTACCTAAACATCTCCCAATGTGTGTGTACAATTCATTTAGGAGATACAAAGAAAAGAGTGGAAGCTAGCCTTTGCAAATTTTTAAAATATTGTAGGTATAGAGACTTAGCATTTAGATTATTATGAAAGCTTCAAATGTCCAAATACTATGAAATTTATACCAATAAGATTAGCTAGTAGTAGCTATATGCAATTAAACTTTGGAAGAGTTGTACATGTGTCTAATGAGCACATGGTTGCTTCATATTGGAAGATCCAATTTCAAAACATTTTCTTGGAGAAGCTACTCTAGTATAGACCCTATGATATACCTGAATTTCAAAGATTTTGGAATTTATCTTCATAGTTAGAAGTATTGATGTACTTCGGTAGTGATGTGTGTGAACACACTAGGACTGTCGGGGCACTTTTTTCCCTCTTTAGGAGGTTTTTTTCCCCGGCTTGTATATTTCCTATTGCCCTAATGGGTCACTTATCTTTGTACATTCTAGTGGTAATACATTTAGTATTGTGTGTTGTGCTACAAGCTTCTTCTTCTTCCTTGTGTTGTTTGTATGCTTCTGGAGACGTCTAACTCTAAGAATTGGTATTAGAGCATGTCGCCGGTTCATCTAGGGAATCATCTACATCTCTCCAGTCGCAGTCTTAGAATCGCACAAAATTTGATTAGCATACTCAAGGTGTTTTAGAGATCAAAATAGCTTCGTTGTGTGGTGCTGAAATTGCAATCTAAGCTCCTTTTGGCCTCCAAACACACTATCGTAGTGCTTGTGCAGGCTATTTATCTTTTTATGCCAAAGACATATACTAGTTTTGGTTCGCCAGTATGAGCATCTCAAAGTCTCCTACAGGCCTAGCAGAACTCGTTTGGGTAGTTCTATTCAACATTTTCAGATACACTCATTTTTCTGCATCAAGGTATTTTAGTGAGTGGCCATGGCTGAAAGCAATGATGTATTTTGTATGTTGGTTGTTGAGGATAAGTTGGATGGTACCAATTATCCATTGTGGGGTTATCTGATGTGTCATGTATTGGTCGCAAAAGGACTATGGATTATTATGCAGGGTGTTGAAAGTCATCTTGTTACACTTGCGAATATAGGTACTGCAAATACAGGTACTAGAGCTGATGGAGATGGTATCGAAGATGGGATGGCAGAGATGCTAAGGCACATGCATTGATAGCTTTGTCTGTCAAAGATGCCATTATTCCTCACATTCGCTCTTACAGAAGAGCAAAGGATGCTTGGGATAGACTCACCATATTGTACCAGGCTAGGAATGAGGCTCGTGTTGCCTCCGAAAATAGTTGGAGTGAGCACGTGAATGAAGGTGATTCTATGGATAGTTTTTTGACAAAGATCAAAGACTTGAAGGAATAGTTGATTTCTGCTGATGAACTTATACCAGATAGCTCACTTGTGTAGAGTGTTCTGAATGGTCTTCCTGACTCATATCAGAGTTTTGTTTCTACTCTTCGTTTGATGAGGAAAGCCCATCCAAATGCCGTGTCATTTGAAGAGTTAGTTTTTGTTCCATTGCAAGAAGATCAGTCTAGGCAGAATAGGTCCATTATGCGTGTTGTAGATCAAGCTTTCCTGGCTAGTTAGAAGGGCAAAGGAAAATGGAGCTCTTCTACTAGTAAGCAAAAATCTACAAATGTTGCACATTCAAACAAGGAAGACAAAGATGAGAAGAAATCAGAAAAGTAGAAATTATTTTGTAAATATTGTAAAGCAAATGATCATGTCATTAAGAGTTGTCCAAAACTAGTTGATAAAGAGGCAAAGGAAAAAGAGGCTGGAATAGTTGTTGCAGAGGCCTCTACACCAAAAAGGGAGTCTGCTAATCTTATGCAGAATGAAGAATGGGCATTTACTACTGTTTGTAGTTTTAACCCAAAACTTTGTATTCTACCTAGGTGTAGGATAGATGGTATGGGAGAGAAATCTCTGAGATTGTATATTTTTTATATGATTTGAAGTTCATTTATATGATCTTCTTATTATTAGACAATAGAGGGGCAGTTCAGATAGTCACTCTATATGTCATCATAAACAAGGCAAGTCCGCAGGCAAGCAACCTAGAAGCGAAAGGAAAGGTTTGAACATAAGAACTATTAATAGGCAATTGGATTAAGAAGAAATTCATAGAGTGCACTACTTTATTTGATATGCCTGAGAATAGGCCATGTTTCATGCATAGTGTGTATGAGGTGAGCTAGATGTGTAGCCTAGTTGGCTATGAGTGTGCACGCATTTACTTACCATTTTTCAATATATTTAGTGGACTCACATTATGATCCTCATTATATATGGGGAGTACGAGATTATTACAATAGTTTACTAGAGACACCTCATTCCTAGTTGGGAATGATTTGATCACAGTGATGATCAGACAATGGTGGTTAGAGATAAAGCAAGTTTCATCCACTTGGAACATCTTACATGTTATTATTGAGAAGGCGGTGGTAGTTCCACTAGTTGTTGTACTTTGTTAGCACATCTTCACTTGGTATGATGGACTTCGTTCCACAAAATGGATTGGGATTTACTTTGTATGTAAGGTATTTTGATCTATAGTTTGGATGTGACAGATTGAGATCTTGGATTCATAGTTTGGATCATGATGAGACTTTCTTGAGTTTCATTTCATTACATTAAGTAAATTAAGCGGATTTACTTGAGCTTATAGATTAAGCACTATTTAGAAAATATTTCCATTTATTTTTAGTATTTTGTCCATAGAGATTGGAGCATTGTCATATTGTTTTGGATGAGTATAGTATTTTTTTGTGTTACTCTAGTGGAGTAAGTGATTTTGCACAATTATACCATATGACAAGATGTCAGCAGGTATTTCAGGGAGACAAGAGCAAGTTGCCATGGTGTAGTACTCCTTCTCTTTCCCCCTCTCACTTTGCCTTCCACTTGGGTCGGGCAAGCTCTTTCTTTCACGTATTGATGGGAGTAAGCTCTGTGTGTGCTCTTCCACTTGCACACCTCATGACGAGTTCAAAGAGTCGTTGGACTTTCCGTGCACCTGTTCCAGTTGGAGCTTCATTTGTTCTTGGCACCCCTATAGTCACGTGCAGTCGAGTGCTTTACGCAGTGGGTGCCAAAGCCATGGCTCTCTTTCCGCACACCATGGCACCATTTCCCTTAACTCTCTCTCTCTCTCTCTTTCTCTCTCCCAACCCCCAACCCCAACCCCAACCCCAACCCCCAACCCCAACCCCAACCCCCAACCCCAACCCCCAACCCCAACCCCAACCCCAACCCCCAACCCCACTCAACCCAACCCCCACCCGTGCCCCTCCACTCAACGCCACCCTCGCGTCCTCCACTCACCCTCATCCCCGCCTCCTCCGCTCAACCCCACCCTCGCGCCCTCGACCCAACCCCACCCTCGCGCCCTCCACTCACCCTCATCCCCGCCTCCTCCACCCAACCCCAACCCCAACCCCACTCAACCCAACCCCCACCTCCGCCCCTCCACTGAACCCCACCCTCGCGCCCTCCAGTCACCCTCATCCCCGCCTCCTCCACTCAATCCCAACCCCAACCCCCGCCCCCTCCACTCAACCCCAACCCCAATCCCCACTCAACCCCAACCCCAACCCCACTCAACCCCAACCCCAACCCCACTCAACCCCCAACCCCAACCCCAACCCTAACCCCCAACCCCAACCCCACTCAACCCAACCCCACCCCCGCCCCTCCACTCAACCCCACCCTCACGCCCTCCACTCACCCTCATCCCCGCCTCCTCCACTCAATCCCGACACCAACCCCAACCCCACTCAACCCAACCCCCACCTCCGCCCCTCCACTCAACCCCACCCTCGCGCCCTCCACTCACCCTCATCCCCGCCTCCTCCACTCAATCCCAACCCCAACCCCCGCCCCCTCCACTCAACCCCAACCCCAATCCCCACTCAACCCCAACCCCAACCCCACTCAACCCCCAACCCCAACCCCACTCAACCCAACCCCCACCCCCGCCCCTCCACTCAACCCCACCCTCGCGCCCTCCACTCACCCTCATCCCCGCCTCCTCCGCTCAACCCCACCCTCACACCCTCGACCCAACCCCACCCTCGCGCCCTCCACTCACCCTCATCCCCGCCTCCTCCACCCAACCCCAACCCCAACCCCCAACCCCAACCCCACTCAACCCAACCCCCACCTCCGCCCCTCCACTCAACCCCACCCTCACGCCCTCCACTCACCCTCATCCCCGCCTCCTCCACTCAATCCCAACCCCAACCCCCGCCCCCTCCACTCAACCCCAACCCCAATCCCCACTCAACCCCAACCCCACTCAACCCCAACCCCAACCCCACTCAACCCCCAACCCCAACCCCAACCCCACTCAACCCAACCCCCACCCCCACCCCCGCCCCTCCACTCAACCCAACCCCCACCTCCGCCCCTCCACTCAACCCCACCCTCGCGCCCTCCACTCACCCTCATCCCGGCCTCCTCCACCCAACCCAAACCCCAACCCCAACCCCCAACCCCAACCCCACTCAATCCAACCCCCACCTCCGCCCCTCCACTCATCCCCACCCTCGCGCCCTCCACTCACCCTCATCCCCGCCTCCTCCACTCAATCCCAACCCCAACCCCCGCCCCCTCCACTCAACCCCAACCCCAATTCCCACTCAACCCCAACCCCAACCTCAATCCCAACCCCAACCCCCGCCCCCTCCACTCAACCCCAACCCCAATCCCCACTCAACCCCAACCCCAACTCCAAACCCAACCCCAACCCCACTCAACCCCAACCCCAACCCCACTCAATCCCAACCCCAACCCCAACCCCACTCAATCCCAACCCCAACCCCAACCCCACTCAACCTCAACCCCAACCCCGCTCAACCCCAACCCCAACCCCAACCCCAACCCCTCTCAACCCCAACCCTAACCCCACTCAACCCCAACCCCAACCCCAACCCCGCTCAACCCCAATCCCAACCCCGCTCAACCCCAACCCCAACCCCGCTCAACCCCAACCCCAACCCCAACCCCGCTCAACCCCAACCCCAACCCCGCTCAACCCCAACCCCAACCCCACTCAACCCCAACCCCAACCCCACTCAACCCCGTTCAACCCCAACCCCAACCCCGTTCAACCCCAACCCTGCTCAACCCCAACTGCAACCCCAACCCCAACCCCGCTCAACCCCAAACCCAACCGCAACCCCGCTCAACCCCAACCCCAACCCCGCTCAAACCCAACCCCAACCCCAACCCCGTCCCCTCCACTCGTCTCCAACCCCGCCCCCTCCACTCGTCTCCAACCCCGCCTCCTCCACTCAACCCCAACCCCAACCCCCAAACCCCCCTCAACGCTCCACAAACCCCCACGAGTCATCGGCGTCACTCAATTTTGGCCAGCCTACGGAAAAAAAAAAGGGGAATGCTCACCATTATCCTTTCAAAAAAGGTTGCCGCTGCGCTTCATGGGAATTGAACTCAGTTCTAGACGTTGAGAGGCGGATGGCCTATCCAAGACGCCCGTCAATTTTCGTTGGATATATGAGGCAAGATAAGCTAAACAAAGTTTATCTAATTTTGGATGGATAATTGGAGGACCATTTCTTAACCAAACCCTACAGTGTTATATATCGTTGGAAAGCTCTCAACGAGTACTTTTCATTGGTGCAATGATAACTTTGAAATCTTGGATCAATTTTTTACCACACCCCAAAAAACCCCCACAACTCCTCATAACTCACCCCCTATTCCCGCCCAACCAACAAACCCCACAAACCCCACAACCCCCACACAACTCCACACCCCTCCACAACCCTCCACAAACCCCATAATCTCTCTCAAATCCCCACAACTCACCTCCCACACCGCTCACTTAATATGAAGGATCAAAAGCTACTATGAAAAATTAGGTAAAGGATGGGCTTCTCAAGGTCATTCAAATATCACGGGCGACACAAAATGAGGATCTCAGTTTGCATTCAAAAGTGACAGTAAAGGTGTAAGTGGTAAAAGTAAAAGTGGTGCAATGAGTGTTGCCGCCAACGATTCATGACGACTGCCTATTTTTGAGGATTCAATTCAAATCAAGGGAATATTTGACCTACCCCCTAATTTTGGGAGATCAACCGGTGCGTGATCAGTGGACGTGAAGATTCGGCAAGGCTCTTTTGGCCTATTGAGGCCTATAAAAGCAATGGATTTTTACTCATTTGGGTACAACAATTTTAGAGATATAGTGGTTCGTGCGTACGTGCAGAAGTCCTCTCTTACACTTGGTGGTTTCAAGTCTATTGTAGGAGCTACTCTGTAGTGTGTATACAGAGGGTAGGCTTCTCAGTGGAGGGCTATGAGCACTATAGTGTAAGAGAGTAGCTTGGATTTATTTTCTTTTCTGTGAGTCAGTGTGTTGATTAATCTCTATTCTCTTGAGAAATTCTACCATTTGTATTGTTCTGAGTTAGCCTGCATATCAGTGGCCCCTTATGCTGATCTGTTGTATTGGAGTTAATACTTTTAGGGTGGCTTGTCAGCCCTAAGCTTGCACGTTTGAGCATCACTCTGCCCAACCTTGTAATCGTCTGATTCGAATCAAGAAGTGTATGGTCTTCCTTGGTCATTGGTTGTCCATATTTTCTGAAGTATTTACCACTCTGTGCAATCCGTGTTATCTACCTGCTCACAGAAATTTTAAAGGGTATACTTCCCTAAAGAGAACCCCCCTTGAGTAGGCGATGTACTGGACGTGTTTAATTTTCATTCTCTACTTTTGTTAAAAGCGGATACCCCAGTACCTCCTCTACAGTTGGGCACGCACGGTGGGACCTTTGCATTTCTGTGAGAGGTGTTTTGCCCTATCGCAATTGCGAATAGGTACATGACCCATACACGAGTAGATAAGGAATCTCTTCGTGTTCGAAGGAGCCTTAACAAGTTAGCAATAACCACGGCTAGTGAGTCTACCTCCCCTCTACCCTCCCTAAATTTATCTATTGATTTGGGTGCGACACCATTGTCAAAAGAGGGGTATAGGAAAACTCTAGACTTCTCCTCAGATATGTCCGAAGAAACACCAGTACAAATGGAGGATCTCTCTCATTTACTCTCCAGATTAAACATCAAATTTCCTACCTTCAAGGGACAAGATTATGAGGATGCTGATGATCATGTGAGGAGATTTATCTCTTTATGTCGTGGACGAGGTCTGCAGAATAGAGAGGATGCAATGTTGGCACTTTTTCCATCCACATTGGAGGGTCTTGCAGATAAATGGTATAGTCAATATGCAGATGGCCATTTCACTACTTGGGAGGCTCTGAAGGTGGCATTCTCATAGACATTCCGACCAAGTGATTCCTCGGAAAGAGCTCTAGACCAGCTAGAGAACCTGAAGCTAAGGCCAAGTGAATCCTTTCATGAACTTCACACTAGAACAAAAGCACTTGTTGCACGACTACCACATGCTCCAGGTGATTTCTTGGTTAAAAAGTGGATTGAGAAGGCTCTGCCCAGGTCATCTCAACAGAAGCTTCGTGAGTCCCTTAGATTGGATGCTACCCTCAATGATTTTGTTGCAGCTGCATCACGCATTGAAGAAGCAAGGCAACATTTTGAAGGGGATACACAACCAAAGTATGCTACAGATCTGGATCCTATTGAGCAACTGAGAAGGGAATTGGAAGCATTGAAGATGCAACAAAATCAACAAGAAGAGAAGGTCTTGCCACCACTGCGTCGCACTGATGATGAAGTAGCCCAACTTCGCCGAGAGTTAGAAGACTTGAAGACCACTCAGGATATAAGGAGACAAATTTGGTGTACAATCTGTACTAACAATGGACATTCCAATGCTAATTGCCCTATTAAGGTAAGCTGTCAATTTTGTGGAAAAGATGGTCATGAAGCAAGGGATTGCTACTACCTCAAGGGTACACAGCAGAGAGGTAACCCTCAAAATTTGGATTCATATTATGCTAGTACTTCAAATACATCTATTAGAGAGGAGAATAGGCCTGCAAAGCCTAGATATAATAGACCTTTGATGTGCTATCGTTGTGGTGAGTATGGCCACATGCAAAATAGGTGTTCTCTTCCAGAAGATGCACCTCCCTGTCAACATTGTCCAGAGGCCAAAGATCATTATACCAAAGATTGCCCAAGAGGTCGTCCTGCTCCAATCCACATGATTGCGGTCTCTCCACATGAAGAAGGAAAAACCACTCAGTCTTATGCCGTTTCATCCTCTGCAATGCCCATGATGACCAGAGCTAGGCAAGCAGCTGCGACCCATAGAGATGAACGACAAGAATTTCAGGATAAAGAGGAGGAAAAGAAGTCTGGATGGAAGGACCTAGTAGAAATTGAAGGAGCTTATGAAAAGGTGGCTACTACTATGAGGGACCAATCAACAAGACTGCAAGAAAACACTCCGGAGGTAAACATTGAACAGATCTTGAAAGGTATTCATCACAAGACTACCAAAGTTCAAGATTATCAGTTTGTATAAAGGATGAAGCTCTTACAGGTGTGATCATAGATGGAGGCTCTGGTATCGATTTGATGCCAGATTTTACAATGAAGAAGCTAAATTTGAACCCCACCAAAATGGCACCATTTACAGTTACACTAGCAGATCAACATCGGGTTGCGCCTCTTGGCATTATTGAAAAGGTACGGATGATAGTACAGGGTTGCCACTTTGTGTTGGATTTTGTTGTTATTGCACTTCCACAGGAGACTTCCTATCCTTTGCTCCTGGGGAGACCTTGGCTGAGACAAGCAAAAGCTTTGCAAGATTGGGGGAAAAATAAACTATGGATTTCAACAAGCACCAATAGCCAACTGCAACTACACTTGGAAGAAGGATTTGATTCAGGAAAAACCACTGGATATACTGTGGATACTCAGGTAATGCCCTCTCTACCCCAAGAAGATGATACATTGTTAAATTGGATGATGGGAAGTGCAGAGTGTTGCACAGTGGAGATCAATGAAATTGAGGAAGAAGTTGCAGATAAGGAAATTACAGAAAAGGGCAATGAAGACCACAAGGTGTTGGAGAATGAGCAATTGAAGGAAAATACGAGCTTTGAGGAGGCAACCAATATAAAAGTATCAGAGAGGGAAGATTATGAACCTAAGAGCAGAGAAGATCTTCCTTTTGCAGATATACCTTAAGGATGGATGAAAGAACATGTTGCAGAATATAAATTAAAATCCACTCTTGCATATAGTGGAGATGATTTCTCAAGCAAGACCAGTCCTGAAACATTGGTTCAAGAAGTAAATTTAGGGGATGAAGAGAACCCTCAAATGGTCCATTTGGCATCCTGGTTGT
>CM035437.1:107694635-107709635 GCA_020310875.1 Ceratopteris richardii
CAACCCCAACCCCTCTCAACCCCAACCCCAACCCCACTCAACCCCAACCCCAACCCCAACCCCGCTCAACCCCAACCCCAACCCCAACCCCAACCCCGCTCAACCCCAACCCCAACCCCGCTCAACCCCAACCCCAACCCCAACCCCAACCCCGCTCAACCCCAACCCCAACCCCAACCCCGCTCAACCCCAACCCCAACCCCGCTCAACCCCAACCCCAACCCCACTCAACCCCAACCCCAACCCCACTCAACCCCGTTCAACCCCAACCCCAACCCCATTCAACCCCAACCCCACTCAACCCCGTTCAACCCCAACCCCATTCAACCCCAACCCCATTCAACCCCAACCCCGCTCAACCCCAACCCCAACCCCAACCCCGCTCAACCCCAACCCCAACCCCACTCAACCCCAACCCCAACCCCAACCCCGCTCAAACCCAACCCCAACCCCACTCAACCCCAACCCCAACCCCGTCCCCTCCACTCATCTCCAACCCCGCCCCCTCCACTCGTCTCCAACCCCGCCTCCTCCACTCAAC
Organism: Ceratopteris richardii; assembly: GCA_020310875.1. Classification (NCBI taxonomy): domain Eukaryota; kingdom Viridiplantae; phylum Streptophyta; class Polypodiopsida; order Polypodiales; family Pteridaceae; genus Ceratopteris; species Ceratopteris richardii. The sequence continues at coordinate 107,695,177 of CM035437.1, forward strand.
CCCAACCCCAACCCCCAAACCCCCCTCAACGTTCCACAAACCCCCACGAGTCATCGGCGTCACTCAATTTTGGCCAGCCTACGAAAAAAAAAAGGGGAATGCTCACCATTATCCTTTCAAAAAAGGTTGCCGCTGCGCTTCATGGGAATTGAACTCAGATCTAGACGTTGAGAGGCGGATGGCCTATCCAAGGTGCCCGTCAATTTTTGTTGGATATATGAGGCAAGACACGCTAAACAAAGTGTATCTAATTTTGGATGGATAATTGGAGGACCATTTCTTAACCAAACCCTAGAGTGTTATATATCGTTGGAAAGCTCTCAACGTGTACTTTTCATTGGTGCAATAATAACTTTGAAATCTTGGATCAATTTTTTACCACACCCCAAAAAACCCCCACAACTCCTCATAACTCACCCCCTATTCCCACCCAACCAACAAACCCCACAAACCCCAAAACCCCCCACACAACTCCACACCCCTCCACAACCCTCCACAAACCCCATAATCGCTCTCAAATCCCCACAACTCACCTCCCACACCGCTCACTTAATATGAAGGATCAAAAGCTACTACGAAAAATTAGGTAAAGGATGGGCTTCTCAAGGTCATTCAAATATCACGGGCGACACAAAATGAGGATCTCAGTTTGCATTCAAAAGTGACAGTAAAAGTGTAAGTGGTAAAAGTAAAAGTGGTGCAATGAGTGTTGCCGCCAACGATTCATGACGACTGCCTATTTTTGAGGATTCAATTCAAATCAAGGGAATATTTGACCTACCCCCTAATTTTGGGAGATCAACCGGTGCGTGATCAGTGGACGTGAAGATTCGGCAAGGCTCTCTTGGCCTATTGAGGCCTATAAAAGCAATGGATTTTTGCTCATTTGGGTACAACAATTTTAGAGATACAGTGGTTCGTGCGTACGTGCAGAAGTCCTCTCTTACACTTGGTGGTTTCAAGTCTATTGTAGGAGCTACTCTGTAGTGTGTATACAGAGGGTAGGCTTCTCAGTGGAGGGCTATGAGCACTATAGTGTAAGAGAGTAGCTTGGATTTATTTTCTTTTCTGTGAGTCAGTGTGTTGATTAATCTCTATTCTCTTGAGAAATTCTACCATTTGTATTGTTCTGAGTTAGCCTGCATATCAGTGGCCCCTTATGCTGATCTATTGTATTGGAGTTAATACTTTTAGGGTGGCTTGTCAGCCCTAAGCTTGCACTTTTGAGCATCACTCTGCCCAACCTTGTAATCGTCTGATTCGAATCAAGAAGTGTATGGTCTTCCTTGGTCATTGGTTGTCCATATTTTCTGAAGTATTTACCACTCTGTGCAATCCGTGTTATCTACCTGCTCACAGAAATGTTAAAGGGTATACTTCCCTAAAGAGAACCCCCCTTGAGTAGGCGATGTACTGGACGTGTTTAATTTTCATTCTCTACTTTTGTTAAAAGCGGATACCCCAGTACCTCCTCTACACATGGTCTCTACACATGACAAGCCATCATAAATTAGTGGTCAATGTCTAGGCATAGGGAGTCCGAGGATATTTCGAGTACTTATGTTGTGCACATATGGACTCATTCGGCCTTAGAGGGATTCATATAGTATGCCAAGGGCAAGGACTATTTTTTATTGGTGGAAATGCTAGATAGGAAGCATAGAGACTAGTGGTCTACTTTTTGAGGATCTAGTATTTCAGACACCTAGCACACTCTACTCTTATTATTTGGAATCACATATATTGATTCCCAGGTTTATAGCTCCTTCTAAATCATTAAGGACAATGATCTTTAGAAGGGGGAGAGAGTGTTATACTACAAAGATGTACATGCCTGGAGGAACGAGAAGTTCCTTTCTCGAGGGATAGCCAAGGCCAAAAGCCAGAGAGTTCATACAAGGGACCTACTCATGATGAACAGATGAGTAGAGGGACCTTAGAGAGAACTCTAGATGGTGACTAGACAAGGGCTATAAATAGGCTAGATGGTGAGTCCAAGGCATGTCATTCTCCCCTTCTCACGCTAAGCACTGGCTCCTAAAATGGACACAACCTCATGTGTGACCACTACCTCCTCACACAAGTGAAGGAGATAAAGAATCAAAAGATCTAAACATTGTTGTTGGAAGTATATATGGAAGTTATGAATGAGGAGTCCTATCTTGTTGCATAGATGAGGATGAGAAGTGGGACCTTATGAAGCAAGCTCAGATATCCATTTTTGGGTGGAATTTTCCCCAAACTAAGATGAAATAGAAATTACAATAATTAGAAATATACTAGCCTCACATGGCAAAAGATGTTCATTAATTTTGCATTAATTTCAAATTTTGCATTGATAGACTTGCAATTGATTAGTCAACACTTTATCAAGTGAGAATAGCACCAAAGTAGAGCAAGCCTTTAGTAGGTTATTCATGTGATGGAATATTTTTAGAGGGCATTATTCTTGCAAGTTGAAAGGTACTTGAATAATAGTTAAAAGATTACTCTCTTGTGGGAAATCAATTGTAAAAGAGAGGAAAAGATATCATCTTAAGACTATGCATCTATGAAAGTGAATAGGTTTCTCCCTTGAGCAAACAATCAAGGAAATTCTCTTTGCTAGCATAAACAATACACATAGAGTTACTTGGAAATATGTGAGATCTACTAGAAGATAGTATATTTACTCAAAAAAGATCAAATGCTACTAAGACAGATGAACAATGGTAGAGCATTTGAAATGATCAAATGCCTCAAAGACCAATGATGAGTGGTATAGCATTCAGGAAATGGGAAAGGGATCTCTTTGGATCCACTAATAATAATAGTGGTAGCTAATATCTCACTCTAGGTTGAAGCTTTGGTAAATATTGTTAGATTTATTTAGACCTCCATGGTCTACCATTGGTCTACCTGCATTCGATCGAGCACCCTAGTCGAGTCAAGGACCAAAGCTCAAGGGAGCCAAGGCTATAGCATGAGTCTTCAAGTTTATTCCATCTCCTCAGAGTGGCCGACCTTGGATAGTAATCAAGAATATTAGTGATGTCACATACAAAATAAAATTGCTAGATGATTGCAAAGCTCACCCTGTTTTTCCATGTTAGCAAGTTGAGATCATGTGTTTCTTGAGATGAGAATTGAGTAGATGGTTTAGTTTCTTTGGAAATAGAACATCTCAACCAGATGTTCCATTTTGGGTCCTTGGTAAGAGGGATTAGAAGTTACAGAATTGCTCCATACCAGAGTATTTAGTAACGTGGGCCAGCCATCCACGCACAGATACTACTTGGAAATTAGAAGCTCTGATTCATGAACACTTTCCTTCCTTGATCACTGAGGAGAGTGATCTCTAGAAGGGGGAGAGAAGGTTAGATTTATTTAGAGATCCATGGTCTACCATTGGTCTACCTACATTTGGTCCACGACCCTAGTTGGGTCAAGAACTAGAGCTCAAGGGATCCAAGGCTCTAGCAAAAGTCTTCGAGATTATTCCATCTCCTTAGAGTCATCATATGAGGAGTGTTTGGACCTTAGAGAATATTCTAGATGTGCCAAGGGCAAGGGCTATCTAAGGTTGGGAGGAGAGTGGCAAGTAGCTAATTGGGATCTTTTAAATATAAGATTTCTTGAATGAATGAATCCCAAATTCCTCATTGAAGGCGTTTTCACTAGGTATGACCTACCAATTGAGTTTTCTAATGATAGGTGTACAAACTTTATAAATGAAATCTTTGGATGCCCTATGAGAGGATTTTAATGTAGTGCACATGAAATATGTCCCTTATCATCCACAAGCAAACGATCAAGCACAAAGCACCAACAAAATGTTTTTGCATACTGCTTACCAAGTTAATGAATAATAAACACTTGGATTGGGACAAACAATTGCGTCATGGATCTTTGGTGTGTCGAGTAGCTTGAAAAACAATGTTAGGAACTAATTATAAAACTTGAAGGAGACATCTACCTTATCATATTAGCTGGAGTCGTATTAAAATGTACATCGAGCCATTAAAGGATGAAATCTTTGAAAGACTCCAAGTTTCCAAAGATAAAAAAGACCAAGGAAGAAAGTACATGCGAAGAAGCATAGCCTTTAGAATATCTTCTATGAAAGAGAATATATATGGATTCCAAAAATATTTTTCCAAGAAATTAATCTTTTCATCTCTTTAAATAAGGTTATCTCATCAAAAACATCAAAGAAGGAAGTGACATGAAAATTGGAAAGGTCAAACAAACCAAATAGATCAAAGACTACAAAGTTGATCACTTCCTAATAAACCCATTAAACCTACTTTAGGAAACATTTTGGTCCGAAAACACGCGACCCACACAAGAATGTAAATTTGTAAAGAGTGGATACTTATGACAAAAAAAAAGATATGTACACATTCACCAATGCTAGACTCTTCTATAAAAAGGTTTTTGGAATTTCTTTAGATAACTTACGATATATAATTCTCAATGTGCAGGAAACCTATGCTTATTTTCAACCTTGTCCTTTGCATTACTTCTTATACCTGTTGGACTCTTCTAAAAGTAGATTTCTGAAATTTCTTTAGATAACTTGGGATATGTAAGCCTTAATGTGCAGGAACCCTATCTTTATTGCAAACTTGTCCTTTGCAACATTCTAGACTTTGCATTCTCAAAGTATGCATGATTATAGGGTCATTTTTGTGCCATGCATAGGCATGGTTGAGAATCTCATGCACATGAGACTCACACACATTATTCATCCATTCTATGATTCATTTCTTTTAGTAGGTATATCCCTACCCCTATAAAAAATAAAATGCACGTGAAACTTGTGTATACTCATCATGATTTCTCTTGAGGATATCTATAAAGAACTTCAGCAAGACCTTACCAAAAATCATCTATTGTAATCAAAGAGACCCATTAATAACTTTGACCTGTATGATGATGAATCTAGCATAGTAGTTATCCAATCCTACTAAAACTAGTTACTTCAAATTGTCTGATAATATATTTCTATTATTCCATGGAACTCAAAAAGAGCATTCTAGGATGATCTATATAGCCTCACACTTGGAATTCATTTCTGAAAATGCCTTAGTAGTGGTCGGTTGGACCAAAGTGAAGGTCCATGAATACCTAAATTTTTCAGTAGTCCATGTAGATAAAGATAGATGTTTAAATTTTGTATCTACATTGGAGGTGTATAAGGGAAGAGAGATGAAGGGCAGTGTGACAATTACAAATATGGTAGGAAAAAAAGTGCAAGTGATAGTGATCCTAGATATGATACGGGTAGCTGTAAGGTTTCCCAAACCCCCAAAGCCAAAAGATGGTAGGGGAAAAAGTGCAAGTGATAGTGTTTCGGTTGAAAATGGTTGGATCAAAAATTTCTACATAAAACAATGCCCCATGGTGTCGTACATTAGAGTTACTTTGTTTTTGTGAACTTAAAATCTTGTACATAAAACAAGGTAAACTCTTTTGAAAAAAATTGAGTTTTACGATTACAAAAGTAAATGAAGATAAAGATCCTCGTTGAGGATTGTGAGTCAAAAAATATTGTGCATCAACATTGATTCTAACTTCACAATAGTATGTATATGTGTACACATGTGTAAAATTGTGAGAAAATCAATCGTGATTGTCTAAATCGACATTGATTCTTACTTCACAATAGTATGTGTATGTCTATGTGTATGTGTGTGTATGATTTTGAGTTAAAATCTGTTGTGATTGTCTAACTCAACATTGATTCTTAATTCACAATAGTATATGTATGTGTATGTGCATGTATGATTATGAATTAAAATCAATTTTGATGTGTTGGAAAAGATTTTAACTTCTTTTTTATAATTTAAGGGCTCAGAAGGTGTTGATAAGTCAAGTAGAGCTTTCTAGGTCACTAGATGGTTTTCTCTTGTAGGTTTTTTAACATCTTCTTAGATTTTTCTTCCAATTGAGCAAAGACTGTTATGCAAGATCATCTTGACACACCACTCACATCTAAATCAATGTTGCTTTTTACTTTGCAATAGTATGTGTCTTTGTATGTGTGTCTATGATTGTGAGTTAAAATCTCTTGTGATTTTCTAACTCAACATTGATTCTTACTTCATAATACTATGTGCATGTCTAGGTGTGTGTATGGTTGTGAGTCAAAATCCATTGTGATTTTCAAAGTCAACATCGATTCTTACTTCATCATAGTATGTGCAATGTATGTGTGTGTATGATTATGAGTTAAAAACTATTGTGATTTAAAAGCTATTTTCTTTATTACAACATTGATAAAAAAATCAATTATATGAAGAGGTAGAAATATAAACAGATAGGTAGATAACTACATAGATCAATAGATCTAAAAAACTTAAGAGAGAGATTCAAAATATTTTTTATATAATTTAAGATATATATTTTATGAAACGTATATCTTATTTAAATGAAGAACACGATGAAGACATGCACTTTAATGGAAAACTCACAAATGAACTAAAAAACCCTACTCCTAAAAATGAAAAAATTACTATTTCTAACTAACACACCTAAGTCTAATGGAATTGGGGTGAAAATGATGGGGGTGAACTCCCAAATAATAAATAAGCCTCAAGTTCTCATATCTTTCATGCAATTTTCCAAGTGTGATGACTAACAAGATGCATCCTTGGCAATGAATCCAAAGTGTTTGATGTAGACATGCTTACATGACACACATACCAACCAGAGTCAAGACATGGATCCTTTCCCACAAAATGTTCATCCGAGAGAAAATTTGGAGGTATGAAGTCCTTCACCACCCTACGCATCATTCACACACACACAAGGAATCTCACAAATGCACATATCCATCAATGCACACATGAAAGCAAGCCTCACTCATGGAAAAGATAGGGGCTCCAAAGAAAATCATAGTTGACTAGAAGAGAGAATGAACTAGAAAAAGGAGTAAAATTGAGGGTTTATTTCAATTTTACAGGTGAGCTTTAAAAAGTGAATATCTTCACACTACTATGTTCCCTAGTTAGAGATAGATCTTAAATGCTTGTTTGATGTTTGATTTGAGTGCAAAAAATTCTTGTAAAATCTTGGAGGGTTAAGTTGTTACTGCTCAATCTTGAGGGCTCTGACTTAGAAGAAAATATCAATTAAATTAAGACAAATGGCCTCCATACATATTTCTATAAAGCTCGTCTTTCTCATAAAAATAGCTAATTTAAAGGATAGTCTTGGAATCTTTGGCACTTCCACTAGCCCATTGAATTTCTTAAGTGCATCTATCATGCTTCTTGCTTCAATTCTTCACAATCGCAATCATCTTCTATCTCTTTGGCTTTTGAAAGTAGCTTCAGGGAGTCTCATCTCCAACAACTATGAGTAAAGAAGAAAACATGAATAGGAAAAGCTCTCTAATTGGCTCTACTATCCCAAACACCTATGCCAAGAAAGCATGTAGATCAAACGACAAGTTCTTGCTTGATCTTCATGGAAGATCCATGTTAAAGAGAACATTCTTCATGGAGAACCAATATCAAAGAAAAAGGAAAACATTGGGAAACAAAGAAAACTTGAGATAAAATCATAAGTCAAAAAGAACCATCCAACTAAAACTGAACATTCTCTCTTTAAATATTTGAAGGGTCATGGATCCCTCATGGGTAATGATTGTGGAGAATGAGTTCTCCTATGCGCAACGGAAGTGTGTAGTGAACCCTTGTATGTCCAGCACTTGGACAAACATCTGCACCTTAGATAGCTTGCTGCTCTCAACACAAAACTCAAATGGACTTGATACTTTAGTCAATCAAAGTAGACAAAGAGAGCTTTCTAACAAGCTATAAATTACTTAATTTGGACAAGTTTTGTTTAGGAAACACAACTATCAAAGATGAACTACCTGTCCACATAGGTATGCTGAGGAACTGAGCTTCATTTGATGTAGATGCCTTTGGACCTGAAGCCTTTGTGCTTGATTGTTGAACTTCTCTTTGATTTGTTCCTGCATAATCATCACAATCTTCTTCAAGAATCTTTTCCTTTCCTTTATCTCTTAGTTCATCAAAGACCACATCTCGCGAGACTCTTAATTCCTTTGTTCTAGGGTTGTAACACTTGTATCCTTTTTGCTCCGTCGAGTAGCCGATGAAAATGCATTTTTCTGACCTTGGTTCCGTCTTTGTTCTAACTTCTTGTGGAATGTGAACAAAGCAAACACATCCAAACACTTTGAGGTGTGTAAGATCGTTTCTTACCAGAATATACCTCTTCTAGAGTCAAGTGATGTATTCCCGATGTTGTGCACCTATTCATCAAGTAAATGGAGGTTGTGGTAGCTTCAGCCCAGTAGTACAATGGTACCTTCATCTCGTTGAGCATGCATCTTGCAATTTCAGCAATTTGCCTATTTTTCCTCTCAGGTACTCCATTTTGTTGTGGTGTATACCTACAAGTGGATTGCCTTTTGATCCCATTCTCTTGTAGAAAATATGAAAATTCTTTGGAGAAGTATTCTCCTCCACCATCGGACCTTAAGGTTTTGATAGACCTTCTTGTTTCTTTTTCAACTTCAGCTTTGAATCTTTTGAATATAGAAAACACCTCTGATTTTTGCTTCATACAAAACAGCCATACCTTTCTTGAGTGATCATCAATGAAGGTGACGAAAAATCTATTACCAGCCATTGATGCCTCTTGGGTTGGTCCCCATACATCCGTATGTATCAAGTCCAAGACATTTGGAGCCACATAATTGCTCCTCTTGAATGGCTGCCTCGTTTTCTTTCCTAGTTGACAAGCTTCACATAACTCATGTAGTCCAATGCTATTAAATTTTGGAAGACCTCTTACCACTTCATGTTTGCTCATGTCCTTTAGCTTTGGAATGTTGATGTGTCCTATTCTTTTGTGCCATAAGTCCAGCTCTAAAATCTTCTTGTTCCCACATTGAATGTACATGACCTTTCCATGTGGATGTTGGACATCCAAAGTGAACATCCTTCCTTCTCTTCTACCTCGAGCAATGACCTTGAAGCCTTCCTTTGGATTCTTTATGAAGCACCCATTCTCATTGAATATGACATGATAACCCTTCTCTACCATTTGTCCTACTGAAATCAAGTTCTTTGAAATTGTAGGAACATGAAGAACATTAGATAGTACCTTTGCTTTACTTGTATCTCCAAGCCTTATATCTCCAATATGTTCAATCATGTGTTGAGTATCATCACCTGTTTCAACACATCCTTTTCCACTTAGTACCTGTAGATTAGTGAACAAACTTCCTTGGCATGACATATGGTTACTACAACCTGAATCAATGTACCATTTCTTGTCATCTTCACAAGAGCTTCTATACTCATGTCTCATTGCAAGTAGTGTGTCCTTGCTTCCTTCACTTGAGGTGCTTGCATAGTTTCTTTGGCTCCTTTGATTGCCTCCATTTGGTCTTCCATTCTTCAGCCAACAATCACTAGCATAGTGTCCTACTTTACCACAATGATAGCATGTTATACCTTTATGAGAATTGTAGAAGCTTCGGCCTCTTCCTCTACTTCTACCTCGACCTCTTCCTTGTGTGTTGGCATTTGATGCATCCTTGTTGTCTTCCGAATTGTTTTGATTGTAGTTGGAGTGGTTGTGACCTCTTCCTTTTCCTCTTGAGCCTCCTCTTGAGTTTCTTCCTTTGCCTCGACCTGCATATAACATTTGGTTTTGGTTGTCCTTTCCTTTGGGACCACCGAAGCTAAGCTCTTATGTGACAAGATGAGGGATTAGTTGTTCAAAACCTGGATATACATCTTTCAAGTTAATGGAAGTTATAAAGGGCTTCCATCTTTCATCTTCTCTCAAGCCATTGAGAGTATAACGCACAAGATCTTCATCTTCAACCGTTGTGCCAATAGAAGCTAAAGCATCGCTTAGCTCCTTAATCTTCAAAGTATATTCAGCTATGGATTGACTCAAACTTTTATTGATTGTGTTCAACTCATTCTTGAGTTGAAGTTTCCTAGCTTTGGTATTTGTTGAATACATCCTTTCAAGAGCTTCCCAAGCATCCTTAGCTTTCTCTAGATGTTGAATATGACCTACCATGGCATTAGTAATGACTTGCAAAATGAGGAACATGACTCTCCTATTCCTCTCTTCCCATTCTTTTGCTTGCCTCCTTTGGAGTTCGGTGGCCATAGCTTGATTGATTTGAGGTTGAGCATCATCGCCGCTCACAATACCCCATAAGCCTTTGCCCATTAGGTAGTTGGTCATTCTAAACTTCCACACAGGATAGTTATCCTTGTCCAACTTCTCTACTTGTTGACCCAAGTCAGCCATTGAAGAGTATCAAAGACTTTGAGAGTTACCTCGAATAGTTATAGACATTTGCTCTTGCGTTTGTGAAGCTCCTTCTTGTTTTGTAGCTCCTCTTTTGCTTTGCTTCACCTCCAGCTCTGTTGATGAAGCTTCAACACCAAGTTTGCTCTGATACCAACTGAGTTCTCCTATGCGCAACGGAAGTGTGTAGTGAACCCTTGTATGTCCAGCACTTGGACAAACATCTGCACCTTAGATAGCTTGCTGCTCTCAACACAAAACTCAAATGGACTTGATAATTTAGTCAATCAAAGTAGACAAAGAGAGATTTCTTACAAGCTATAAATTACTTAATTTGGACAAGTTTTGTTTAGGAAACACAACTGTCAAAGATGAACTACCTGTCCACACAGGTATGCTGAAGAACTGAGCTTCACTCTCGGACTGATAGCATTTGGATGAGTTGTGATCAGGAAACTCAACTCAACAAGATAGACCACCTGCACACATAAGTACACTATAAAACGTGACTTCACTCTCTGACAGATATCTCATAGAATATGATTGATCTGAATGGGATATGTGAGACAGTGAAAGTAGATGCCAAGGGCTTTCAAACAAGACAAAAATCACACAATCTGGATATGTTTTGGTTGGGAAACTGAACCGACCAAAATAGACTACCTATCTACACAGGTATACTAAAAAACTGGACTTCACTCTTTCACTAATATCTCACAAACTACATAAGCTTTCAAAGGGATATTTGATATGCAAAAAGTAAACAAGATAAGCTTTCCAATGGATGTTTAAACGCACAAAATGGTTACATATGCACTGAGATATGAGCTCTGCAACAGAGCTGTGTACAAACTGACGTGCGGTTGGAAGGAGTCTAAGGGAAAACCAAAATGACAAAATGGCTAGATCCGACTACTGGGAGCTCTTGCCTCTTTCTCTCCTTGTTTTTAATGTGCTACCACTTCACTTTTATAACCAATCAGCATGTGAAGAAGTTTGTGCCTCCTTCTTAACTCACCACTTTCTCCACTACATGCTACTAACTACAAGGCAAGATATTGTATCTCTTTCTCATTATGAATTTTGACTAAACTTTTTCTTTTATTATTTTTTCCTCCACTTTTTCTTTATCTTTATATTTGTTAAATTTATCCAAGCATGGCTCATATGAAAATGAGCTTGTACATTTATCTTCAACAATGATCATAGCTCAATGGATAAGGAAAAATCACTTTATCCAAGATTTTATTTTCCTTCAAGACATCAAGGTCAACAAAAAGGATATGTTTAAAGATTGAAAACTATCTCTATGTGGCATTGCTAGCTTTACGCAGAGCACCCACATGGAGCATGGTGGAGTTATGGGTTTGACGCATCGTGGGATTCATTTATAGTTGGCTCTTATTTTGCCTTTACCAAAGATAGGTGGTGGCAAGATCTTATGGTCCACAACCTTTTATTATTATGTGGTTTATGGCCTGAGCATAGAGAAAGAGTGAAGTGAAACTCGGAATTCCCTAGACTCTCTCCATTGCTTCTGATGTGATCCTCTTTAATGACATTAAGATCGTGGAAATCATCTCATGAGATGGGAACAAAAAGGACATACTACTATAGGGCTTGAAAAAATAAAATGGTATAGGTTGAAGTTGCATCAAGGCTTGGTGGATTAAAGGTCATCGAGTTCTCTTTTTGTCAAATCTCCATATTGGGGTTGAGATTTGCAAAGCATGTTTAGATAGGATTTATGTGTCAAAAACAATTATTGATTGTCTAGGGCTTCACTTATCTCTTGTAGTACTTATATTTTCTTATGATACCACTTCTAGATCATGACCTCTTTCGGGCCCTTACAAAGCACAAGAAGCCTCTATGGTTTAGTGTGGATCCCTCAATGCTTTTCCTTCCCTCTCTTCATTATAAGATCAAGCTTGTTTGGTGTCTGGCCTCTACAATGTGGTAAAATCTAGTTACCAAATCCATTTTTGAATGCATAAAGAAAGTCCAAAGTGTTATGGAAATTAGAAGGGAGAAATTATACAAAAGGCCAACAAAGGTAAAGTTCATCTCCAAACAGGCCTTGTTTAGACTAGGAGCAAGTTCAGATATGAAGAGGAAATCAAGAGAAAGAAACTACAACTGTTCTTTAGAGAATGAGGGGCTACAAAAGTAGATAAACCATCAATGGAAATTTATAGACACTTACAACACAAGAAATTCAAAGCTTTTTGCATAGAATGATCACTGCAAGAGCCTTCGAATGATCTCTTGACTCCACTGATTGTTAACCACTTGTTGAAGGTTCTTAGTGGTTCCTCATGGACCACTCAAATGCATGATTACATGGCCCGCATTTCCAAAGATAGAACTAACAACATACCACAAAAGATTGCACTAATGCTTAATATTCACAAGCTCAAGGATGCTATTGAAATCCTTCCTAGAGGGAACGCCATTGGTCTTGATGTGCTCACTAGTGAGTTCTTGAGCGCAAATCAAGATTCCCCTATGGATCCTTGGTCTGAAAGGAGGTGGTAAGTTCTATTGCCCATTTGAGATGCCTAAACCAAGGTGTGATAAGGAAAATACGTTAAAACAATAAGAAAGAACAAAATTGGAAACTAATAGTCCATCACCTTCCTCGAATTGCATTACAATGTTATTGCTAGAGCCCTGGATACTCATCTCAATTCTCATTTGAGTGTGTACTCACTTGGATCAATAAACCTTTCATCAATAAATCTTCAATTTCATAAGTGATTGTCACCATTTAGGAAGGACTTTTCAACCCTGCAAGGGGCTATGATTTCTCTTTAAATTTAAAAAACATATCGTAAGTTATTATAAAATGACTCAACCTTAATCAATATCAATGGACATCTTTCTTCTCTTATGATTTCTAGGAGACCTTTAAGACATGGTTGAATGCTTGCCATGATGTTGTTTTCTATTCCCCTACATGGTCTTGATTGCTTAGTTGATTAAACTAACTTCTTTCTTCATAACAACCTTGACAATGTGGTGAATTTTTTATGCTAAATTGAAGTTTTTTGCATCATCTTTGGTTCCAAAATTAATCACTCAATCATTACGTTTATGACCCTCTTGCATGCCTCTCCCAAGCTTGATAGGGAAAAAGGTGCACAAGAGTTGTCTTTGGGTCAAATTTGTGAACTTCTTGACATTCCTATGGGGTTCAAGGATTCTAGGAGTGAAATATGGGAGTGGATGTTGAATAATATGAAAAGCAAACTCCAATAATCGAAAGGAATGTGATTGAATCCACGAGGGAAATTGATGGTCATCAATAGGTTCTTAATGTTCTCCATCATATTCTTCCTTTCTTATAGCAGATTGAATGATGATGAATTGTTGAAGATGGAAAGAGCATGTAGGAAATTTCTCTACATGAGGGATCCATGTTGGTTGATGTGCCAAACACTAAGTGTGACAACTATGTTGGCCCTAGGTCTATTGGTGGATTGTAAATTCTTTATGTTGAGGACTTGGCTATCAAGCTTGCTACCATGTGCATAATCAAGGCTTGCACTAACACTAGTGAATCCATTTCAAAGTTAGTCTTTAAAAATAGCCAAAGTTGGACGCTTTATGGATCCCTTAGATTGATCAACCTTGATTGCATCACACTTATTCTTTTGCTTGTTCGTGTGATCCCCAAAGGGTTGGACCTATTCATCTCTTTGTAGAAATCTTCAAATAAGATGATGTTAGATATACTACATAATCCACCCTCAAAGTGAATTCAAATGATCTCTCGTGCTGTCAATTATCACGCTTCCATATGAGGAGAAACCATTGTGACAACCTAGAAATTGTGGAACCCTAACTTCCAAACTAGATGAGGTATATGCATGAATATTTGTACGTATGAGCTATGTTAGTCTAATGAAGTTAAGTGGGTCTAATTGAAGGTTTAGCTTACTTGTCACTCATGAAGGTGAACTTAGGAAATATCTTTCTTACCTTATAATAAATTTCAACTTCATAATGTCTTAATTACTGTATCTATACCAGATGTTAAGTCCACCAAATAACCCTTTTTGTTTTGTTTTGTTCTAATAGTCTTCATGAGACTTTCTAATCAGGACCCAACTAAAATGTCTACGATCAAAACTTGGCTTCTCCTAAAAAAGGGGACTTAA
>CM035437.1:107719635-107729635 GCA_020310875.1 Ceratopteris richardii
TACATTGTTTGTAAAGCTTGAAGATTTCAATACACAGGTGGACACAAGATGGGAGAAAGCTTGCAGATTGATAAGCTAGATAGGGAGAATTATCCAGCATGGTCCATGAGGATGGAAGCACACCTCATGAGCAAAGATCTTATATCATTTATTACAGGAGATGAAGAAAAACCTGAGTTTGCAGATCCAAGTATTCCTACTAGGGAAGAGCTTGCAATGTTGAAGACTTGGATGAGAAAAGATGCTCAAGCAAGGAGTATCATCTACATGGCTGTAAATGATTACCTTCTACCTCACATCAGAGGTTTGGAAAGTGCTACAGATGTTTGGAATGCCTTGGAAGAGCATTTCCAAAATACAACTAAGTCAAGGAAGTCCTCACTATGGGCTGAGTTCACAACCTTCAAGAAGAAGAGCTCACAATCAATTTCAGACTATGTGGCAAGGATGAAAGATATTGCAGATAGCTTGGGAGCAGTGGATGAAGACATTGAAGAGGAAAAGTTGGTAAGACAAATACTTACAGGTTTGAGAGGAGATGAGAAGTGGAAGCCTTTTATATTGTCCATAGAATTGTCACTTGATCACTTTACTCCTGATCTTAATCAATTGCTAGGACACATGCTAACCTTTGAGCAGGATCTTAAAGGAGACAATGATAGAAGTACAAGTCAAGCTATGTACTCCAAAGACAAGAAAAAGAATGGCAAGGGAAAGCAATCAAATGATGATGAAGGGAATTCAAATCAAGCTAACTTCACAAAAGGGAAGATGAATTTCAGAGGTAAAGGAAGAGGAGGTAAGAATAAAGATAATGCTAAAGCTTGTTGGATTTGTGGCAGAACAAATCATTTGGCAAATGATTGTTGGTATAACAATCAAAATGGTGGAAGCAATAATCAGAATTATAACCAAAGAGGTAGAGGAGGCAGAAACCAAAGAGGCAATTTCAGAGGAAGAGGAGGTAGGACATCATATGGTAGAGGAGGTGGAAGAAACTTCCAATCTCGGTCCTACAACAATAATTATTACAATTATGCATCAGATCAGAAGGATGACATGACTCTTATCTTGAATGCAACTCATGAATCAATGGGAGAAGATCAAAGAGTGTTTTATATTGACTCAGGGTGCAGCAACCATCTGAGTGGGAATCTATCCTTGATGACTGATATGGAAGCAAGGGTGAATGGACATACAGTTCAGACAGGTGACAATACCAAACATAAAGTGGAGAGCATTGGATCAGTGAAGACAAAGAGTGGAAGTACACTTCTGAGCAAGGTACTTTATGTTCCTACTATTCCTAAAAATCTGATAAGTGTAGGGCAAATTGTGGAGAAAGGATATGAGGTAAGATTCACAAATGATGGTGTTTATGTACAAGATCCAAATCAGGGATATAGAAACATAATTGCAAGTAAAAAGGAAGGAAGATTGTTTACTCTCAAAGTCCAAGGTAATGTGGGACATGCATTGTTTACCTATGGAGGTCAAAAGGTGTCTGAATTAGACCTATGGCATAAAAGGCTAGGTCATTTCAATGAGAGAGCTATAAAGGAGATGTCAAAGAATCAGGTGGTGCTTGGATTGCCAAACATTGAAGGGCAACATATGGTGTACAAGTGTGAAGCTTGTCAATTAGGTAAAGCACATAAGAGTTCTTATAACAAAAGAGGGTACAAGCATTCAAATATGCTTGAATTGGTTCATACAGATGTATGGGGTCCCTCAAGGGTGTTGGGAGTGATGGTTGGATGCACTCAGAAGATTGAGTTGGTACTGCTAATCCTGCTTTGTACCAACCCTCTTGATCTTTTCCTTTGTTTCTACTCCTTGATAATGCGATGAGGATTGAGCCTTGCGGAAAATATAAGACAGTGTTCTAACTTTTCTAAAAAATTCACTGAAATTTCACTGGACCGAAATTTCACCAGACTGCCACTGTACTGTCACCGTAATTGTACCAGAATTGTACCGGAATGAACTATAATTTTGTTTATCATTACTTCAAGTGAACATACATGAAGTAAGTAAGTGACACATGAACTCTCTTAACTAACAGAACTTTTTCTGAAGTTTAAGAAAAAACTTCTCTAGTTCAGACAGTCTCTTTTCGGTCAGACTTTGTGCAGTGTATAGATATCTTTTCCACCGGAAAGATTGATCAACTAAAAGTAGAGATGTTTAGCTATAGAGTGAGCTATCTCTCATAAAAAACTTTGCATTACTCTGCAAGATTTACTTCGTTCTTCTACCGGAAAATTACTAGTTTACCGTAAGAACTGCAACAGTGAGCACTTTGACTGTAATTTCTTGAAATTGACTGAATCAAGTTGCTTCAAAAACTTTGTGTGTTTGTGATATGCATAGAGCTGAATCTATCAAGCTTTGAATCACTTGATTTGGTTCAGTAGATCCTGAGATATACTTCTTCAAGGTTGACAGACTTGAAGATAATGACTCAGAGAATCACAGAGTAAATGAACGTAAGTATTTGTATTAGATCATGTAAATGTACATTTCCATTGGCATGATAAACATAGCTCAATGGTACTCAGAGGTGTAGGCTATATAGTAGACCTCACAACCTCAGTAATTGATACAGTAATGCTTCGGGGTTATTGGAGCGCCTCGGGATGATTGAAGAACACACCGCGACATTTTTCCTTGTAGCTTTTATAGGAATTGAGTGATGACTTGAATTAGAATTCAAATCAATCTTCCTAAAATCTTTCACCTAAAAAAATTGATTGAGATATTCTCTCGATCAATCAACCGCCTTTTCACGTCTTCCAATTAATTCGGCGTGATTGCATAATGATGCGCCAAGTCATTTGTATTTTTACAATAGGTAAACTGGTAAGAACTCATAGGCATAAGTCCCTATGGTATTCGCGTCATGTATAGTCTTCAACGTAGATATCCAGCCCAAATGTGAAGGCTTGTGTTGCACCAACAGCTCCCCCTCAAGCCAAACATTTTGGCTCAAGTCTTTAACTTTAGTCTTCAATTATTTCCTGCAATCCAATCATGGACTTAAACCTGAATAGCTTGTTTCCATCCAATGCTTTAGTAAGCAAATCTGCACATTGTATATTAGTAGACACATATGATAATTGAATTTCTTTGCTCAGTAACTTTTCTCTGACATAGTGGTAATGAACCTCTATGTGTTTAGTTCTAGCATGATATATTGGATTCGCTGCAAGATGAAGAGAACTTGTATTATCTCCAAAGATAACTGGAGGCCTTGTGTATAAGCCTAGTTCTGAATATAAAAGCTTTAACCATATGGCTTCTTGAGTTGCATTTGCTAGTCCTCTGTACTCTGCTTCAGTAGATGACAAAGCTACTGTGGGTTGTTTCTTGGATGACCAAGAAATTGGTTTATCACCTGCAAAACATATGTAACCAGATGTACTCCTCCTGTCATCTTTGCAACCTGCCCAATCTGCATCTGAATACACTTTAATATCAATGTCTGATGTATAAGGAAAGTACAAACCATGGTTCTGAGTTCCCTTTAGATACTTTAAGATCTTCTTAGCTGCTTCTAGGTGAGGTACCCTTGGTTTGTGCATGAATTGGCTAAGCACACTAACACCATATGATATATCAATCCTGGTTAAGGTAGCATAATTTAAACTACCTACCAAACTTTGGTAACCTGTAATATCTTTGAGTTCTTCTCCTTCATGTGCACTGAGTTTGTGGTTGACCTCCATAGGAATGTTTGAGACTTTAGCTTCCTGCAAATTAAATTTCTTGACCATGTCCTGTATGTACTTCTTCTGAGTAATATAGATACCTGAATTTGTGTAGATCAATTCAAGTCCTAGGAAGTATTTCAATAATCCAAGATCATTGATCTTGAATTCCTTCATCATCTGTCCTTTGATATGTCTAATTCCCTGAACATCATTTCCTGTAATAATGATGTCATCAACATAGACACATAAATATATTACTTCTGTACTGCTCCTTTTTATGAACAGAGAAGTGTCTGCTTTACTCATCACAAATCCTTGATCTTGGAGATATGTTGTCAACCTTATTGGGATTTTCATAGCCAGGTGGTTGTGCCATGTAGACTTCTTCAGATATCCATCCATTCAAGAATGCATTCTTCACATCCAATTGGTACATGTTCCAATTCTTGGATGCAGCTACACTCACCATAACTCTGATAGTTGGCATCTTGGCCACCGGAGAAAATGTCTCCTCATAATCAATGCCTTGGGTTTGTGCAAAACCCTTAGCTACCAACCTAGCTTTATACCTGTTTATTGTACCATCTGAATTTCTTTTGAGTTTGTAGATCCATCTGGATCCTATCACCTTCATAGAGTCCTTCTTGGGTACCAAGTCCCAAGTATCACTCTCTTTGAGAGCCTGCATTTCTTCATCCATTGCTTCCTTCCATTCTGGTTTAGTGATTGCTTCTTCAAATGTACCTGGTTCTTCATTCAAGAGATCCTTTGCAAGATATACAGAATGCTTGGTTACCAGTGAAGTATCATACCCATACCTAATAGGTTTTTTCTTTTCTCTTTGAGATCTCCTCATAGCTTGAGTTGAGGATTCTGGATTATCTTCTGGTTGCTTCATCTTCATCTTCCCTTTGGATTTCCAGGCCTTGAACTCTTCAATGTTGATGGTGTCTTCATCATCTGAGCTTGTGTCCTTTTTCTGAATTGGTTCTTGCCTGATAAGCTTGGGAAAGTCTTCTTCCATGTCATAAGGTAGGCTAACTTTCCTGCACTCATTTTCATACCATGAGTCATTCTCATCAAAGATAACATCTCTGCTTACCTTGAAGCCTTTGTTTGAGGGGTTGTAGAATCTGTACCCTTTCTGGTTCAAGTCATAACCAATGAAGATACACTTTTCAGCCTTAGGATCTAGCTTTCCCCTTACCTGTGAGGGAATATGCACATATGCAACACACCCAAAGATTTTGCAGTGATCCAGAGATGGTCTCTTACCATGCCAAGCCTCATAGGGTGTCATCCCATCAAGTGTCTTTGATGGCAACCTGTTAATTAAATATGTGGCAGTAGATACACTCTCTGCCCAAAGATAATTTGGCAACTTCTTTTCATTAAGCATAGACCTCGCTGTTTCTACAATGAGTCTATTCCTTCTTTCAGCTACCCCATTTTGTTCAGGTGAGTACCTTGTAGTAATCTCCCTCTTGATGCCTCTGTCCTGCAAGAAATCTTCAAAGTCATTGGAGAAGTATTCTCCACCACCATCTGACCTTAGCCTCTTCAAATGTCTACCTGTTTGATTTTCAACTAATGCAAGATACCTTTTGAAACAATTAAATACTTCATCTTTATGTTTCATGAAGTATAAGACAGTCCACCTGCTATAATCATCAATAAAGGACACATAGTACCTTGATCCAGATAAGGATGGCTCCTTGCTAGGTCCCCAAACATCTGTATGCACCAATTCTAGATAATCTTTATGCATGAAACCTTTCTTGGTATAAGGCAACCTGTGTGACTTACCGAATTGACAAGCCTCACACTTGTATATCATGTGTTGCTTGGATATATTAGGTATCCCAAGCACACATTGATCCCTGCACATTTGCTTTAAGGTCCTTTCTCCAATGTGACCTAACCTCTTGTTCCAAATCTCCAATTCCGATAGCGTTTGATCCTTGTAATTGTACAGAGCAATGTTTTTGGTGTCTTCAAGCTCAAAGGTAAATAACCTACCTGATTTTTCTCCCTTGGCTATTCTTCTGAATCCATGTCTTGGATCCTCCACATATGCACCATGTTGAGTGAATCTGACCTGCAGACCTTTTTCCACAATCTGACCTACACTCATCAGATTCTTGGTGATTGTTGGAACATACAACACTCTGCTTAATAAATTCTGATTACCATCACTTGTTTTGACATTGCCTACTTTAATAACGGAATGTTTAGTGTCATCACCTGTCTGCACTTGATGTTTGCCCTTGGGTTCTTCCAAATCAGAAAGTAATGCAACATTTCCAGCTACATGATTAGAGCAACCTGAATCAATATAGAATAAGTGATCATCATTGATACCTGACTTAGATGTCATGTTCATGATCAACAAGGAATCATCTTGCTCTTCTGCATAATTGTTGTAGTCTTTCCTATTTCTGTATCCACCTTGATAGTTGCTATTGTGATTGTAGTTGTTATAATTATTGTTGTAGCCATGGTAGCCTTGAGATTGGTTAAATCTGCCTCTGCCTTGAGAGTATCCTCCTCTAGAGTAGCCTCTTCCTCTCTGATTCTTATAATTTCTGTAGCACTCATCTGAGGTATGGTTAGACAAGCCACAAATATTGCATGGAGATTGATTGTAGGATCTCCCCCTACCTGACTTACCTCCTCTGCCCCTTCCTCTAGATGATCTACCTCTCCCTGCAAAGTTTGCTTGGGAGGTAGAGCCTTCTTCATCAACCTTCTTATTTTTACCTTTGTCTTTTACCTTTTTATCAGTGTAAAGGGCAGAAGAGTTGTTACCTTTTGATTGTTCTCCATTCTTTGTGATCTTTGCTTCATGTGTAAAGAGTTGTCCAATCAGAGTTGTTAGATCAGGTGCTTGGATGTCCATGTACAAGTCCATTGCTGTGGTAAAGCTCTCCCACTTGTCATCTGCCTTTAGTCCATTGATCACTTGTCTGACTATTTGCTCTTCCTCAATTTCTTCTCCAACACTTGCAAGTTGATCTGCAATGTCCTTGACTTTGGTGACAAAATCTGAGACACATTGTTTTGATTGCTTTCTGAGAGTTGTAAACTCAATCCATAGCTGATTCTTTCTGGCCCTTGTGCTTGATGAAAAATATGTTGACAAGGTTTCCCAAGTCTCTTGGGAAGTTTTGCAATTCCTTACATGAGGTAGAAGGAAATCAGAAATAGAGTTTAAAAGATATGACCTTGCCAAAGCATCTTTTGCACACCATTGATTTAGCTTCTCATGTTCATCCTTTGTAGGTAGGCCTCTGGTCTTGAACGAGGGCAATTCCTCATCTCCTGATATGTATCCAAACAAGCTCCTTCCTTGTAGATAGGTCTTCATCCTTAGAGACCAAGCTTGGTAATTGTTCCTGTCCAATTTGTCAATGAATGAAGGAAAACCATCACCCATGATTACCTTATTTGCTCTGATACCACTGTTGGGAGTGATGGTTGGATGCACTCAGAAGATTGAGTTGGTACTGCTAATCCTGCTTTGTACCAACCCTCTTGATCTTTTCCTTTGTTTCTACTCCTTGATAATGCGATGAGGATTGAGCCTTGCGGAAAATATAAGACAGTGTTCTAACTTTTCTAAAAAATTCACTGAAATTTCACTGGACCGAAATTTCACCAGACTGCCACTGTACTGTCACCGTAATTGTACCAGAATTGTACCGGAATGAACTATAATTTTGTTTATCATTACTTCAAGTGAACATACATGAAGTAAGTAAGTGACACATGAACTCTCTTAACTAACAGAACTTTTTCTGAAGTTTAAGAAAAAACTTCTCTAGTTCAGACAGTCTCTTTTCGGTCAGACTTTGTGCAGTGTATAGATATCTTTTCCACCGGAAAGATTGATCAACTAAAAGTAGAGATGTTTAGCTATAGAGTGAGCTATCTCTCATAAAAAACTTTGCATTACTCTGCAAGATTTACTTCGTTCTTCTACCGGAAAATTACTAGTTTACCGTAAGAACTGCAACAGTGAGCACTTTGACTGTAATTTCTTGAAATTGACTGAATCAAGTTGCTTCAAAAACTTTGTGTGTTTGTGATATGCATAGAGCTGAATCTATCAAGCTTTGAATCACTTGATTTGGTTCAGTAGATCCTGAGATATACTTCTTCAAGGTTGACAGACTTGAAGATAATGACTCAGAGAATCACAGAGTAAATGAACGTAAGTATTTGTATTAGATCATGTAAATGTACATTTCCATTGGCATGATAAACATAGCTCAATGGTACTCAGAGGTGTAGGCTATATAGTAGACCTCACAACCTCAGTAATTGATACAGTAATGCTTCGGGGTTATTGGAGCGCCTCGGGATGATTGAAGAACACACCGCGACATTTTTCCTTGTAGCTTTTATAGGAATTGAGTGATGACTTGAATTAGAATTCAAATCAATCTTCCTAAAATCTTTCACCTAAAAAAATTGATTGAGATATTCTCTCGATCAATCAACCGCCTTTTCACGTCTTCCAATTAATTCGGCGTGATTGCATAATGATGCGCCAAGTCATTTGTATTTTTACAATAGGTAAACTGGTAAGAACTCATAGGCATAAGTCCCTATGGTATTCGCGTCATGTATAGTCTTCAACGTAGATATCCAGCCCAAATGTGAAGGCTTGTGTTGCACCAACAAAGGGACTATAGCATAAATGGATCCAGATATTATGTGTTGTTTGTTGATGATGCAACCAGGTGGATTACTTTGTATGTAATCAAGGACAAATCAGAAGCCTTCAAGACATTCAAACACTTTCATGCTTATGCAGAAAGGATCACAGGGCAAAAGCTCAAGAGGTTAAGATCAGATGGAGGGGGAGAGTATTTCTCAAAAGAGTTTGATGATTATTTGTGGAATGCAGGTATCAAAAGAGAAGTAACTTGCAGGTACTCCCCTCAACAGAATGGAGTAGCAGAAAGGAGGAATAGGACTCTTGTAGAGTTTGCAAGAGCCATGATGAAGGAAAAGAATTGCCCAAATTACTTATGGGCAGAAGCCATTAACACTGCAACATACCTTGTGAATAGGTTGCCTTGCAAAGCTTTGGATGGAGGAACCCCTTATGAAGCATGGTGGGGTAAGAAGCCTAGTCTTGATCATTGTAAAGTATTTGGATGTATTGCATATGCTTATGTTCCTTCACAATTAAGACATAAGCTAGAACCAAAAGCAGAGAAGTATGTGTTTATTGGATATGATGATAGACAGATGGGTTACAGGTTGTGGAGTCCATCCACAAAGCAATTTCTTGTTACTAAAGATGTGACATTTGATGAGCAAAACTTGTGGTATACAGGATCACCAAATGAGTATACAGGTGTTGAAGAAATACAAAGAAAAGGAAAGGCAAAGGTAAAAGTATGTGAAGAAATTGTTGATGAAATTGACTCTAGAAGTAGAGTGCAGGATCATGTAGAAGAAGGGCCAAGATTTGATCCAGAATCAAATGAGGCTGAAACTTCAAGAAGTGCAGAAATCAGAAGATCTACAAGGGAAAGGAAAGAACCTATAAGGTATAGTTATGATACATCTTTCCTAACAACAAAAGATTATGCCTACATTGTGAAAACAGAAGAAGATCCAACCACTTATGAAGAAGCCAAAGGTAAACAAAATTGGGAGAAGGCAATGCAGGAAGAGTATGATGCTCTACTTGAAAATGAAACTTGGGAACTAGTACCAAGACCAAAGAATCAGAAGGTCATTGGATGTAAGTGGGTATATAAAACAAAGAGGTTTGCAGATGGTAAAGTGTCTAGATATAAGGCTAGACTTGTGGTCAAAGGTTATGCCCAAACTTATGGGGTAGATTATGATGAAACCTTTAGTCCTGTTGCTAAGATGTCTACAATTAGGACATTGATTGCTATTGCTGCTTGTAAGGGATGGAAATTATCACAATTGGATGTGAAAAATGCATTTCTAAATGGATACATTGCAGATGAAGTATATATGGAGCAACCAGAAGGATTCATGGAATCAATTGGATCAGATTATGTGTGTAAGCTCAAGAGAGCTTTATATGGGTTGAAGCAAGCCCCAAGAGCTTGGAATTACAGATTGGTCAAGTTCTTGAATGAATGTGGATTTCAAGCATCAAAAGCAGATAGTAGCTTGCTAGTGAAGGCAAGTGAAAATGGATACATTTACATGTGCATTTATGTTGATGATATTATTGTTACAGGAACAGATGCTCAAGGAATCAATGAACTCAAAAGACAACTAGAGAAGGAGTT
>CM035437.1:107764635-107782135 GCA_020310875.1 Ceratopteris richardii
AAACTACAGGTTTCTCGAGAGGTTTTCAGTTTTGGTGGGAGCGGTCGCTGCAAATTTATGCAGGTTTTTAAAGCCTAAAACATCAGAGTTGACAGACACTTGCAGGTGTTATTGGCTAGTTTTTTGGGCTGTGTATTCAGCCTTTCAGTGTCATTTTACTGCATATATTGAGCACATACACACCATGTACGCTTCTGTGGATACCGCTTATGTACGTCCATGTGGGCATTGATATAGCGGTTACGTTCTTTGCATAAAGCCTTTTACGTTTGATAAAGAGGGTCGTGGTGAGGTTTTCTTAACTGGGAGACACCCAGATGTCGGGGTCTCTTCGGTGATGCAGGTGGAAGACTTACCCAGCCTCGCCATAGGAGATGTATGATAGTTGTTCATAGGTGCTCGATAAGCCTAGTTGGCTTCTATTGGGTAATTGATTATATGCAGTGGTGTCAGTGATTCACTATGCAGGTAGACATGTTAGTACTTGCAATTTTATGATACTTTGACACTGGTCATATGCTAATTTTGCAGAGGATACTCTGGCAAAATTTTTCCAGATTTCTGGTTTAGTCAACTATATAGTGGTCGATTTACTCCTTGATACACTTATTTGTTGGTGTTTGGACTCTTCTAGCTCCATTATCATTCTATTCAGTTCTCTACGATCATGGCATCAGAGGTCTCAGGCACATCCGGTGGATCAGGGTCTAGTGCTAGCGTTCCGAGGAGGAGCTATAACTTGCAGGGCAAAGACCATTTTGAGATCCGAAAATTTGATGGCACAAACTTTGCTCTATGGAAGAATCAGATTAAAGATGTGCTGATTCAAAGAAGGCAATGGAAGCCAGTAAATGGGATTTCAAAGAAGCCTGCTGACATGGATGAAGATGATTGGGATGAGTTAGATGAAATGGCCAGGTCTACCATTCGCTTGCACCTAGCAGATAATGTTTACTTTACAGTATTAGACTGTGAAAGTGCAGAGGAGCTTTGGAAGAAGTTATGCAATACATATGAAAAAGAGACGGCATCAAATAAAGTATATCTGATGAGAAAATTATACGACCTTCGTATGAAGGACACAGATAGTGTTGCTGCTCATCTAAATGAGTTTGATGCCATATTCTCCCAGTTACAGGCTCAGAAAATGGATATGGACAATGAAATGAAAGCAGTATTGCTGTTATGCACCCTGCCATCGTCATGGGATACATTTTGCACAGCTATTAGCAATAGTGCACCAGGTGGTAAACTCGTCTATGATGACATATGTGGAGCACTCTTGAGTGAGGAGATTTGTAGAAAATCTATGGTTGGCACTCAGAGTGGAGATGCATATAATGTTCGTGATTCTTACCAAGGAAAGAATCAACAACGTGGCAGGAGCAAGAACAAGGAAAAGAATGGTCAATGGAATAAGAGCATAAGTAAAACAAGGAAGAGGGATATTGAATGCCATTATTGTCATAAGAAAGGACACATGAAGAAAGACTGTTATGCATTAAAGAATGCTAAAGGTAAAGGACAGAATGTTGATGGGCATGTTAAAGAGTTACCTGCACCATCTACTTCGACTGTGAAGATTGAAGAAATTAATGCTATTTCTGATGATGCTGATGTGTTGACACTTGATAGTACTGTGCCATCTGAGGCACTTATGGCTGATTCTCTTTCCCACACCTGGCTGCTAGATTCTGGTGCTTCTTTCCATGTGACACCACATAGAGAATGGTTCTCTAATTATGCATCAAAGTCTCTTGGTACCGTGAGACTTGGTGACTCTTACCAGTGTGATGTTGTGGGGATTGGAGATGTGGTTGTGCAGTTCATTGACGGTTCAAAATTTACTATGCATAATGTACGCCATGTACCTCAGTAATCACGCAGTTTGATGTCAGTTGGTCAACTTGATGACCTTGGTTACAAGGTGGTCTTCTATGCTCAGTCCTTTCGTATATCAAAGGGCAATATGGTTATTGCAAAAGGAAGGAAAGTTGGCTCACTTTACCCTTTATTTGTATCACAGAAAGAACACTTGTTAGCTGTTACTGAACAGCCTATGGCTTGTATTTGGCATGGTCCTTTGGGCCATATATCTCGTAGTGGAATGGAAAATCTTTCTCGTTCTGGCTACTTACCTGTGTTATCTTTCTCTGATTTTTCATTTTGTGAGCATTGTCAATATGGAAAGCAAACCAGAAATGTGCATAAAACGCACATTGACTCTTCAATTCAGCCTTTAGATCTTGTTCATACAGATGTGTGTGGTCCTATGCCCACTAGGTCCTTAGGTGGTTCTCTTTACTTTGTTACTTTCATAGATGATGCTACTAGAAAAGTCTAGGTATATCCTATCAAATCGAAGGATGATGTATTCCCTACTTTCAGAAAATGGCTTGCTTCAGTTGAGACTAAAAAAGGAACTAAGCTTAAGGCTTTACGTTCAGATAATGGGGGTGAGTATACCTCACATGAATTCAGCCTTTTCTGTCAGTGTAGAGGGATTCGTAGAGAGTTTACAGCTCCTTATACCCCAGTACAAAATGGTGTAGCTGAGAGGATGAATAGAACTATTCAAGATAGAGTAGTCTCTATGTTGCATCATGCAAACCTCTCACAAGGTTTTTGGGCAGAAGCAGTATTGACTGCAGTTCATGTGATTAACCTTTCACCTAGTACTGCCAAAGGTCTGAAAGTGGCACAAGAGTTATGGACAGGGAAACCACCATATTATGATCATCTTCGAGTTTTTGGGTGTGAAGCATATGTTCATATACCCAAGAATCTTAGACAGAAGTTGGACCATAAGTCAAAGAAATGCATTTTTCTTGGATATGGTCGAGAAGGACAATTTGGATATCGCTTATGGGATCCTGAAACACGGTCAGTGATCAGAAGTAGTGATGTCATTTTTAATGAGTCTAAGATGCATAAACAGCCGATTAAGGAGGTTGAAGTGAGAAGAGTGGTGTTTGAGGATACTAGTCCTCCGGTTAGCATGCATAAAAATGCTGCACATAGGGAAGTTCAAGAGAATGTCCATTCAGATCAGTCTGCACATGTTCCTGTTCAGCAACCATTGAGACGCTCTGCACGTGTCTCATATCCACCTGATAGATATGTTCCAGGTTTAGATTTTGTTATGCTAACAGATGCCGGTGAGCCCTCTTGCTACAAAGAGGCTATGGAGACAGAGGATCATGTCAAGTGGCAGCGTGCCATGAAGAGTGAGTTGGATTCTATTCACAAGAATGGTACTTGGGACTTAGTACCTTTGCCAAAGGGCAGGAAAGCTTTACCATGTAAATGGGTATATAAGCTGAAATTCACATCAGATAGTGCTTCTCCAAAATATAAAGCACGACTTGTTGCAAAGGGTTTTAAGCAACAACATGGTGTTGATTTTGAGGAAATCTTCTCCCCAGTGGTCAAGATGACTACTTTGCGCATGTTGCTTGGATTCGTTGCAATGGAGGACTTAGAGCTAGTCCAAATGGATGTGAAAACAGCTTTCTTGCATGGAGATCTTACAGATGAGATCTATATGGAACAACCAGAGGGTTATGTAGTTCTTGGCAAGGAAAGTCTAGTTTGTAAGCTCAAGAAGAGCTTGTATGGACTTAAACAGTCTCCTAGACAATGGTACCAAAAGTTTGATGCTTTTATGAAGTCCCAAGGCTATTCTCGGAGCAATGAGGATCATTGTCTCTACACAAAGAGATGTTCTGATGGCAGCTTGATATGCTTGATACTTTACGTCGATGATATGTTGATTGCTGGGAAGTCCTCTTATGATTTGTCAATTCTCAAAAAGAAGTTGAGTCAAACATTTGATATGAAGGATTTGGGGGATGCCAAACATATTCTTGGCATGCGCATTATTCGTGATAGGAGTAAAAGATGCATATACTTGTCTCAAAGTGAGTACATATCCAAAGTACTTCATCGATTCAATATGCAGGGTGGAAAGGCATTGAGTACACTTTTACCCACATATGTGAAATTGAGCAAGGATGACTGCCCCAAATCAGATGAGGAAAAGGAATTCATGACCAAAATTCCCTATCAGTCTGCTGTTGGTAGTCTCATGTATGCTATGGTAGCTACGAGACCAGACATTGCATTTGCAGTGGGAGTTGTGAGCAGATATATGTCTAATCCTGGCAAGAAACATTGGGAAGCGGTCAAAATGATTTTGAGATATCTGAGTGGCACTAAGGACAAGTGTCTATGCTTAGGTAGAGGGAAAGCATCCATTATTGGTTACACAAATTCTGACTATGCTGGTTGTGTAGACAATCGTAAGTCTACATCAGGGTACATTTTTCATTTTGCTGGAGGTGCTATCTCTTGGAGATCTCGTCTTCAAGAATGTACAGTTGTTTCCACCACAGAAGCAGAGTATGTTGTAGCAAGTGAGGCATGAAAGGAAGCATTGTGGATTTCTCGTCTTGCTTGTGATATGGGTTTGCCTCAGCATGTACCTCACTTGCTCAGTGATAGTCAGAGTGCCATTGCTTTGGCTAAGAATCCGGTCTATCATGCAAAGACCAAGCACATTGAGGTGAGGTATCACTTCATTAGAGATTGCTTAGCCACTGAGAGCATTATTCTTGAGAAGGTTCACACTCGAGATAATGCTGCAGATGCTTTGACTAAAGCTCTACCACAGGATAGCTTTCGACACTGTTGTCACTTAATGGGGGTTACTTGATTCTTGATCTTACGCAGTCACTTGTATACTGTGTAACATGCCCATCAGGTGGGAGGTATAGTTTGTATACTTACACTCAGGTATTCTTTATCATTCTTTCTTTTTTCTCCCATAGTTACTCTGGCCATATTGGCCTTTAGTGGGAGATTGTTACCGTTAGTGTCCATGTGAAAGGCCAAATGGCCACCGGACACTTCTTTGTATATGTTCTTTAATAAAACATATAGTGGCCTGGTCAGTCACAGACTGTAAGTTCGACCGCATTTGTAAGACTTAAGAAGTCTGTCTACGTGCTCCCTGTGTACTTCGTTTTTCTGCGTATTCTACAACATCTGTGCGGAGTACTGTGTGTGGCGTCAGGAGCTCGGTTTTCTACTCTGAGCATATCGTCGTGGAGCTCTCGAGAAGGAGAGTCCATCGAAATACTTCATGTAGCACCGAATCGGCCCCATTTTCTATCTATCTATCTATATATATATATATATATATATATATATATATATATATATATATATATATATATATATATATATATATATATATATATATATATATATATATATATATATATATATATATATATATATGTGTATATGTATATATATGTGTGTGTGTGTGTGTCTATCTATCTATCTATCTATCTATCTATCTATCTATCTATCTATCTATCTATCTATCTATCTATCTACCTACCTATCTACCTACCTACCTACCTACCTACCTATCTATCTATCTATCTATCTATCTATCTATCTATCTATCTATCTATCTATCTATCTATCTATCTATCTATCTATCTATCTATCTATCCATCCATCCATCCATCCATCCATCCATCTATCTATCTATCGATCTAATGTGCCAAGTGAATTTGATCAATGATCCAGTGGGGTAGATTGATGGTAAGATTTTCTATCTCTGCCAAGTACAAGCTGAACCAGATTCGCTTTGGTGGCATGGTGAAGCATTCTTGAGCCAGGAAGGCCAAGTGCTGCATGATTGTGCGCAAATGGAGGGGGATGGTCGGTGTCATTGCTACCATATCTTTCAGTTTGATGTGATCTTTGTGCTTCATTCTTTCGGGAATCAATGTTTCTTTCTCTATAGGAATGTGCATACCTTTCATGACCACGGCTTCTCATACTAGGTTGAGGTTCAGTTTGAACCTTTTTAGTTCATGTCCTGGTGTTAATAAGGGTAGCACAAAGGTACTATCTCCTCCTTTTGCTCTGCTCGAGGTGATAGTGCTGATCAAGTAGGAACATCGCAACAAATCAGGTTTAGGTAATAGTGCTCTAAAGTAGATGTCCAAGTCAGCTTTGGTCCATACTGAACTCATCACTTCTGCATGCTCATACTTTTCGAACTTAGGAGTAAAGAAATGGTACCTTCCCCATTTGCCATTAAATTCAATTTTTGCTTCCCAAAAGTATGTGCCCTCTCCTAATGGACTTGTGACATCACTAAACCAGCGTGCATGTTTGCCGACTTGTGATGTGTGCCCCTACGGAGGGTCCTGAATTGGAAGGACATGCACTGCCTGGAGTTCTTGAGGCCTCTCTGTTAGTTGTGGCTCAAGGAGGAGAGTTTCAATATCCACTATTTGGGCGATGGATCCTGCCTGGGAACTGGTTCCTGTTGCTTCTACCATGTTACTGCTTGCTTTCCGATTCTGTCAGAATATATAAGCACATGTTAACATTGTAGTGGACAACAGATGATAGTTTTTCCCGTTACAACATTTACATGAGGCATCATGATAAGTTAGTGAGTTAGTTGGTGCTCGATGATTGTGTGTGTAGTTAGTGAATTAATAGTTCTATGTGCTAAGTGGAATCGTGTGGTGTGAGGGTGATGCAGCTTTTTGTCGCCAAATGTAAAGCATGGTTTTACAATATGATTGTCCGTGGGCTATGGAAGACTTTACATGAACATCTATTTGAAAATGAGGCTTTTTAGGGACCCATTTAAAAATGATTCTACTCGCGCTCATGGACATATATGCTTTTGTGCATGTCGAGTACGAGTGGGTATCAGCTGTTTGAGTGAGTGAACCATGCTGTGCGTGGTGTGGTTTATGTGTGGCTATTTGAGCCTGCAAGCAAGCCTTAGGCACCCAAATTTGTCTTGATTGTCGGTAAGCCTTCATTGACTTCTTGGGTACCCAGATGGACCTTATTTCTATAGAAGAATTCTTGAAAGACTTCTTATTAGTGTCTTGCTATTGTTTATGAGCCTCACATTTAGTCGGAGGCTTTAACTTGGCTGCCATAGGAAGCTCACCTTTCCGTACCCATACTTGTTTTCTTGGTTGAGACACTTGGCTTTGTACTCTCCTTTGGCTTTGAGCGTGGGCCGACTACTTCCTCCGCATTCCGTATTCCTTTGGTTACCATGTCTTGATCACTTTTGGAAAAGAAGGGAGTTCCATCTTATCTTTAGCTTCATGGTTGAAAACATCATCCCTCTGCATCATAGAGTTTTGGACAAGAACAACATCTGTATCTTCATGTGTACTCGTGGAAGGACTAGGAGTTGGTGCCTTTTCTATTTTCTTGAGTGCTTGATTTTCTAACTCGATGGTAATGCGATTTTTACCTACCCAGACATGAAGAAGACCACTTCTTAGGTTCAGGTTGATTGCATGATTGTAGATCCAGTCTTGACCCAAGACAAGAGGCTCAGTGAGGTCCTCATCTTGACACACTAACACCTTAACTATCATAAGAACATCTTGGACGTAGAGGGGAAGTTCCACCTCGGCCATGCAAGGGGTTTCCACACCTCCGAATCCTATGAGATATGCTTCTATAGGATTGACACTTAAGTTCAATTCTTGATAGTAAGAAAGTTTAACAGCACTAGTGGCTGCACCAGAGTCAATCAATGCCCGTATAGTCCTTGCACTATTTCCTTGCCCTATCTCTAAGGTTACAAAAGGACCTTGGTCAATTATTCTATGGGAACTTACACCTGAGACTTCACACATAGCCATATGATATACTCGAGCTGCATAAGTATCAATCCTACGTTGATCTCTACCCTGTCTTCTCAATTTCATTCTTCAGATGTGTTCTAGAGCTTCTGCTTGTGCTTCTTCTCGGACGCATTTTTCTTCTTCCTTATGTTTCTTGGTAGTGTTGAGTCAATTTAACATCTCCTCCATGAGGGATTCCTGATATAACTTGACTCTGCATCCACAGATGTAACTTGGGAGGATGTCACCTTCTAGAGTGGCTAGTTGAACTGCTCCAACTTGTGGAGATCCTATTGATTATCATTGGCCCATAGCCTCTCTTCTCTAATTTCCATGCATGTTGCTTCAAAGTGTAGACTAGGACTAGGTCTCTTGCTTTCAAGCCCTTATCCTTCACATGTGCGTCAAAATATGCTTTTTGTCTTTTCTTGGCTGCATAAATTCCTGCTGCAGCTCTAATCTTGTTTGACCTAGTCGTTCGAGGTCAAAAATTCTAGAGGAGAGCTCATGGCCTATCCAGTCATGTGCTTCTGGTACTTTCAATGTAGGTATCAAGAAGTCCAATGGTAGCACTACATTTTGGCCAAATACCATCTGAAAGGGTGTGGTTTGGAGTACCCTTTTATAGGCCACTCGGTATGCCCAAACAACATGGTGTACTTGTTTGTCCCAATCAGAGCGTTTATTATTCACTAATTTGGTCAGCACATTGCATAGAATATTATTGGTGCTTCCGGCTTGCCCATTAGCTTGTGAGTGATAGGGGGCAGACTTCTTGTGTACTACCTGGAACTCTTGGAGAATATTTTCAATGACTTCATTCAAGAAGTGAGTGCCTCTATCACTTACTAGCTCTATCGGTAGCCCATATCTAGTGAACACGTTCTCAAATAGAAACTTAGCTATTGTTTGAGCATTGTTCTTCATTGTGGCTTTCACTTCTACTCACTTGGTTAGATAATTTGTGGCCACAATGATGTAGTCCGCATGGGAACTCTTAGCTGGGGGGTTAATAGGACTTACAAAGTCTATTCCCCACTTAGAAAATGCATGTCCACCCATCATAGGTTTCAATGGCATCTCATCCTTGTGTATGGGATATTGAGTTCGTTGACAAACATCACACCGCCTCACATAGGTATGTGCATCAATGTGAAGGGTTGGCCACCACAAGCCCGCAAATAGGATTGCCTTAATCACACGGTCTGGACCAAAGTGTCCTCTTGCTACACCTTGATGAGTAGTTTCCAAAGATCTTAAGATATTCACTCTCATGGACACATAGCCTTAGATATCCATCTTTTCCACGCTTGTATAGATTATCACCAATGAGTGCATAATCAAGGGCTTCTTGTTCTAAACTTCTCTGCCTAGCTAGGGTCATGTCTTGAGGGAATGTTTTCATCCTCAGGAATGCTACCAATGGTTCACTCCAATCTGGCATTAGAGACACTTGGTATAGTGTAGTGTGCTCCACCAGTGATCTAATGCGACAGATTGGGCATTCCTTACACAATTTATGGACATCAACTTCCATATTTGGCTAGTGCACTCCGAGTCTTCTTAGTGACTATAAAGTTCTTTGCCTTCAATAGTGTTGCTCTAATGCACCTACGTGTGCTATTTGCAACGATTTAGCATACTCATCCTCTTCCACACAACAAGCTAATATTACTTGATCTGTATGTTTGTACATACTTCCTGCCATGATATGGTACTTTTGTCTTTTACCACCTCCCTATCTTGCATGTTTATTATTGGGTGGTTATGCCCGTATGTCAATACTGGCACTAAGGTCTTGGCCCACTGAGGTACAATTTCCAGATTAAATATGTAAGCATCAGGAAGATCATCTGTTACTCCTCGTGGGGCCTCTCCGGATGGGAGCCTAGAGAGATGATATGCTCTCAAGTGAGTCTTACCCTTCCTCACCACTACCTCAAAGTCATATTCCATGAGTAAGAGAAACCATCTTACTAATCTACCTATATTGCATGGCTTGTTTACCAAGTATAACAATGCTTGATGATCAGTAAAAAATTTAAACTTATTTGCAAGCAAATAGTGTCTAAACTTTTTAATCGCATATACCATGCCTAATCCTTCTCGTTCGGTGGTGGTATAATTCCGTTCAGCTGCATTCAGCTGTCTACTAGCATAGGCAATTGGAAGACTCATATTACCTTCATCTGTAGGTTGTGCAAGTACACACCGAGTAGCGTAATTGGATGCATCTACATGAACATGAAAGGGTTTGTTCCAATCGGGGGTAGTCAAGATTGGTGCTAAACACAATCTTCTCTTGAGCTCGTTAAAGGAGTTCTCACATTCTTCTGTCCACTCAAAGTTAGTCAAAAGTCCATACAGAGGCTTTGCAATGATGGCACACATATGAATGAATCGGCGATAATAGCCACAATGCCCCATGAAAGCCTATACCTCCTTGATATTCTTTGGCCTAGGTAGCTCTGCAATAGCTCTCACTTTCTCCTCATCCGTGGATATGCCATTCTTTGACACTATGTGCCCTAGAATCTTGTATAGCCTGACCATGAAAACACACTTTTCTGGGTTCAAGTAGACGATATTCTCTACATTTGTCAAAGATTTGCTTGAGTTTAGGTATATGTGTCTGTCTAATTTTGGAATGAGCAGAGAGATCATCAACATAGACTTCTAAATTCTTCCTCAGGAATTCCTTAAACACGTGGCACATCAGCCTCTCAAAGGTAGCGGGCGCATTGGTTAGACCAAATGGCATTACCCAAAAAGCAAATATGCCCCACTCTGTGGCAAAATCCATCTTATGCTGATCTTCTGGAGCAATGGCTGATGGAGAATGTTATTCTCCAAAAGAACAACCTATTCTTGTGATTAGAGCACCTCTATACCAAGAATAAGTCAAAACCTTCCACTCATTTAGAGGATCAATTACTCATTATCAAAAGGTTAACAAATCTGTGAAGAAGATGAAACATAGAAAAGTCTGCTGCACTATTTCTCCACATTGACCTATCAAACGTGTAAAGTTTTTGATGAAACTTTGTACGAAGTATCTCCTAGAGTTTGCGCATCTACTCCAAGTTACTTCAAAAGATTAAGTATAACTTGAGAAATCAACTTCTCAAGTTACCTATGTCAGAAACTGTCATTCAAAACAGTCGATTTTACACCTGCAACTTTTAAGACTTGGTTCTCCTTGAATAGAACCCGTTTTCCAAAATGCTTCTAGACATGAGTAGCTTATCTTCCAACTTAAAGATTAAGCTCTCACTCATGCAAAACTTTAAACTGTGCTAGGAGAAATGATCAAAACATTAACTTCAAAATCTGCGCCTGTTTTAGGAACCAGTGAACATACTTCACATATGAATGTTCCTACACTTAATTCACTCAGCCTGATTACAATTGGAAGCTGAAACTTTGTACAGAGGTCAAGCAACTCTCAACTTAGACTTGTACAAAAACATTTCACAATTGATCTACTGTAGAAGGAGAACACGCAGAAACATCGGGCGCAAATATTTTCAATTACTCAGAAGAAAATACAGTTGAGTGATGAGAGCTAACTCAACTAACTTTTTCTCTATCTCATGACTTCTAACTTCCTCAATCTTGACTTCTAACTATTGTCACATATGCTCTCATATTTGCCCCGACTTTTCTCAAAGTATTTATAGATAAATTTGTACATGATTCTTACTAAACAAAAGATCTAAGTCAGCTATGACTAAACTAATGTACATATGTGTACACTTCTCTTATCCTCTGAATGTAATCTTCTTCCACACTTTAGGAATTGATTCTTCCTTCATCATTTGATCTTCCAAGCCTTCAATTGGTGATTGGTCTGCACCAACAGCTCCCCCTCAATCATCAATTGAGGTTTTCTCTGTCTTCTTGATACTTGCCATGTCTTTGAACCTTTGTAACTTAGGTCCATCCAAGCTCTTTGTCATCATATCTGCCACTTGTTCTTTTGTTGGAGTGTACATCACTTCAATCTCTTTATCTAGTACCTTTTCCCTCAAGAAATGATACTGAATCTCTATATGCTTAGTCCTGGCATGAAAAACAGGGTTAGCTGCCAAATACAGAGAACTCATATTGTCTCCAAAAATTATTGGAGTACTATGATCAATCTCAAAACTTTTCATCAAGGTCTTCAACCATATCACTTCCTTTGCAGCTTCTACCATTCCCTTATACTCAGCTTCTGTGGATGATAAAGCAACTGTATGTTGCTTCTTTGAACACCAAGAAACTAGCTTATCTCCAACATAACAAAGATACCCATGAGTAGACCTTCTATCATCTGAGTCACCTGCCCAATCTGCATCACTAAACACTTTGATTCTTGGGTCAGAAGTGAAACCATAATACAAACCTTCACTTAGGGTTCCTTTGATATATCTGAGTACCCTTTGGGCTGCAATCCAATGAGTCTTCTTTGGACAATGCATGAATTGTGACAACACACCTACTGCATATGATAAATCTGGCCTTGTCAAGGTAGCATAGATTAGACTACCTACCAAACTCTGATATTTCTTCATGTCATTGAACTCTTCACCTCCATACCTGCTTAGTTTATGATTTACCTCCAATGGTGTAGTTGAGGTCTTGCAATCTTCCATGTTAAACTTGACTAAAAGATTCTTCAAGTATCTCTCTTGTGAAACATATACTCCATGTTGAGTATACACAATCTGCATTCCTAGAAAATAAGATAAGTTTCCCAAATCACTTATCTTAAACTCCTTCTCTATTTGTCTTTTGAGTTCATTGATTCCTTGAGCATCTGTTCCTGTAACAATAATATCATCAACATAAATGCACATGTAAATGTATCCATTTTCACTTGCCTTCACTAGCAAGCTACTATCTGCCTTTGATGCTTGAAATCCACATTCATTCAAGAACTTGACCAATCTGTAATTCCAAGCTCTTGGGGCTTGTTTCAACCCATATAAAGCTCTCTTGAGCTTACACACATAATCTGATCCAATTGATTCCATGAAGCCTTCTGGTTGCTCCATGTATACTTCATCTACAATGTATCCATTTAGAAATGCATTTTTCACATCCAATTGTGACAATTTCCATCCCTTGCAAGCAGCAATAGCAATCAATGTCCTAATTGTAGACATCTTGGCAACAGGACTAAAGGTTTCATCATAATCTACCCCATAAGTTTGGGCATAACCTTTGACCACAAGTCTATCCTTATATCTAGACACCTTACCATCTGCAAACCTCTTTGTTTTATATACCCACTTACATCCAATGACCTTCTGATTCTTTGGTCTTGGTACTAGTTCCCAAGTTTCATTTTCAAGTAGAGCATCATACTCTTCCTGCATTGCCTTCTCCCAATTCTGTTTACCTTTGGCTTCTTCATAAGTGGTTGGATCTTCTTCTGTTTTCACAATGTAAGCATAATCTTTTGTTGTTAGGAAAGATGTATCATAACTATACCTTATAGGTTCTTTCCTTTCCCTTGTAGATCTTCTGATTTCTGCACTTCTTGAAGTTTCAGCCTCATTTGATTTTGGATCAAATCTTGGCCCTTCTTCTACATGATCCTGTACTCTACTTCTAGAGTCAACTTCATCAACAATTTCTTCACATACTTTTACCTTTGCCTTTCCTTTCCTTTGTATTTCTTCAACACCTGTATACTCATTTGGTGATCCTGTATACCACATATTTTGCTCATCAAATGTTACATCTTTAGTAACAAGAAATTGCTTTGTAGATGGACTCCACAACCTGTAACCCATCTGTCTATCATCATATCCAATAAACACATACTTCTCTGCTTTTGGTTCTAGCTTATGTCTTAATTGTGAAGGAACATAAGCATATGCAATACATCCAAATATTTTACAATGATCAAGAGTAGGCTTCTTACCCCACCATGCTTCATAAGGGGTTCCTCCATCCAAAGCTTTGCAAGGCAACCTATTCACAAGGTATGTTGCAGTGTTAATGGCTTCTGCCCATAAGTAATTTGGACAATTCTTTTCCTTCATCATGGCTCTTGCAAACTCTACAAGAGTCCTATTCCTCCTTTCTGCTACTCCATTCTGTTGAGGGGAGTACCTGCAAGTTACTTCTCTTTTGATACCTGCATTCCACAAATAATCATCAAACTCTTTAGAGAAATACTCTCCCCCTCCATCTGATCTTAACCTCTTGAGCTTTTGTCCTGTGATCCTTTCTGCATAAGCATGAAAATGTTTGAATGTCTTGAAAACTTCTGATTTATCCTTGATTACATACAAAGTAATCCACCTGGTTGCATCATCAACAAACAACACATAATATCTGGATCCATTTATGCTATAGTCCCTTGAGGGACCCCATACATCTGTATGAACCAATTCAAGCATATTTGAATGCTTGTACCCTGATTTGTTATAAGAACTCTTATGTGCTTTACCTAATTGACAAGCTTCACACTTGTACACCATATGTTGCCCTTCAATATTTGGCAATCCAAGCACCACCTGATTCTTTGACATTTCCTTTATAGCTCTCTCATTGAAATGACCTAGCCTTTTATGCCATAGGTCTAATTCAGACACCTTTTGACCTCCATAGGTAAATAATGCATGTCCCACATTACCTTGGACTTTGAGAGTGAACAATCTTCCTTCCTTTTTACCTGCAATTATGTTTCTATATCCCTGATTTGGATCTTGTACATAAACACCATCATTTGTGAATCTTACCTCATATCCTTTCTCCACAATTTGCCCTACACTTATCAGATTTTTAGGAATAGTAGGAACATAAAGTACCTTGCTCAGAAGTGTACTTCCACTCTTTGTCTTCACTGATCCAATGCTCTCCACTTTATGTTTGGTATTGTCACCTGTCTGAACTGTATGTCCATTCACCCTTGCTTCCATATCAGTCATCAAGGATAGATTCCCACTCAGATGGTTGCTGCACCCTGAGTCAATATAAAATACTCTTTGATCTTCTCCCATTGATTCATGAGTTGCATTCAAGATAAGAGTCATGTCATCCTTCTGATCTGATGCATAATTGTAATAATTATTGTTGTAGGACTGAGATTGGAAGTTTCTTCCACCTCCTCTACCATATGATGTCCTACCTCCTCTTCCTCTGAAATTGCCTCTTTGGTTTCTGCCTCCTCTACCTCTTTGATTATAATTCTGATTATTGCTTCCACCATTTTGATTGTTATACCAACAATCATTTGCCAAATGATTTGTTCTGCCACAAATCCAACAAGCTTTAGCATTATCTTTATTCTTACCTCCTCTTCCTTTACCTCTGAAATTCATCTTTCCTTTTGTGAAGTTAGCTTGATTTGAATTCCCTTCATCATCATTTGATTGCTTTCCCTTGCCATTCTTTTTCTTGTCTTTGGAGTACATAGCTTGACTTGTACTTCTATCATTGTCTCCTTTAAGATCCTGCTCAAAAGTTAGCATGTGTCCTAGCAATTGATTAAGATCAGGAGTAAAGTGATCAAGTGACAACTCTATGGACAATATAAAAGGCTTCCACTTCTCATCTCCTCTCAAACCTGTAAGTATTTGTCTTACCAACTTTTCCTCTTCAATGTCTTCATCCACTGCTCCCAAGCTATCTGCAATATCTTTCATCCTTGCCACATAATCTGAAATTGATTGTGAGCTCTTCTTCTTGAAGGTTCTGAACTCAGCCCATAGTGAGGACTTCCTTGACTTAGTTGTATTTTGGAAATGCTCTTCCAAGGCATTCCAAACATCTGTAGCACTTTCCAAACCTCTGATGTGAGGTAAAAGGTAATCATTTACAGCCATGTAGATGATACTCCTTGCTTGAGCATCCTTTCTCATCCAAGTCTTCAACATTGCAAGCTCTTCCCTAGTAGGAATACTTGGATCTGCAAACTCAGGTTTTTCTTCATCTCCTGTAATAAATGATATAAGATCTTTGCTCATGAGGTGTGCTTCCATCCTCATGGACCATGCTGGATAGTTCTCCCTATCTAGCTTATCAATCTGCAAGCTTTCTCCCATCTTGTGTCCACCTGTGTATTGAAATCTTCAAGCTTTACAAACAATGTATGTACCTTTACTTCGAATTGGACTCCTTTTGCCTTTCTTGATGTCAAATAGTCTTCTCCTCAAGCTTTGACTCCAAGCTTTCACTTCTTAGTCCTTCAAGTGTTGAATTTCTTGAATCTGCAGCAGTCGGGATCCTCCTTTCCTCAATTTGATGTCTCCTGCTCTGATACCACTGATGGAGAATGTTATTCTCCAAAAGAACAACCTATTCTTGTGATTAGAGCACCTCTATACCAAGAATAAGTCAAAACCTTCCACTCATTTAGAGGATCAATTACTCATTATCAAAAGGTTAACAAATCTGTGAAGAAGATGAAACATAGAAAAGTCTGCTGCACTATTTCTCCACATTGACCTATCAAACGTGTAAAGTTTTTGATGAAACTTTGTAGGAAGTATCTCCTAGATTTTGCGCATCTACTCCAAGTTGAATTACTTCAAAAGATTAAGTATAACTTGAGAAATCAACTTCTCAAGTTACCTATGTCAAAAACTGTCATTCAAAACAGTCGATTTTACACCTGCAACTTTTAAGACTTGGTTCTCCTTGAATAGAACCCGTTTTCCAAAATGCTTCTAGACATGAGTAGCTTATCTTCCAACTTAAAGATTAAGCTCTCACTCATGCAAAACTTTAAACTGTGCTAGGAGAAATGATCAAAACATTAACTTCAAAATCTGCGCCTGTTTTAGGAACCAGTGAACATACTTCACATATGAATGTTCCTACACTTAATTCACTCAGCCTGATTACAATTGGAAGCTGAAACTTTGTACAGAGGTCAAGCAACTCTCAACTTAGACTTGTACAAAAACATTTCACAATTGATCTACTGTAGAAGGAGAACACGCAGAAACATCGGGCGCAAATATTTTCAATTACTCAGAAGAAAATACAGTTGAGTGATGAGAGCTAACTCAACTAACTTTCTCTCTATCTCATGACTTCTAACTTCCTCAATCTTGACTTCTAACTATTGTCACATATGCTCTCATATTTGCCCCGACTTTTCTCAAAGTATTTATAGATAAATTTGTACATGATTCTTACTAAACAAAAGATCTAAGTCAGCTATGACTAAACTAATGTACATATGTGTACACTTCTCTTATCCTCTGAATGTAATCTTCTTCCACACTTTAGGAATTGATTCTTCCTTCATCATTTGATCTTCCAAGCCTTCAATTGGTGATTGGTCTGCACCAACAATGGCTACCTGATTATAGCCAGAAAATCCATCAAGGAAGTTGTACACTTCCTTGCCTGCTACTCTTTCTAAGAGATGTTCGGTGATAGGAAGTGGATAGTTATCTCGAATGGTGGCTGCATTAACCTTCTTCAAGTTAATGCATACACGTAACTTTCCATTCTTCTTGGGCACCACTACAATGGGGGATACCCATTCAATGTGCTCAATTTCATAGATGAATACAGCTTCCACTAGTATGTTTATCTCTTCCTTTATCTTAGGAGCATAGTTATCGTTATATGTGTATGGCTTCTGCTTAGAGGGTTTGGAATCTGAGGTCATGGGGATTGTGTGTGCGCATATGTTAGGATCTACACCTTTCAAATCCTTGTAGCTCCAAGCGAATATATCTCTGTACTCTTTTAGCAAAGCTATCAACTCTTTCTCTTCTTCTTCCGTCAGGTCATGTCCTATGTAAGTGCATCTTTTTTCTCCTTCTTCTATGGCTACAAAAATTTTCTTGGTGGTT